>JANEYF010003368.1:872500-1075000 GCA_029963845.1 Rhamnusium bicolor | reverse complement strand
GGGGGGGGGGGGGGGGGGGGGGGGGGGGGGGGGGGGGGGGGGGGGGGGGGGGGGGGGGGGGGGGGGGGGGGGGGGGGGGGGGGGGGGGGGGGGGGGGGGGGGGGGGGGGGGGGGGGGGGGGGGGGGGGGGGGGGGGGGGGGGGGGGGGGGGGGGGGGGGGGGGGGGGGGGGGGGGGGGGGGGGGGGGGGGGGGGGGGGGGGGGGGGGGGGGGGGGGGGGGGGGGGGGGGGGGGGGGGGGGGGGGGGGGGGGGGGGGGGGGGGGGGGGGGGGGGGGGGGGGGGGGGGGGGGGGGGGGGGGGGGGGGGGGGGGGGGGGGGGGGGGGGGGGGGGGGGGGGGGGGGGGGGGGGGGGGGGGGGGGGGGGGGGGGGGGGGGGGGGGGGGGGGGGGGGGGGGGGGGGGGGGGGGGGGGGGGGGGGGGGGGGGGGGGGGGGGGGGGGGGGGGGGGGGGGGGGGGGGGGGGGGGGGGGGGGGGGGGGGGGGGGGGGGGGGGGGGGGGGGGGGGGGGGGGGGGGGGGGGGGGGGGGGGGGGGGGGGGGGGGGGGGGGGGGGGGGGGGGGGGGGGGGGGGGGGGGGGGGGGGGGGGGGGGGGGGGGGGGGGGGGGGGGGGGGGGGGGGGGGGGGGGGGGGGGGGGGGGGGGGGGGGGGGGGGGGGGGGGGGGGGGGGGGGGGGGGGGGGGGGGGGGGGGGGGGGGGGGGGGGGGGGGGGGGGGGGGGGGGGGGGGGGGGGGGGGGGGGGGGGGGGGGGGGGGGGGGGGGGGGGGGGGGGGGGGGGGGGGGGGGGGGGGGGGGGGGGGGGGGGGGGGGGGGGGGGGGGGGGGGGGGGGGGGGGGGGGGGGGGGGGGGGGGGGGGGGGGGGGGGGGGGGGGGGGGGGGGGGGGGGGGGGGGGGGGGGGGGGGGGGGGGGGGGGGGGGGGGGGGGGGGGGGGGGGGGGGGGGGGGGGGGGGGGGGGGGGGGGGGGGGGGGGGGGGGGGGGGGGGGGGGGGGGGGGGGGGGGGGGGGGGGGGGGGGGGGGGGGGGGGGGGGGGGGGGGGGGGGGGGGGGGGGGGGGGGGGGGGGGGGGGGGGGGGGGGGGGGGGGGGGGGGGGGGGGGGGGGGGGGGGGGGGGGGGGGGGGGGGGGGGGGGGGGGGGGGGGGGGGGGGGGGGGGGGGGGGGGGGGGGGGGGGGGGGGGGGGGGGGGGGGGGGGGGGGGGGGGGGGGGGGGGGGGGGGGGGGGGGGGGGGGGGGGGGGGGGGGGGGGGGGGGGGGGGGGGGGGGGGGGGGGGGGGGGGGGGGGGGGGGGGAGGGGGGGGGGGGGGGGGGAAAGGGGGGGGGGGGGGGGGGGGGGGGGGGGGAAGAAAAAGAGGGGGGGGGGGGGGGGGGGGGGTAAAAGGGGTTTTAAAAAAAAAAAAAATGAGGTTTTAATTAATTTTTTTTTTAAAAAAAAAAAAAAAAAAGGGAATTAGGGGGTTTGGGGGTTTTGGGGGGGGGGGAGGGGGGGGGAAAAAATTATTGATTGAGATATTCTTCGTTTGGCAAGACTTGGTAAGTTAAATTTTTCCAACAATATATTTTGTGGAAATCCAGTAGGTGGATAATTGCCCTTAAGAGTGAACACAGATTTTAAAAACTTACGCTGAATATTCTCTAATTGTAATATATTGACATTATAAATTGGGTTCCACACAACTGAAGCATATTCAAGGCGAGATCTAACAAATGTTACATAGAGTAAACGATGAGTGACATTTTTAAAACCTTTGCAGTTCCTGATTACAAAGCCAAGGCTCTTAAAAGCAGAAGTAGTTACCATTTCGACGTACTTATTGAATGACAATTTAGGATCAAAATACACGCCAAGGTCTTTAATAATATGAGGTCTTTGTAAAACAACATTATCGATATTATAATTGCACACGTACAGATTATGCTTCCGGCCAAATGACATGACATTACAATTGCTAGCATTGAGAGGTAGATAGTTGTTGATGCACCACGAATTGATGGTATTCAAGGTTTTTTGCAGAATTTGACAATAATGAACATTATCAATAAATCGGTACATTTTTAGGTCTTCTGCATACAAGAGGAAGTGAACATCAGTATCCAAGCTTTCCAAAATATCATTAATGGACATTACAAAGAAGAGCGGTCCTAGTATCGAACCTTATGGCACGCCAGATCTTTGCAAGAAGCTATTCGATTTATGACAACGGTACTGAACAAATTGATGTCGATTCTCTAGATATGACTGTATTAAAAGAAGTAACGATTTTGAGAGACAAAATTTGTCAAGTTTAGAAATCAAAGCACCGTGGTGAATCCTGTCAAAAGCGTTAGAAAAGTCTGTGTAGATGGTATCTACCTGACTCCCTCAATCAAGACCTTCGCAAAGAAATTGCGTTTTGGACATAAGGTTCGTTACTGTAGATCGACTCTTCATAAAGCCATGCTGATCAATAGATATTAAGCCAGATAGGTGAGTGTACATAGAACCGTGAAGGAAAATTTCAAAAATTTTCCCGAAGTTGCAAATAGTGATAGGCCTATAGTTTGTTATGTCACTCTTTTCCCCTTTTTGTACACGACACTCGCGTGAATTTTTCCATTTTTGGGGAAATCTCAAAGTACGGAGAATTAAATTGAAAATTATTAGAAGAGCTTTAGCAAATACAGTTGAACTATCTTTAATTAGAAATGCCGGAATTATATCAGGGCCCATGGTCATTGTGGCTTTAATTTCTTTATAGATTGGCATATTTCCTCCTCAGTGATGACAGATCAGTTTAAGGTATGTAAATTCAGACTACTTATGTCGTCAAATTTACGGAGTGTAGGGGACGTAAAGGATTTAGAGAAAAAGTCCGTAAAACTATCAACTATTACTTGGGGGTCTTCAATCATTTGATTCTTGTAAATTAGCGATGACGGAATGGATCAACTATTGTTTTTTGAATAAATAAAACTCCGAAAATTGTTAGGATTGGTTTGCATGTTATTTTCAATGTTGTCTAAATATAACTTGTAAGCACTATCGATGTCAGATTTAATTTTTGCTCTCTATGTTTTAAATGTATTGTAATATTCAGTGTTACCAGATTTTTTATATTTGTTTAATATTTTTTTCTTCTGCTTAATATCATGAATTATTTGTCTATTAAACCATGTGGGATAAGACCCACAACTTTTTGTTTTTTAGGTATATATGCATCAAAAATATCATATAATTTTAAGTAAAGCACATCCACAGCTGTATCTACATTATTAAAATGTTCCAGGAAAGTCCAATCTATGAGCCCAAGTTGGTTATACAGTTCTACAAAATTAGCCTTTTTGAAATTAAACTCTAAGTTATTTTTATGAGGAAAATTATCGTGTCTGGGATTTTGAATATCAGCCTTAATTAGTAATACAGGGTGATACTTATCCTCTTTAGGAGAATTCCAGAAGCTTTACTTACAGAGCAGCGCCTATTACAAAAAACAAGATCTAGAATTCTTCCGTCTGTATTTAAAATATGATTATACTGGTCTAACCCAAAAAAAAATTGAATAAATTGTTAATAGCGCGGATGGAAGTAGTAGTTACATTACGTTATAGGAATCATAGGAGGAATTATTATGTTTTAATAAAACAACTTTTTGTTTAATATAAGTAAATTTATTTTACAAGTTTACATTTTCATTCATGATATTTTTCCGGCCGATTTAGATAACTACTTCAATAACTTTTATTTATTGTCATTAGGTGAAAACACTGTTAAAGCGATGTTATGCTAAGTACAATTTACTGCACTTATCGAATGTTGGCAAGTTTGCAAGCATTTATTAATAATAATAATATGTATTAGTTACAAGAATACATTTGTTAATTCGATTTTTAAGTTATACAGGGTGTCGCGAAATTAACAGCAATTATTCTCCAATGATTTCTACGACCAAAAATAAGAAAAAAGTTTCCATAAACATGAGTCGAAAAACGTTTCCTAAGATAGCTATAGCCCCTAATAGTGGATGGAAATTACTCTGAAAATATGGAATAAAAGAAAAAATTAATAATGTATTGAAATTTTGGTGACATGTTCAGAATGTAGGTAAAAATTGAAAACTAAAAAAGTTCCCACCTCTAAAAGACGAGCGTCACCCCTCAAAAAAAGGTGCAGTTTTGCGATTTTTTGAATTTTTTATCAAAACGGCGTCCTATACGAAAAAAAAGTGTAGAGAGAAAATGTTGCCCATTTTCTATAAAAAGGTCCTTATTATATTTTTTTTACTTCTGATAGATTTTGAGTTGGAAGTTGCTGAAGTAGGGGGATGTTTCCTCTCGTTTTCAAGAAAATCTTGCGCGAATTATATATTTTAGTTGTGGGTTGATAGAGATCCCCTATTTCAGCGGCCTCTAACTCGAATTGTATTAAATCTATCGAAAATATGATAAGGATTAATTTATGGGCAACATTTTCTCTTTCTACAATTTTTCATAGACACGGTGTCTATGAAATTGCTAAAAAATTTAAAAAACGGCAAAAATACATCATTATTGTGGGAGTAAGGTGTGAAGCTTGCCCTTTAGGGATGGGAACCTTTTTAGTTTTCAATTTTTACCTATATTCTGAACATGTTAGCAAAATTTCAAAACATTATTAATGTTTTCTTTTAAAATGTCTAATTTCCATACGTTATAAAGGGGCCCAGACAATAGTTTTTTTAAATATCTCCAAAACAGGAGACGGTAGAATTATGAACTTTGGTATATTGGATATCTGTTAAATTTAATATGTAATTATGTAAAAACGGTTTAAAACATTCAGGTGTTCTCAACAGAGGGGTCAGTGGTACAATTTGCCAAACGTTCTTGTATATCGATTTTTTTTAAATGATACCAAATTCTAAATTTCAAGATTTTTTTTAGAAGAAAATAAAAAGACATTCTTGTTTTCAATTTCTTATTTTTCGAATTTAGTTTATTCAGAAGAGTATCTGAAAAATATATTACCTATTTTTTTCTAATATTTTATTTATAATTTTTGCTAGAGCAAGAAAAATTCTTTATTTCGGTTTTAACTTATAACGAAGATAAAACAGCATAAAAAGTTTCTTTTGAGGAGAAATATGAACAGATAAGTTAGATTCTTGGATTTTTTTCACTTTTCTCAAAAGCAGTTTTGATTTGAATTCACTGTAAAAATAAATGTTCTGGATTAGCATTACTAGAAACTGAAAATTATAATTTTTCCAATATTTGTTTATTTATTTATTTACCCTTTTTATAAAAGTATACAATATATGCAATATTATTTAGGGTAAATACAAAAGAAAAAAATATATAGTAGAAATAATACATAATACACAGTGGTTATATTAATCGTTTTATGGATTTCTTGAATGATGATGTAGAGGATCCAGAAAATTCAATATTATTATGAATTCTATTGGCAGTTCTTAATATCTTAGTCATTGTCTCGTTCTGTCCATAATTAGTGTGATCAAATGGCACATGATATATCTCTGAATTCCGAGTCTTTCTTTCGTTCACATTAAATTTTATTAGGCTTGTAAGGTCTGGGTGCTGAATGTGTCTGTTTAGTATTTTATGTAAAAAGCACGCATCGGCTTCCAATCTTCTATGCTCTAATGTATTAATAGTGAGATCTAATAGAATACGATCATAGTTATATTCTTCTCTTGGATACCCCAATTTAAGTGCACAGTATCTTAAAAACCTCTTCTGAATATTTTCAATAGAGGTAATATACATATGATAATTGGAGGACCAGATTATAGAAAAATATTGCAAAATTAAGTGTATTAATGAACAGTATAACAATTTTAAATCAGAATCTGACTTTTGAATAAATCCTAATATTTTTAATGATTTTGATATTATTTCATGTATATGAATGTTATATGATAATTTATTATCTCCCAGATTTTATATGTGGTTAGTCTCTTGCAATATAATATTATTAATTTTATAATGGAAATTAAAAGGCAAATTTATTCTTGCAAACGTAATTTTGTGACATTTATTCACATTTAAATATAGGACATTTGCATCACAACAACGAGACAAACTATCTAAATCACTTAGCAATAATGAAGCATCAGATGGATTTTCTACAACTTTAAATAATTTTAAATCGTCTGCAAATATCTGGAAATTGCTTACATTATTTCCAAAGATGTCATTTATAAAGAGATTAGATAGAAGAGGGCCCATATGAGACCCTTGAGGAACGCCTGATGTTACCGTAATACATGATGATAGAGAACTACCATATTTTACACATTGTAACCGACTAGTAAGGTAACTATTAATTCACTTCAATAAATTGCCACTAAATCTAACTTTTCTAATTTTTCAACAAGTAGACTAAGGTTCACTTTATCAAACGCCTTCGAAAAGTCAGTATAGATAGAGTTAACCTGAACTTTATGTTCCAAGGATTAAGAATGAAATTATTGTATATCGCTAAATTGGTTAATGTAGATTTTCCTTGAGAAAATCAATGTTGGTGATTTACAATATGCCAGAGTTTAAAGATAGGGTTTTGCTAATGTAAAAATGCACTGTTTTAATAAATAAGAGGGAATGCCATCTGGACCAATAATATTTTTTATGTTTTATAAGATTTTCTCTTCTCATTTATGTATTTCCAAAATGTACGTGGATTAGTATTAATATTTGCCTCAATTTTCTTTAGATTGTTTGGATAACAGTGTTTTCTTAATTCTTTGTATTGAGATCTTATTTGACAGAAATAAGTGTAATCTTCCCTTCTTTTGTGAAGTTATATTGTTTATGTATTAACTTTTCCTCAATTAATGTTGTCCAATACAACATAATTTCTTGTTTTCTTAAAAATGTTTTCTTAACTGCCTCACCGAAGTAACTCCCTGAAAATCCTAGGATTTTGTGTTGGTTGAGAGAGACGAGGACCTACAGTTTATTGTGGAGTCCAAACCACATCTAGGGAATTGACAATTCACTCTCCTCTTAGTCCGAAACAAATTACAAATAAAATGTTTAACTTGCTCCAGGATGGAATCGAACCATCGATCTTTGGTACCGAGTAAATAACTATATGCGCTTTACCCACTCGGCTACCATGCCATCGCTTTAACTTTGTTTACACATTTTATAATTACAATTATTCATTTTTATCACTACTGGTACAAATAACTACTGACCAAATGAGAGTTCAATAGATGATAAGAAAATAGGTATTTCGTTTCTGTTTTATAAGCTTGAGTGGATTATTACTGAAGACAATTAGAAAATCTCAAGTTAACGTAATAGGTTAAGTATAGAACAAATACCGGAAAAATTTATTAGTACCGTCGTCGCATTCAGTTCCCAATAGATAGAAAAATATGTTTACAACTGTTCAAATCCAACAAAATTTCAAAGTGTCCCGTTTCTATTTTTGTCCACTTTAGTTCAGAATCACAAATATTTCTACAACATTCCTTAACAAGTATGTCCCATGAGATCTAATTCCCACGAGACCTAAATACTCTGATATCATTTTGTCCCGAGATCTGACGATCATGTTGTATATCTGCTCGACTTACCGAATATGTTTTATTACAAACGCATACTTAAAAACACCGATTCTTAAATCCCATGAGGTCTAAAGAGTCCGAGAAGGAAATCGCATGATATCTAAATTCCATGAAATCTAATTTCGGCCAGTTTACTCTTCACCCGATATACCTGTTCCATTTTCCAAATAGATCGATCTTAAAGTATCACATAATCTAAAAACCCAAAATATAAATCTAATGAGATGTAATTCCCATGTGATATAATTATGACGTCATCTCACACATAACGTCCAGAGACATACGCATGTTTTATATATTAAATTCATATCACATACAATTTTTAATTTTCAGTACGATTTGTTACCAAAACAGTGAATAGATAGTATTTATTATTTTGTTAAAATATAAATAATGAAATTATTGATAACATTTGTACATATTTCTGCATATGTATATTATTATTCAAGAATATTAAATTAACACCTAAAATTGTTTAATGCAAATAAAATTCTTCTGATTATTAAATCAATTTAAGTTTATACAAATAAATCACTGTAAAAAAGTAGTTAGATGTATTTTTATTTTTCAGTTGTAGCCGTATATTATTTTCACAACTTACGCATTGAGTCCACTGTCTTAGTTGTCTCAAAGCCTCTGGCTGCAGCACACGTAATACATAACTTCAATATGTAAGGCAACGTCGCGGTCGTATTTAGATCCCATAGGGTTTATATCTCGTGGGAATTAGAAGTCATGGGAATCATAACTCGTGGGAGTTTTTTAATGGAATATATCAGAGACAACCAGGAGACATTCAAGTATATATAAAAATATGTTCGGTTTTAGGTATAATTACTGACATACTTCCATCCTTGTTGTACATAGGTGTTTCTCAATTAATCTATCTTTATTGTAGGTTAGGAAGATGTTCGTAGATGCCGCTGGCAGCACAGGAAATGTCATCGTTGATGTTGGACCCGGTCGCCATATTGTTTGTTTTGATGCTGATATTGTGTAGTGTGTGTGGTTTTTTATTTTATATTGGATTACGAACTGTTAAATACTGTGCCTTTTAAATACTATTTTATTTGAACTTTTTATTAGTGTTAGTGTAGTATATAATTTTATTATAACCATGCCACAAAAACAATGTCTTATTTGTGAATTCAATGTAGATTAGGTGGAAGAAATGCACTATTTTCCAGTCAATGACCAAAAGTAAGTTTGTGTTTTGTGTTTTAAAGGTATTTAAATGAAATTATTTCCTTCTTGTTAGGTCCAAAATTTGGCAAGAAATGATGGGAATAAAATGTGTTCCTGATGTATCACTACACACACCTTTTGCTATAAACCCAAGATTTCTGTTAGTCACTGAATTCATCTTTGATAATGTGAACTTCTCACGGTATTCCTGTTCTGACCATTATGAAATTGTAACCAGGGAGATCGTGAAAGCTGTGTAGAAAATTAGGATTCTTTGGTGGTGTAAAAGAAAAACCAAGAAAACATCCAGAATCGTAAGGATGCAAAAAAATCTAAACATAAGCTGATGACATTCCAGCATCGATAGTTGTTGATATGAGGTTTGTTCCAGCAGCAGTCAGAAACAGTTTGCAAACTATAAAATAAATAAATATGTTTTATTTATGGTTTGATAACTGTAATGCTATTATTGTTTTTTTATAATTTCAAGTGTTGATGTTGCTTGAAACTGTAATATGTACATATGCGCCTACCTAATATGTTTATATTTACCCAATAATTATTAATTAGGTATGTACCTACGAGCAAGTACTTCTTCGTTCTTATGTAGGATATGTATATTTATTTGTAAAAACCTATCGGTGCTTGTAATATGTTTTGTTAATGTAAACTTTACCTAAGCAATTAAATATTATTACTATTATATTTCTTAAAAGTATTGTTAAATTGCAGACCACATTGTATAAATAATGTGCAGCAATAATCAATGTTGATACATATGTCTGGGATGTCGGGAAGCAAATGTACTTTTTTTCCTTATTGGTAGGCTTAATTATATATTTTTCGTACTTGCCATATAGGTTTTGTATTACATAGGTACCTGTTGTTCAAGAAAGTATTATACTCGTTATTATTTAATTGTAAAATGTTTAACTTTTTGTTTAGCCATTTATTTTTTTTGTGGTTTATATTATTTAAAATATCTTCATAAATTATTGCATTCATTGTGGCTTGTTATTTTATTGATTTTCTATCAATAAACGATTTATTTTACCTGTTTTGTTTTATTTCTTCATTAAAATGTAATTGAAAATATAACAACAGCCAACAAACCGCATCGCGCGTTTTTTAAAATCACGGCTTATCATGGCGCACGCCATCTATTCTAATCTTCTCAAACAGTAGACCAGTGCAATATTCCGAATATAAACAATACAAATACTTGAATGTCACGTGGTCGTCTCTATATATATCAAATTTATTCGAAAACTCGAACAGATGTACATGATGATTACTTATATTTAGATTTCGTGGAAATTTGATCTCGTGGGAATTTGTTCTCGTGGGAATTAGATCTAGTGGAAATTAGCTATCATGGAACGGTCGTTCCTCTACTGCCAAAACGCAGGGTCATACACATACTTTTTTTCGTTTTATTATTCTTTGTTTCTTACATTATTGTAAGAAAAATATAAACTAAAACGTTTTGGTTCTCTAAATTCAAATGGAATTTTCACTATCACTATATTTTTACATACTTTATGATATTTCTAGAATAGGGGTTTTAAATGTGTTTGTCAATACCATCTATCAGACTGTTCGAATTTTATACTATTTTAATTTAAATAAGGAAAAATTACTTTTAAATGTTAGAATCTTACCATCAATTCAATAGCATAATCATATAGGACAATTAAATTTACTTATCTGTAATTATAGGGGATCAAACTGGGCTTTTGCTGATATAGTTTTATTTGAACTATTTTAATTGTCTTGACCTACAATCACTCCAACTTGTAAAGATCGAAACGAAACACCGTTATGAAAAACAAAAAAAACTAGTTACATACCAGTCATTCCAATAAAATGTATACACATGTATGCAAATTTTTTTACATTAACATTTTGATTCGAAAACATTTGAGCCTGTATTTTATTGGAATGCCCAGTGCATAATGTGTCCTAATTTGTATGGTATTAATTACGCGAGGTCTAATGTGTAATTATTTAATTTACGTTGATTTTTAATTCTAATATATTAATGTAAATAAATAAACTGACAAAGGAAGCAGAATTGAGTCCCATAGAATTCGTTTTGAATAATGATATCCAAACGCTTTAAACGTTTGTAGTAAAATATGATACGTAATGCAGGATAAAGTCGCTGACAAGACTTAATGGTTTTATCAATTGTACACACTGTTCATCATTGGTTGGTGATTTTAATTATTACTTGTGTTAGCTTGACAAGTCCTCATCTTTAAAGAAAGAAATTAGGAATTTTTTTGTCAAGATACACACAATTTATTGTTCCTCTATTATTAATTACAAGGACATGGTCTTTTTTCTACTTTATTTGAGCACTTTTTTCCATTAGCTTGTGAATGTACCCGTACATGTCTATATCTATGTTGGTATTCATTTTCACATATCGGTCCACATTTCGACCAAGGTGACCATGGCGACATGACACAATCCACATCTATTTCGTTTGAAGTAATATGTTCTTCATGGTTAAAGCTATTTCTACAAGATTTTTTGCACTTTTTCCGTTTTACCAACTTCTTTGGACAAGAAAGTCCTTCACCTTGCGGATGCACCTAAAATATGATATAAGATAAATGAGAGAATGTCATAGTCTAATACGTTTTATGAAATAACATACCAAACATTTGTAAAGGATAATAATTTTTTTAATCCAAAAGTAAAGAATCTATAAAAGAAACTGATGACCTTTAACAGTGATTTCTTAAATACTGTTTGGATCAATTTAACATCAACTTAAGTAAAATTAGAGATTTTTTCCTATTATTTCAATCAGAAGGTATATCAGATAATTTTTCCAATTTAAGTTAATTTTTTTCTATTTTTCTAGAAAACTTTCGCAAAAAACTTAGGGACCAAAGTTGAGAATATATTTTGCTATAAATGGGAAATATCGATGGAAATTTGTATTTTTCGCCGTTAAGGCTACAAGATTTTTTACCACGTAATTAACATCTGTTGAAACTATATCAACCTAGAAAGACAGATAATATGATTGGTATGTGCCTAAAAACTAAAAATTTAAATAAGATAACTCCCTCGTACCATGACTGATCTCTGTTTCATTTTGTATCCAAATCCACAAATATTGTTAGTAGCATTACAGGAGCTCCAATTAGTCCATCTTGTCATCTTGCAGTCGACATTTAAAGAACTTGGAATAACTTTTCCCTCTAGGTGACTTGGGACCATTTGGTATCCTGGTGACATTTGATCACCCGAATTTGCTAAAACATAAAATTGTACAAATTGTTCCATTTTCTTTTTAAGAAATTATCACAGTAATTACCATTAACTGCATCGTTTTGGATGTTGTACGGCAGTACTTCCGACATCTTTGCATCTAATTCTTTTCTTCGGGATGTTAAATTGGCAATTAATTCCTCTGTAAAAAATATTCTCTGTAATCTCGGTAGATATTTTATAAAGCATTCAACATTCTTTAATTTTTAATATGATTTGTTTATTTTTCTCGGATCGTATAACAGAAATGGAGAATTTTGAAATTTTTTCGTAAAACTGTGAAATCTTGGAACCATGGGCGCCCCAGGGAGGGGAAAAGGGGACAGTTGCCCCCTGGAAAATGATGAAAGGTAACAAGTATTATGAGAGATTCCACAGGTCTACAAAAAAAAATTGTTATAGAGACCTGACCCCACTATTCTTTGGTAAAATTTTCCGCTGAAGCCGAAAATGAAAAAGAATTTTATCGTGTGAAGTGACTTAAGTATGTCAAGAAAAAAATAAGTGGCAAAAATACTTAAGGACTTAAATTAGTCTATGAAGATTTGGCATATGTTGTTGCTACCTCGTTGAAATGTGATAGATTATATCTTAAGTTTTCAAGTGTTACATCAAAAATATCGCATTACTGCAAATATTAAAAAAAAAAACATAAAAAATAAATGTCAAACAGTGCGTTATACCGTATTGAAGCCAATTGTGTGCCCCGGTCCGAATAAAGGATGGAATAATGAACTAGATAAAATCACACAGTGCTGTTATGGAAAGATTCGTGAGCGCTCCCCACTAGGTTGACCGTATATTTATCTCATTATTTCATCCTTTAACCCAACCGGGGCGCACAATTTGCTTCCATACGGTATATTTCACATTATGAAATACAATATAAGCAAGCCAAGGAGGAAGAAAAAATAATACAGGCAAATAATTTTAAATTAACTCACTTTGGTACTTTGCACAGAGGGTCTGACACTGTTCTAAAGTATTAAAATTATTTATGTTCCCTCCACAACCACTATAACTGAAGATTTCACAATTTCCTTTTGTACTGTCGAAGTACCATCTGTCTATATTACTTTTACACACACCTATGTCTTTTGGCAGTCCACAAGCTAATTCTAAAATATAAATAATACATATTCTCAAATTTTCCACATTTTCTCTTTAATAATATGAATACCTATTGTTGAAAGTTATATAGAACTACTAACAATAGTAATGCTGTATGATTGAGACAGTTCAAAAGTAAAAAAACACAAAAAATTAAAATTGTTAGCACCATAACCTGGTAATATATTATTGTTTTGAGTTATTACATTTTACATTGACCCCACGTTAGGCGCCAAGATTTACTCTTTTTATAAAAAGTGGTCGTTACCATTTATACAAGAATCACGAAACATAGTTGAACGATTTCCTGCTAATTTCGATGGCCAGGGTTACAGGTTCGCAATCAGGGGCGAATCTACGTTGGATCCTGGGGTACAGCCCCCCAACAAGGCTACATTTATAAATTAAATAAATAATTTGCTTTAGCAACAATAAATTGCCGTAAGCTAGGATATACGCACGTAACGATTTTATGTATACCATGTGGCAAGTATGGATCGTATGAATGAGAATGAAAATGATTATTTTTACAAACGAGATACTAACGAAATTAAAAAAAAAGAATTTATTTTTAGGAACCTCCATTTTTTGAGGTCTAGAATCACCCATGTTTACAAGTGTCAGATAAATTAATTCATTGTAAATTACTGTAATAGAAACCCGTTGCAAACATATTAGCCAGTACCTGGACTTTGTTTCCTTTTTTAGCGCGAATTTTCAACATTTTAATTAACAAAATAAATAAATAAATAAAAACTCTAAAATCTTCCTAAACCTTAGTCACGATCTGGATATACGAAGAGTATCCAGATTTTTTTGACAATTAAGTATGCCCGCTATTTCTTAAGCAAATAATCAAAGAGAAGTTGTACAAAATCTTTTTCATACTTTTTTTCATTGAAAAGAAAATAATGTTTTTTTCTGCTGTATCCAGTAGCCATAGAAATGTTTTTAACAAAGCTACGAGATATTCTAATGGCACCATAAATAACGAGAAAATATTCAAATTAATGACCTATTTTTGAATATGTTATGTAAAAAATATCGAAATTGTTTAAAATGTTTACCATTAATAACTTTTGTGTTTTCTTCACAAGGTTTTTCAAAGCATTCAACAGTCTCCCTAACTTTTTGATTATTGCAGGGATCATCCTCATCAAATTCATCCTCCTCTTCATTTTTATTTGTGAAAAACGGCCAATATATTGCTTTTTTTACCAGTGAATTCTAAAGATAATCGGTATCTTTCCTTGAAACCTTTACCACAAGAAGCTGAACAAGGAGACCATTCACTCCAAGGTTTCTCCGGACAATTTTCGTTTAACTAAAAAGAAAAAAAATATTTAACGTACATAATTTCAGATCAGTTTACATTTTTGCTTGAAAGACAAGACACATTTAAAACTTTTACTTTAAAGTTTAAAACAACAATTGATTAGTCAAGTAGAATCTATAAACATTTTCAGTTAATTTGTAAAAATAGCTTAACCTTGTTTGCAGATGTCTAAATTGTAGTCGAAATATGTTTCCTGTACATTAGACAATATCTACGTAATTTTTAGCGGTTGAAATTCCAAAGTATTTCTAAGTTTATTCCAAAGAAGTACCTAGTTTTACGTTTTTAAAAAAAATGGCAATATTTCGGAAACAGGGAATATTGGACATAAGTTACCTTCTGCATTTTTAGTTCAAAGTCCTGTACCCTATTCAAAAATGCATTAAAATGACATAAATAAGGGCTACACTAAACATCATCGAATTAAACCGCTGCGCTGGCCAAATGAAACTAATAATGTAATTTTCTTGTGTAATTTTGAGGAACAATATCTTCCAAACGATAGGAGGTATTGAGATGCGGTATTGAAGACTTTCTTGCAAATTTCATCAGAAATAAATTGGCCAAACCATGACATCAAATACGATAGAAGACATTATATACAGGGTGCACAATGAAACCCTTACGATTTTTCAAAATTTCATCGGTTTCAAAGATGTAAAAAAACAAATGCAAATTTTTTCCTGTTATATTAGGATGATCTATAGACAAATTATTGGAAGAAACGGTTTTATTTCTTATTTCTTGTTTTTTGTCTCTGATATTCCTAGATACATTTTTCTTTTCTGAAAATGAGTTACACTTTTACACATTGTTTAACTCGAATTCGATTCAGTCTTTAACCATTCCACAATACTTGTAGTTTAAATGTATTATTCAACATAATTCAACCGACTCATGATTTTGTGGAGTTAAAATGTTCAGTGTTCTGCCAAATAAAAACGATTACAAATTTATCAATTTTCTAGGTTTCGAAAATCTTGGGAAAAATTGCAGAAACAGTTTTTTTAAGACGTGCGTTGGCTCCCTTATTATTGAAAATACTATCTGTATGCCTGAAGATATCTCAAGGTACCTTGTGTGGGAGAGGGCTGCACCTTTAGAGACCATAGACACACACCCAATGTCCGAGTATATTAGGACTAATTTTTGATTTAGAAAAAATTCTACCTCCTCGACCGGGGATCGAACCCGTGACTCCAGGGTGAGAGGCAAGTGTCCTTACCATTCGATCACAAAGCCACCACGTATATACGTATAACGATTTATAAAAGTGAATAGTTGAATTTCTTATGGTAATATAGAGGGTGACTAAAAAAAAGAACAATAAATAAGATAATAATAATTTCCAGACCACAATTTAAATACTAAGTATAATTTTTTTTGGGTTATTAGGTCCAATGTAATTAAAACACTATTGTATTAACTTGCCGACGTTTCGGTATAATTTATTACCATCCTCAGGACACTGTAAGATATAAATAAATTGATTGTAAGTTATTCTATAACTATATGGGTGATAAATTCTAATCCAAACTAATAGTTAAGAAATAATATTGAACAGTTAATTAATTATTCTATACCAGATTGTAGAAAACATGTACTTATTTTAGGCACTTCAATTATTATTTAGAATTAGTTATAGATTAGTGATATATAAATGTGAGTACCTATTTGTTTATAAATTTTATATATCACTAACCTATAACTAATTCTAAATAATAATTGAAGTGCCTAAAATAAGTACATGTTTTCTACAATCTGGTATAGAATAATTAATTAACTGTTCAATATTATTTCTTCACTATCAGTTTGGATTAGAATTTATCACCCATATAGTTATAGAATAACTTACAATCAATTTATTTATATCTTACAGTGTCCTGAGGATGGTAATAAATTATACCGAAACGTCGGCAAGTTAATACAATAGTGTTTTAATTACATTGGACCTAATAACCCAAAAAAAAAAAAAATTATACTTAATAAATAAGATATCTATTTTTCTACTACACTTTATTCCTGCTCACATGCTAGCACCTCTACATCCAAAAGTTCTTTGAGGTGTCATTCTTCTACATTTGGTTCTCTCGACCTCTATACTCTAATGTGGAAGCATTGAGTTTATATTTATAAATAGAAATAAATCCTTTGTTTTCCGCTGAAGCCAATTTATCACCGGTGAACACGGGATGGCAAAGCATCTATTGTTGACCGTTTAGAACTAATACTGTAACAGTAAATAATACTGAATAATTTAACGTCTTAGTTTTCTGTAACTTAACCATCTTATAAAGACCAGCTTCTCTGCTAGGTGGCATAATCACTAATCAGTATCACGTCGAAGTTTTTACTTTACGTCATACATTTGGACATGCTTGTAGCCCCTTCTCTTATGCAAAACCTTTTTTAAGTGCAATACGGTGGGCAGACTAAAGAATTACCGACAATGTATTTGGATCTCCCGACACGCGTCTCTATGCCCGAATTGCACCCGCCGGCCGCAGTTGTTTATTATTAGCATCAAGTTTATGTTCTAAATGGAAAAATGTAAGTAACTGTGCAACGCATAGATAGAAATGTTACAACTTTTAATAAAAGTAAAATTGAGAAGTGGTGAGAGGTATGTGAAACTTCTCATATGGTCCAAATGCTACTATCCGATCGACATCATAGATGTCTCTGTGGCGGATAGCGACTTGCGAAGCAGTATCGAGAGTGGCGACCTCTAGCCCAGGTGGACTAAACTACTGTTATTAAAAAATATGATTTGAACGAAACAACTATTCAGCGGACAAATACCCCGACCTGCATTGGATTATACCTTCAAATCATGTTAGATCGGTAGCTAATATCATTTGTCAATTCCTAACCAGACATAGACCGGTTTCGAACTTATTAGTTGTCCTCAGTATGCCATAGGTTATGGAACAGACAAATGATAGTGGCCAACCTGCTAGTCATATACGGACTAAGGTAAATTGAGTAATGGTGAGAGATATGTGAAACTTCTCATATGGTCCAAATGCTACTATCCGACCGACATCATAGATGTCTCTGTGGCGGATAGCGACTTGCGAAGCAAGTACCGAGAGCGGCGACCTCTAGCCCAGGTGGACTAAACTACTCTTATTAAATACGATTTGAATGAAACAACTACTCAGCGGGCAAATGCCCCGACCTGCATTGGATTATACCTTTAAATCATGATAGATCGGTAGCCAATATCATTTGTCAATTCCTAACCAGACACAGACCAGTTTCGAACTTATTAGTTCTCCTCAGTATGCCATAGGTTATGGAACAGACAAATGATAGTGGCCAACCTGCTAGTCATATACTGACTAAGGTAAATTGAGTAGTGGTGAGAGGTATGTGAAACTATCCGCTATCCGCCACAGAGACATCTATGATGTCGGTCGGATAGAAGCATTTGGAACATATGAGAAGTTTTCACAATGGTATTTAGTCAGTTTAGTGTTCAAGATGAATATATGAGGCATGACACTCCTTATTTCTTGGACACTAAACTGACAAAATACCATTGTGAAAATGATAATCATTTTGAATGAAATAACAATAGAAAGTTGTTTGTTTATATGTCAAAAATTAGTACTCTACCATATTTTTACATATTTTACATTTTTGCGATTAAATCGAAAACTACTATATCAAAGTATAAAGTGTGGTATATCACTAAAATAAGAATGAAATATGCTATCCAACCAATTAAAGATATACAGGTGTTCCATTTAAAAAAAATACATATAATTTTCTATTTAGTTTTTTGTTTTTCTGAGGACAAGAAAAACTTAACAACGGACCCTATAATTTGGTTCTTGGTTCATATTAATAGCTAAAAATAAAAGAGTTGTATCAGATCGAAATGTTATCAAGATAAAATGACCTACTGTACAATAATTATAACAGGGCGTACTGGCGCATGAACACCTACCTAAGTAAGTATTTAGATTCAATTTTTTTGTGAGATCGTAGATGAAGTACTGATTATGAAAGTGCATGTTGCCAGCCAGAAACGTGGTCAGGTAATTGTTTAATTCAAATAAGTTATATTTTTAAAAGTTTGAAAATATGTGAATTTGCATATTTTCCACCCGTCAAAAGTATATTATATAAGTAAACAATGGAATTTCTTATAAAATCAATTTTTTTACGTCTTCTTTGAATTATCTAATAATAACCTCTGCAAAAGCAATCTGAAAATTTTTTACTTTAAACACTTGTTTCTGAATTATCTACAACGCGCGCTCGCTACTCTCCAGCCAGGATGCCCTCGAACTGTTATTTGACAACAAAAGGTATTTCTTCGAATGCCGTATTGACCTATAATGCGCGTGAGTGCGAAATAATGTGTTGTATTTGTAATCAATTCAGAAAGAAGTTAAAAGTAAAAAATCGTCAATTGGTTTCGCAGAGGTTATTTATAAATGGTTCAAAGATGTAAGAAATTGTATTTAATAAAAGTTCGTTTAATATACTTGTGAAAGGTTGAAAATAGGCAAATTCACGTACGTACCTATGTATGTATTTACAACTCAATAATTTAATACATAAATTATTGAATATAATAAAAAGTCATGACATTTTCGGTTGGAATTTTACTAAATATGAAAATAAATTGTTGATGCAAAAATATCAATATTTTTCAATTGTTTAAACAAATTTAATTTAATGTTTCCGACAGGCAACTACTTATGTACATAATCAGTGCTTCATGCTTCATCCTACACATGATCCCTTAAAAAAAATTTTATCCGAATAATTTTTCATACGAATGCACACCAAACTCAAAATATTACGATAAAAAATTTGGACACGATCGCGGCTGGCTAGATATACACGTGACAGTACAAGCATGGATGATACTCTTACCAGTCATACCCGAGGTCCGTATGGACCTTGAGTCATACCATCGCTTACATTCCCGTGCCGTCACTTTACACCTAAGTTACCATACAATATAAAGTTCTTTGCCAAATTGACGTGTGGATAATTAAATTGAGATGTAATACAAAAGAAACGTTCTGCTAGAAAATGTTAGAATAGATGTACCGATTTATTTTATCTAATCACTACTAGATATAGATAACTGCCACCGACTGAGCTCTGATTGTAATGGAGCAGTAGAAGCTGGATAGAGGGGGTATAAAGTTGGCAGCCAGTTTTTCCGAATACCTCCGAGCGCAATATAATATCATAGAAGTAAGAACGTGTGAGATAAAGTTACAAAAAGCTATAAATTCATTTAAAGCTGCCAAAGAACTTACCTAATTTATATATTTTTTATATGCTAAATCCTCATCTATTTACAAGTGGAAAGTGCCCTCAGAATTATAAAAAAAATCATATCTCAGAACCTAAATATACAAAATCGTTGAAATTTTGTGTGAGGATTAGATTTACTTATAGATTAATGATACTAAATCCCCATCCACTTACATTTTTTTAAGGGTGGAAAGTGCCCTCAGAATGATAAAAAAAATCGTATCTCAGTATCTAGACATACAAAATCGTTGATATTTTGTATGAAAATTAGATTTAGTACTTTCTCATCGTCATATTCAATTCAATTCAATTCAATTTGACATGAAAGAAATAAATTACTTTAATTGAAAATATTCTTCCCATTTATTTTATTTATTTTTATAAAATAATTAAAATGAACAAAATAAACAAAATAAATAAGACAAATGAGACAAATGACGAAAATGAAACAAATGCGTCAATTGAGATAAACGAGACAAATCAGACAAACAAGAGAACTTAAATAAACGGAATAAAATGAAATAAAATAATTTAGTTTTCCTTATTTCAAGTTGGATATGATGAAGAAGTACTGCTGAGCCGACTATTTCTTTAATCGAGTGAAATTAATTTTAAACCTTTTTTCTCAGTAACGGTTATTCTTAGGAGAAATTTTCAAGAGTTCTTTTTGGCACATTTTCTCATTATGAACAATTTTTATTTAAAACATTCTTTGATTGACGAAAAAAAAATGTTTGCCCCCTTGAGACGTGCCCTCCCTGGGACACTAATTTCACTGATATTCAATAGGGTTCGTCCTTGGACGTCACAGATATTATATGTAAAATTTCATATTTCCACGTTGAGAAGTGTTTGAGAGAACGGGGTCACAACAAATGATCTGCGACACACCGACGGTATGCCAATTCTGATACATTATTCTCCGCTCTCAAAACGTTACGCTTTCATTAATAATTTGACTCACCCTGTATAAATACCCATAAAATCTCAACCATAAGCACCCTTGGAAGTGAAATTAGAATATCAAAATTTCCGAAATTTTAAAACTGTTATTTTATTTTCAATTTAATTTATGCACAAAAATCGTATTTTCAGTAATAATGGAGCTAACGCAGAACTTAAAAAACTATTTCGACAAATTTCCCCAAAATTTTCGAAACCCACAAAATTGTTAAATTCATATTCGTTTTCATTTGGCAGAGCACTGTACAGGTATCTCCATAAAATCTTGAGTAAGTTCGAAACTTCCACTCTTGAATAATGTTGATTATTATTCATACATTTAAATTGCGCGTATTGTGGGGGTGGTTAAAGGCATGTGTGCTGAATAGAATTCGTGTAAAATAGCTCTTTTTAACCCCTCACTAAAGAACGATAGGGAAATGTGTAAAAGTTTGACTTATTTTCAGAAAAAAAAACTATCTCTAGAAATATCAAAAATACCAAAAAACACCCAAAACCGTTTCTTCCGATTTATTCACAAAATATCTTAATATGACAGATAAAAATCAACACCTGTGTTTTTACGTTTTCGGAGCCAATGAAATTTTGAAATAAAGCAAGGGTTTCATTGTGTATCTTGTATACAACGTCTTCTATTGTAGTTTAATGTCATAGTTAGGTCAGTTTTAGAGTTGGGATTTCCAGTACAATAGTACTAGATTAAGTACAGTATAATAATTTTTAGTACATCAGCATATCTTTCAAAAATCCAGTACATTATCATAATTTGTCCCTCTATGCAGTATTTCAACAAACAAATGAACAACTAATGCTCATAATAAAAACATAATTCACTTGTCATTGCCTTGTCACTTTTTCCTGCTCTAAATGTAAGCAAACCGTTTAGTTTAACCAATCACGGAAATTTGTATTCAACCAATCAGCAATCAGCATTAATTTTAGTAAACATGTTTCAAGGCGTTCGTAGCGCAGAAATACTCGTTTTGATTACGAAATTATTTTAGAAAAAGATAGACTTCTCTTAAAACATCTCTTTCTGCTGTGTCTTTTTTTTGATGTTCTGCGGGCCTTTGCCCCTTGTGTAATATAATTGTATTCTGGTTTTCACCACAATAATTAAGTTTAACTCTCAAAAATGTTTTACAGGAAACCAATACGTTTTCTTCCAAGATAGTTTCGCAAGAGTGGGCGGTTCACACTGTTTTTTTTCTATTTCATAAAAGAACGCTTCCAAAAATACATTCTAGTACAATTCTCTGATTTCTAGTACAATTTTGTAACAACAGTTTAAAGATTTCCGATAACAACCCTGGTCAGTTTATTTCTGATGAAATTTTCAATAAAACTTTCAAGACCGCACCTCGATACCTCCTATCGTTTTGAAAATATTCTACTTCAAAATTACACAAGAAAATTACATTATTAGTTTCATTTGACTAACAGTTTTGTTATATATGTTACCATTGTGAATTCCTTTTTGTATACGTCTGTTTCTTATTATAAAAAGTTATAACTGTTTTTGTGGTATTTGCGATATCTGTGGAATTACTTCAGTCTTTGTATTCTATGCATATGTATATGTATGTCTATGTATCAGTTATGTGAGTAATAATAAATATTTGTAACAGTTAATAATATTTAAATTATTAAACCCATTCGCACATATAACAAGTTTATTTTTAACTATTTCTAACATGTTTTATCAAATTAACTTTTTGTACGATTTCTTGGACGTGGACTCTTAGACTGCATTTTCTAGCATACGCTTTCAGTGTTTAAGGAAATATGACAGATATTATTTTACAGTACTAGTAGTTTTTTTACCAAGTCAGCTCTTTAAGTTAAGGGAAAACAGCGATTATTGTGGAAACCCCTTGGGTTAAGCCTCCATGCTAGAAGGGATTTGTTGTAAACTAGTTAAAGGTTTAAGTTATAAGACTGTCTTGATTTGGGTAGCCGCTGTCAGCTAACCGTACCTTAAATATATTTGCCAAAGATTGATGAGGATAGTCGGTTAATTTTCCTAATATTGAAGTGTACTGTTTTTGTTAACAGTCAAATCACCTAGAAATGTGAAATTGTTGTTGAGAATTACAAGTATAAAGTATAATAACTAATACAAACAAGAAGCTATGCATGAAATGGGCATAAAACATAATTGTTAATTACTTAGGAGCCCGATAAGGATCAATATATTTCATATTAGTAGTAATATTATCAATTAACTGACATAATGTGCTTTACGATATTAATTTGCTACAATGAATTTAACGCTGAAGTGAAGTGAAGGTTTGATGCTCTTTGTAAATTTGACGTTGTAATTAACGGCAAATAAATCATCAAATAAATCCTAGGAGCGGCGTGTATGAGTTTACATCAGTTCTGAATACATGAACAATATTCACGTAATAAATAATATTAATTATTGAGTAACTTCAATGCTTTCCTTGCAAATAATATATTAAAAGAGTTATTGATATTTTTTTATTGTTTAATACACAGGACTACCCAGCTAGCACATGATATCTCTGGCATGTCCTTATATGGTCCTAAAATATCCCATGCGGAATTATCCCGTGCTTAAAAAAAATAGTAGTCCCGTTATGATCCCTTATCAACCCATCCGGGATAATCCCAACAATAAGTCCCTGGGACATCCCATGTACTTAACCATTGGATTTCCCAGGAACATCTATTGTAATAGTCTCTAGGACGTTCCAATGGGATGCAAATTGGTATCGTAGAAGTATATTTAATACTTAATAAAAAATACCTACATAACTGTTTAAGAAAATTATTTATACGATTAATTAAAAGAATGAATTTACGTAAGAAAATTTTCAAGGTACTCTGAATATCGAGTGATAAACAAGTTTTTGATTATACTTTATCACATTCTCCATAAATAATAAACAAATTCAAAAAGTCCTCGTGAGTGTAATTTAAACGCGGTGGCAGTTTTTAACATAAGAGAATGACTGACATTACTGATTGTTTCTAATCATGGCTCATTTGATAACATTTTTACTAAAAATTCTTGAATTTCTAAGAAAATCGCAAATATTTCAAAAAGTTGTAATTTAAACCCCTACAATGCTGATATCAGAAAAAAAAGAAATTTAATTATACGTAACTTGATGTAAAAAAATATAGGGTATTCCATTTGACTTAAGCAAATTCTCGCAGTTTGAAGTTTACAAAATGTAACGTCAAGAAAGGAACACTTGGTATACTATTATTGAACTTCTTTAAACTGCAGAGCGTAGCTCACCTTATGGTCTTTCTGCATGCTAAGAAGCAAATGAGTATCTTTTGCACGAAGAAAGTTGTAAAGGTTATTGTAAACCATTCCACCTGTCAAAATTTTTTTAAAATATCAAATATTACTGAAACGGCTGGGTTTAGGCATAGGGTATCCTAGTTTTTGACTCAGAATTTTATGCTCTTTTCGAGAACCCTAAAATATATAAGGTATTCCATTTATAATAGGCAAGTTGGCATCGACTTCCGGTATAACCGGAAGTGCCAGATGTTTGTAATTATTTTAGTTTGATTGGCCACACTGCCATTAGTGGCTCCTTGAATTTTCAAAATTTTCTGGTGCGTACTTTTCCCTATATCGATCGATGCAGTTTCTGGTGAGACAACCTGTATTTTCAAAAAGAAGAATTGCAAGAACTTATCTTAAACAATAACTTGTTAGAAAAAGTTAATAGGTTACTAAAAATGGACATGTTAATCTAAAAAAAATGCCAGCTTGCTTTAGTGTAATTTATTTACCTAAAAAAATGTTTCAACGAAAATTAGTACAAGAGCGTTTTTGATGAAGGGGTTTAAGAACATGAAATTATTTTTCTTCCAAAAAATCGCTACTATTTTGTGAAAAATTGACTCTCTTTTTTAATAACGTGCATGCCTATGACAATATTACTAAATAATAGTATAGGTACTTACTTCTTCCTCAAAATCATCACACTTGCCTTGCCCCCAGCATTCAAGGTTCTGTTGCATGATAGGAGGGTTAACCTTTCCAGCTGCACAACTTTTAGCAGCAAATCTATTTTTGTATTTCCTGTCCCTAGTCTGGGTGCCTTTTCCGCAAGTCACACTACAACTGGACCATTCCGACCACTGCCCTAATTCACACAGTGGATCCTCAATTGCCCTGCTGGGTTGATGCGGACAATACTTTTGGACAGCCTCACAGCTGGCTCTCTCAGTGAGTTTTTTGTGGCAGGTATATTTACTTTCATCGTTTTTGTATCTTCTTTGCTTGTATTTCACACCTCTGCCGCAAGTGGCAGAGCAGGGTGACCATTCGGACCATTCTTCTGTCTCACAGTTTGAATTACTATCGTCCATTTCTTCTATAACCGATGGGTCGCAGGTTTTCTCATACAATCTTTGCCTGGATAACGTTAATCTAGCTAAAGGCTTCATGGGTGTTCCGGAGGGGTCGAAGAAAGGTGAACGGGGATCATTGGGGATGTTTACTTTTATTCTTCTAATTGGTTGTCGGGGTGCAGAAGGCTGATTGGCAGACTGAAACAAACACGTGTTTTTAAAATTTTCAGTGTAGCATTTTTCTTGCACAAATATAAAATCCTGAAATTGTGAAATAATGTCCCCTTGTGCAAAGAAAGACCACCTATATGTCCTCCAATATTGATTCCTAGCCTTTTTTTTTATATGAAAATCTAAAACATATAAATCGATACCAAACACTCTTTTGGATGTATAAAAAAAAGTTGTAACAAGGATTCAACACGTGTAATTATTTTGAATTACAGCCGCCATATTGGATATCCATCACTTTGGGCGATGCTTTCCCATCTTATTTTCATTATATAAACATATACTACATCGTTATCTATGGAGATATTCTTATCACAATTTGCAGCATTTATATATCTAGCACTTCCATTAATATGCAATATTGTAAAAATAAAATATGTTTTTAAGAAATTCCAGTATGTCGAATATAAATTAAATATTACCGTTTGGTTGCCGCTTTAGATAAGAAAATATCTGATACTAAATAAATTTAAGTGAACATCATGTCGATCATTAAACTTCAAGAGTTATACATACATACATACATTGATTGAACATGAAATATTAATAATCTCCTATCCTTGAAAGGGAACTTTCGATTATAGATAATACTTATATCGAATACAGAAAAATAATACATGACAACTCAACTAAAGCTTTCTTAATGCTGAGATTAATTCTTGAACAACAAAATCGCATTTTTCAGATAAATATACCACTTGTATACAGGGTGAGTCAATAAGGCATATTTCTTCTGTATCTCCTGTCTCGTCAGAGACAGAGGCATGGTTTAAAATTTTAATTAAATTGTGAGAAAAAGGACATTTTTTAAAATTACTATTAATTATACAGGGCGATCCGTAAAACCATTTTGATTATTTCATTAAAGAAATGTCACTTATCAAACATAATAGTTGTCATTTTCATAGCTTACTTTAATAATGCTAACTTTTCCATATTTACAGTAACTAGTTTAACTAAGATATTCGACGTTTAATAACTCAAAAACGGTATGCGGTAGGGGTAACATATGGTATATTTTTGGAATCAGGAACAAAGGATCATTCCAAAAATTTCATAATATACAGGGTAACCCATTTAAAAAAAATATTATTTTTTGTATCCTCTGAAATCGGCACGCTACTGTACTTTTGATAGAATTTTAACAAAATTCATAACCACACAACTTTTATTTAAAACTTTTTTTTATATTGAATAATAACGATGATAAGGGGTGGGTAATTAATAATGAATAACCCTGTACATATTTTGCATTAAAAATATTGTATCAAGATTCGGGTATAAAGACTATACCATGCGTTTTATGTTTAATCTTAAAATATCGAGAATCATGCAAAGGTATTTTCATTCAACAAAAAATATGAACATTTCCTTACATATCTCTATTTGAAACTATAAAATTTTGGAAAAATTATCAATCACGTTTTACTCAAAAAAATTTTTCACCGCATATTTTATTGCTTTAAAAATGAACTAAAGACCTAAATATATAAAACTTTATTAAATCTGATCGACATTTTGAAAATTTAGTGACTAAAATTTTTACACCTTGTGTAGATATCAGTGGAAATCTCTCATTTATAACACAATACAGGCTATAGCAAATAGCTTGAAAAGCAAGAGTTTAAACAGATATATGATTTAAACTTATCTTTCACAAATATTTTATAACAAGTAGAACATATTTTTTTTCACTCTTATTGAACAATGTCCAAAGTTAACTAAAATATCAATTAATTCTCTACTGAATTCCGTTTAATTCTCTACTGAATTCTGTAGATGCCTTATATATAGAAAATAAATAAGTAGAAACTTATATCTGGAATAACTTTTGTTATGATTCCTTAAACTTTGTAGCACAAGAGGGTTATCTGACTGAAAGTTTAAAACTTACCATGTATGTAATTCCATCGTCTGTTCCTACATCCCAAGGGTATAAATTTAACACTTTTGATTCAATCCAAGAGCAATTCCTAAGGCATAGTTCTAAACTTGAAACTCCAACTATCCAGTCGGGGGACGGGTCGATCATTGATACGATGGACATTAAGTGATGGCGGTTATCCACTCTGAACACAGCAAATGTTTTGCCTGTAATATTTGGATAACTAATACCTCTTGCTTTAATGATAGTTCTAATGTGGTCACTCTGTAAATTAACAGTTAAATATCATTCTTTGGTAACACTTGACAAAAAATTAATTACTTATTGGAATATCATTGAAGAAACAATGTGTTAAAAAAAACTCCTATATATCAACATTTAATACGAAATTAAATTATTATTATAAAACAACATGCTATCAATAGTAATTCCGAGATGTTTTATATGTTCAGTCTCTTGTAATACTATAGGTCTGTTCCAACAGACAACCCGAAATGATTAGGAATTTGAATTCACAACGTGGTTGGTTAGTGTAAAAGACCTATAACTGTGTTTAGTCAGCTTCATCAATCAAACTATAATATCAAATTCACAACCGTCCGGATTGTCTATTTAAATCTTTTTGTAACAATGTAACATCAGACGGACTTTCTATAATTTTGAACACTTTTAAATTGTATGTGAACATTAGGAAATTACTCTTTTTGATTACTGATGCTAAATCGTTTACAAATAGATTAAACATAAGAGGGCCCATATGAGACCCTTGAGGAAATCCCGATGTTACTTTAATAATTAATGGTAGAGAGAGCTATTATATTTTACACAATGTGAACGTCCTTTATAGTAACTAAAACTATTGCAGAAGATGGTCATTTTAGGTGATCCTTTCTTTAGGTTTTTTCTCGTCCGCTCTAGAGCACAAGACTTCTTACTAAGAAGCCTTTAATACTAGCGAAATGCCACTGGTTAATTATTATAATATCGAGCAAATGGAAACAGATTTCAATAGAGAAACAAAACAAAATTTAACAACAAAATAGTGAAGTAGGATTTGAATTAGAGACAAGGGGTTTCTTGAATTTAGGATTTCTACTTTAAGGTTATTAATCAAACTGCCTTACCAACAAGATGTAATATTTTAAGAGTATTGTCAAATGTGTGGTTATTATCTACTAGATTTTTGGCGAAATGTGAAAAACCTGAGGATGAGCTATGCACCGAACGTGTTCTAACCGTGTTTTAAAATTTCATATGTGCAACCAATATATGTGCCGTTGCATGTATTGCAAGAAAGTTTGTAAACCCCACATCTATCTAGTCTATTTGGTCTTTACCATTGACAAACCTTTCAAGGTGTTTAAAGGCCAATGCCAATCATCCCAACATTTTTACTTAATATTATTAATATTCTTTTATTGCACGGTCGGGCAATTTGACATATTTATTGACTTAATTATGACAGTAGTAAGTTATTTTTTATAGAATGCTGATCGATAAGTAAATTACCTACCGGTCGGAAGGCGGTAAGTAAATAAAAAATAAATTTATTATTTGTATAGCTTTAAATTAGCCTTTAGTAAAATTAAAAGTGAAATTATAATTAGAACAATAATTGTTAAGTGTGATCGAAGTATTTGCTGCAATTTTTTTCTCCAACATAATGTTCTCCATATTAGATACTGTAGGAATAGTTGAAGCCTTTATAATACAAGAAAATCTGTTAGAATTTGTATGTCCATTAAAATTCAAGTTTGGATCTTCATATAAAATTTGCTTTGAAAATTCTATTCTGCAAAAAATTCTCGACATATCCCTCGACACCAGAAGTCAAGTGTCAACCTCCATGTCTTAAGGCCTAAGACATCAACACCTTTTTTCGCCAGAAAGGTAGCCGAACTTCTTCTGAACGCATGTCCGATACAAAAATGTGGATCTAGCAAATTCAAGCATGGCGCAATTTTGGAGGGTCAACTGTCTATGGTATTCATCCCCGGCCAGACGTTGTTAAAACGTGTCTATTTTACTTTAATCACAAACTACTGATAAGCGCGTCGTCTAGTCGGCAAGAGGTCGTGGGTGACATGATGACGATTTTCTACACCTATCAGTGACATATCTATTATAATAAGATGAATAATCTCTTTGTACTAATTGTGCCAACAAATGTCAAGAATGAGTATAGGCAATATCAGGGGGGCGACATCAAAATATCCTTCTTGCTGCATTGATATTATTCTTTAACATTTTATTACGTAAAAATCCATTATAATTGTTTCAATAAATGTGTCAAATAATTTGGATTAGTATTAATGAAGAAAAAGCAAGAAAACAGTGTCGCCCTCTGGTAGTGTCCATGCGCATGCATGTTTGGCATTTGCTGGCTTCAAACAGAACAAAGGGATTATTTGTCTTGTTAAAATAAATATGTCACTGACCTATTACAAGGTTAATTTCTGTGCAGATGTGGACGGAGGTCGCAAAATTGCTGCTTAGGTTTATACTACTCTTCCTAAGTACACCACTGTTGCGCTCTCCCTTAGACAAGTCCTAAATCCGCCACTGATGTAATTACTATGTTTTCAATGCTGTATGTAAGGGTTATATCTGAGAAACTAATTAAAAATATACTCTTCTTTTATATAAAGTGATAATTAAGTCTCAAGTACACGATGTTACAATTTAATCAAAAGCAATGAGGTTTGTTATTAACTCGCTCTAAGTGGATATTTCTCGTTATCTGAAGTATTTCCAATTAAAGTCATATTTATTACTCCTCCACGGGTACTTCCGTGTAAGTTTCCTCGACAAAATAATATTTTTACACAAACAGCCCTGTTGAGTTTTCGCTAAATTTAATTTTTATTTCTTTTTATTATAGATTTAATTAATTTTAAGGTACTAATTAAAATTTAAATTTGCCCTTAATTTATCACTAATAAGTTTAAACCTATACATACAAGGTGAGTTTTAAATGCGTAGTTATATTTTAACCATCAATATATTTTGTCATGTAAAATTGAATGACACTGTCAAAAAATGTTTTTTAACAAAAAAAAATCTTTTATTTCTGATAATTTTTTCGTCCTCCAGCAACTCACATTTTGATAGTCACTGGATAACTTTGTAAACGCCGTTCACAGAAATGACGTAACTGAAGGCAGTGTTGCCACTGCCAGAGTTCGTCATCACAATTATCCTATAATTGCATGCATTGCATGAATTGTAAATTTTGAATTTTTTAAAAAATTATTACCCTTTTGTCACGGCCATTTTGTGAGACCATATTAGACTTACTTAATATCAGTGTAGACACCGCACCAAAACAAATGTAATAGTTTATAAAACATTGAGCTCTTTTTTACGAAAGCATGATATCTGTACGCACTGGCCGAAAATAAGAAATAAACCTCAAGACGGTCAAGGCGCGATTGATTAGACCTTTGTGGAAAGCGACACTTGTCACTTGTAGCTTGCTCTTAAAATAAAATGTATTAAAAGTATCTGTTTATCTATTTTTCCTTGCAAAATTAGGTAATCCTGGCACTTTTTTTTATAAATAAACAGAACTCGTCACGTAAGCACCAAATATTAAAAATATGCAATACTTTTTCTGTGTATTTTAAATTATTATTATTGTATCTAATTTATAGTTTAACTTTAATATGGTTCATTTCTAAAATGAATCAAAGTTGAAAATAATCATTTTAAAAAGGCGCATTTACTTTAAAAGAACGAAAAAGCAGATTTGTTTACTTACCTAATACAACAGTTACTACATGAATATAACATATGGGCTTGACGTTTGGATAGCATTCCATAGCCGTTTTGCTTGTCTAGCATTTTCATCTACTTGAAAATATGCCTTTAACATATCTAGCATTAGAATAATAAAATTAGTCGCTATGGTTAATCACTATTTTTCAAAAAGTGAACCACCAAAGGAACAAATTATAAATAATAAATTTCGGTAACATAGTAAATCAAAATCACAAATTTAATCACAAAAAACTATAATACATTACCGTTAGTATTAAACACATTTTTGTAAATGCTAATGCAGACAGGTACGCGAACACTCGCGAATATCAATAACACTGATTTTTACATGGGGTGTAGTGTTGCCAGATGTGTGAGATTTTCACATAGGTTACAAATTTCATTATAAATAAATCATGATGCTTTTCAAAAAATTTCTGTTGACCTAACAGACGGTTAATTTAGCTAATTGAGCATTGAAAAAACGGGTCTTACCATCGCAACAGAAACAACAGAAAACAGCAAAAGACTATTATTTATTTGGGCTTGCACAACTAGCGCCGTTTACACGTGGTTCCGATTTATAAAGATCTACGTACACGGTATAAAATTTAATTCAGTTTACTCTTTTTTTAATGAAGGAACTGACCGAGGTCGGGGCTGACGACCTAAATTTGACTTTTTTTATTAACTTTTGCTAATATTGGTGTAAAATGGTAGAAATTTTTAAAAAATAGTTTTATTACTTGAAAAAATGCAGGTACACAAGGGAAGATAATGGTATAAATACTATGAAAAGGGTATGTCTGGCAACAGTGATTAGGTGCGTGGTTGGATGTGTGAAGATCATAGGTACATACGCCACGATAAGATCGCAGTTCACATTATGGCGTGGTAAAATTTTTATCATGTAATGGCCTATCCCGAATAAAGTGCTGTTTTCTCAAGAAATAATTGATCTTTTTTATAATAGTTTCATAAGAATAATCGTCAAAATTAAAAATTTTGGTAATAAATAACAGTCTATAATTTGTGAAACTATTCATTGATTTGATGTTTTGCTTCCCCACTAGTAGTCGTAGTATAAAAATGAGTAAATTGACATGTCATTTGCACTCATAGTCGTAGTATAGAACACTTCCTTACCGACATTAGGTGTTAATGTAGGTACTGGTTGCTTTTCTTTTACCACCAGCCTTAGCTAACCTAAGTTGTTTTACAGATATATTGCGTAAACGAAAAATTATTTATTTTGACACAATCTTCGTAATCGTAAAGCCAGCCACTTAGTTCAGTTAAGACTGGTGGTAAAAAGGAAAGCAACTATTATAGTTCTGTTCGTAAACTTTACACTTTTACACTTTTTGCAATAGAGTGTAAGCAAATAAAGATAGCATTAACATAAATAAAGTACGTTGAAGTAAGTTAACTATACCCGTTTACTGCAAAAAATACAGTAGTGTAGAGTTTACAAACAAAACTTATGTTCATTATATGTACAGTCACAGCTCACGAGCAATGGTATATCGGTTAATATAATTAATTAACAGCTCTGAAAAAATAATGAACCAGAAAAATATTTATATAATAAAGAGCTGGATCCTCAAGAAAATCGCACAGTTTTCATAAATAGTCGCTGCATCGCCAGTGTTCCATGGATATCGCCAAATCTGGCGATTAATCGCCAACACTGGCAACACTGGATTTCGCACCATTGCACTATGCGTGTCACGCACTCACGGCTTCGTGATCCTTAGAAAACATGGCGTTTATTTTTTCTAGAAATTACAGGTTATGTTCCCTGAATGTCAATATTCTTACAGGAACGTTTATTTTAAAGGGTTCATAATCTCCTTTTGTGATTGCCGTTGTAATCGTTATCGTTAATGATAACCACAACACTGGTTTAAAATTGTGTTATTTTAAATGAATGTAAGAATGTTATACATTTACGTTTTATGCTGTTGTGACATCCATTTTGTGAATAAATGGACACATAAACTTACTGCAAATATAAGAGAAATTATGGAAAATTACCCTAGAACTTGTGTGTTTGTCTCTGCTCAGGTAATTGGAGTGTCAGCTGGCACACACTATACTGTTTTGATGACCAGCTCTTAGACAAAATCTTTATCCTCATTATAAAAATGTTTAATTTTATGATAAATTCTTACTTAAAGTAAAATTTGTCAAACTGAAATGCGTTCAAGGAAATTTTTTTAGAAAATGTTCGTTTTGGTTAGACAAAACTGTTTCAATCATACTGAATAAATGTATTGGAAATGAAGTAAGTATACTTCAAACAAAGAAATTTACGCAAGAGAAATAATTTTCTGGGATGAAACAAACATTTTTAGTGTGTAAAAATTTTCTGGTGTGAGCACTCCAAACTTTCATAATCTGAGCATTAACCAGTGAGTTTTTATTGCTGAACTTTGCAGTAATTGTTCAATAAATTGAAAATAATCACAAATAGTCATAGGAATGTACCTACAAAAAATGTTTGTTTTTCAATCCTAGATCACATCGTCTAAAAATATACAGGGGTTCCATTTGAAAAAATTGAGAAAATTCAGTTCAAAAAAGTTGTGAATTTAAAAAACCTTTTTGGCCACCCTATATAATTTTAGGAAGTGAAAATCACTGAGTTTCATCACACAGATGTCTCATAACTGGTACTAACATATTTATTCTTAAAATCGATAGTTGTGATTGTACTGATATTTTTAATATACATGTGTCAATAGTATAATATCAACAAAAAAAAATCTTTACATCCAAGTGGTTGGGAGAGAGTCAATAAATACAGGAGTGAAAGGAGGCCACAAAGAGGTCTCAAAAAATTCTGTATTCATGGCATTTCATTTAAAAAAATGTTACTTGACTGTAGAATCGTCTTGGCTCACCTTGTATGTTCGAAAACAATTTCCGGTTATAGACTTTTTTGTCTGGTTTACTTGTGTTTTTAGATCAAGTTTCTAGCTGTCATAGAACTCGAGATATCGAAGTCGGACGCACTATTGCCCCACCCTGTATATTTTTATCTAGTGTTATTATAACATGGCCTATATACCTAATATAATGTAGTGGTAATAAAATAAAGTTTTACAATAATATTTATTTTATTTAAAACCCAAACCCCCAAATAAATCCTTTCTCTATTAGAATGAAATATATTATTTTCTCACAGCAAATAAAATTTTTTGTTGAAGTTGTTAAATTCCATCGAATTAAAAAATGTTGTCGATGGGTGAAGAAATATTTTATTAATTTCAAATGAAATGACGCTTGTATTAAAGAATGTAAATTTTATACTAAATAAATTCGTTTTCGATCGAACAATACTTTCTATTGATTAAAATAACAATTTAATACATTTAAAACTTATAATTTGTTAATGTAATTAAAATTCATTTAAATCAAATAGAATATATCAAGATTTAAATTCTCTTCATACAAATACAAATTTTGTTGTGTATATACAAAGAAATTTTTTCTTTGGAGTTAATAAATTTTTGTTGTCTCAAATATTTTTCTTAGGTGTGTATATTCAAAACCCCCTCTACATCCTACTTTAATACAAAGATTTAAATTTCATGACAACTTAAAAAAGTGTCACATGAAGAAAACATACAATTAAATGAAACAAATAAAAATGTTTTATTTTAAGATAAATTGTTACTTAAACTTAAAATACTATTTGTCTAACTAAAACACGTTTAATTTTAAAGCAATTTTTTAGAAAAATTTTCGTTTTGTGCAGACAAAATTGTTTCAGTCAAACTGAATAAATGTATTTCAGTTGACAGAAATTATGAAATATAATTTACGCAAGAAAACTAATTTTCTTGGATCAAACAAACAAGTGTTATATTTTCGCAAATATAAAAAATGTTTTTTACAAATTTTAATAAGGACTGCGAGAACGAAAAATTTAAGATTTATGTAATTTAAAAATAAATTGCGACGTAGTAAACAAATTAATGTTAATATTCGCGAAAATTAAATAAATGAATAACTCGGTGAAGCTACAAAATTTACAAATAAGTAAAAGTGGTAACAGAAAATATTAGGATAAAAATATCAAACTTTGACCAATCCAGGTTTTTGCCACACATGAATTTTGTTGGTATCCAAGGTAAATCACCGAGTTTTTCATTTGTTTGATTTTCGCGAATAGGAAAATAGTAAAATTGTAGAGAAATGCATGAACATAAAACCTCTTTTCTATTTTTTATTAGAGGTCATTGCCAAAATAACCTTGAGGAGAAACCTGTGCTTAACGATGAATTTAGATGAACTACATATTTCAATGAAAGCTATCGACCCTAAATAAATTTGAATATATTGATTTTTGCAAAAAACGCAACAAGTCCAAAAGAGAAAAGAGGGCGCATATGTTCTTATAAATAGATCTAGGATTAGTTCCACCCCCTCACTCTCAGAACCACCCCCTAAATTTTTTTTAAATGGAACCCATCATATTTTTCCAGGTCATTAGTTTCTTGTCATAGAACCCATTACAAAAATGTATCATTTGTAGGGTCTAAAGTTTGGGAGCTACAGATAAAATTTATTTAAATCCAGTCATCTAAATTTTTCGAGCAAATTAGTCATATCAAATTTAATAAAATAGGTACTGACAAGAAGAATTTTTTTTTGCTAAAGAAAAACTACTCCTTTTTGTGACTAGGGCGTAAGATTCTTTAACAAGTGAATTTAATGAATCAATGAATGTAGTGGAGGGGACCTGCCAAGTTTCTTAACTATTTATCGTTACTATTACAATTATTTTCAAAATAGTGTACACCTTTCAACAAAGAATTGAAATTGTAGGTTTTTACTATGGAAAGAATAATTCGTCAAGGGTTGTGCTAGAATTTTGAATACTACTCATCTCGGAAAAAAATGCAACACATAAGTACGTAACTGAATTGAAGCAGAAATTTATGGAAACGGGATCAGTTGGTAACAGAAAGCATAACCCAACGCAAGTTAATGACGAAGCTATGTAACTAACAGTTTTAGGACCGCAGTTACTTTAGAGGATTAGCAATCTTTATCACAATTATCTAGAGCAACAGGTGTTTCATGCAGCAATTTTATTAGAATTTCACATAAACACAAATTTCATCTATACAAAATAAAATTGGTACAGAAATTGCACGAGGGTGATCCTGACCGTCGTCTCGAATTTTGTGAAGTAATGAGTGGAAGTTTAATTGACACTCCGAATCTTTTGTACACCAATCGTTTCTCCGATGAATGTACATTTTCTGTCAATGGATTAGTCAACAGACACAATTGCAGATATTGGGCTGAGACTGATCCACATATAATGCACGACATTCATACCCAGACCTCAAAAATTGCATGTTTGGTGCGGTATCCTACGATATCATATTGTTGAACCCTCTTTTATCGAGAGAAACTTCAATAGTGAGTTTTATTTGGAATTACTTAGAGAAGCAGTTGTTCTACAAATTACCCAAATAATAGAAAACAATGAGACTTTTTCTGAAAATCTCCTTGTATTTCAACAAGATGGAGCACCCCACATGTTGCTGTGACTGTTCGTCAATTTCTTAATGAAACATTCCCTGGTTGATGGTTAGGTAGAAGAGGTCCCATGATGGAGTGGCCACCTAGGTCACCAGATTTGACTCCTTTAGACTTTTTCGTAGTGGTATTTGAACACGAAAGCATATGCAACTCAACCTCGCTAGATGATTTACGACAAAGGATTGTTCAAGAATGTCTACACTTAACTCCACAAGTTTTTCGTAATGTTAGAGTGGCCTTTAAATCTCGACTGTATCATTGCCTGGAGGTCAATGGAAGTAAGCTTGAACACCTTATAAGTATTTTTTGGTATTAAATCGTTTATTACCTCAAACCTTTTTTTTACTTTAAAATAATGTGTAACTCCCAAACTATTCACTTTAGACACCACAAATTATACATTTTTGTAATGAGCTCCTCTAGGAGAAACTAATGACCTGGAAATATGGGGTTTCGTTTAAAAAAAAATGTAGGGATGAGGAGGTGGAACCCTAGGTCTATTTGTAAGAAAATTTGTCCCCTCTTTTTGACGTGTTTTTGCGTTTTTTTGCAAAAATCAATATATCCAAAGTTATTTAGGGTGGATAATTTTCACTGAAATGCACTGTATAAAACGTACTGTTTTATTAAAAATCGACTTTTCTCTCCAAGACGATCAGATGTATGGATGGATGGACAGCTAGACAATACAAAAGGCGGAAGAACAAAAGTTCTATTAATCACTTCTGTAAACTGTGATTAAACAAATAAGATGAAAAATTACATTTACGGTTCTTAAAATTCTTATTTGAAATGAACACGATTATTCTTGCTCAGCTTGTAAAATATAGTTTTTACCATTGTACTTTATTGATTTTACCATTTTTCATTAGAAATTTTTCTTTTAAAGTTCATTAATCATTACTCATTCTCAAAATAATTTTGTTGAAATTATTCTATCCGATCGCTTGGCGATTAATAATACGATTCGGATTTTGTAATTATGTTATAGGATGTATTGTGAGAAATACATTATTTTGAAGAAAATAAATAGGTACTAGTGTTTGTAACTTTCTTTTAGCGCTGCAGGTAAGAACACGTTTAAAAAAAGCCATAATTTAAAAAGTTATATTAATACTGAGCTACTAAGTTTATAATAACATCAAGATATCAATTTTTCATTATCTCATTGTATTACTATTAAATTACTAATATATAAAAAAAAACACTGGATTATTAAATTTGAATTGTACTTAAAATCTAGACTTTTAAAAGATCTGACATATTATTGCTTCGTATTTACAAAAAAAAAAAAATAATTATTGGGCATTACATAAGCATATTTCAAACCTAACATGATAATAATAATAAATACCCATAGTTTTTTATATTTTATACTGTCATTCTTATTTGAATGCGCTAGTATAAAAGTTTCAGGTAGATAATAAATCAAACACCATACTTCCAATACGTTTTATCATAGAAAGTATTAAAACAACTACTCAATCTAGGAGCAATAATTACATTGAATTAAATAACAGTATTTTTAGTATTAGAGGCAAAGAAATATAGAGATTAAAAAAATATTGACTCATCAAAAGGAAAAATTTTTACACTTAAAAAATTGTTTCCTCCAGTTACAATATAAAAACGAAAACCCCTAATACTTTTATTCTTCCTGAACTCCTCACGAATATATTATTTATAAAAATATTTAAATTACATAATCATTTCTTAAGTGTAGAAATTATTCTTTTTCGTGAGTCAATATTTTTTAATCTCTATAATTGTTGCTTCTAATATTAAGAGTGCTGTTATTTAATTCAATGCAATTATTGTTCTTAGATTAAGGAATTGAATTGTTTTAATAGTTTCTATGAAAAAAATGTATTGGAAGTATTGTGTTCGATTTATAATAATAATAATAATACCAAACCAATAGTAACAAATAAGTAATCATAAAAAGTGAAAAGGTGTAAATCGATAAGCCACAACAGCTATTTGTGTATTAAGAGCGTAAAGTGATATATTGTCGCTCTGAACGAGAAGTTTGACGCGTGACGCGTAGCGGAGCGCGGCTATCTCGCGAGAGCGGCAATGTCACTTTGCGCTCGAATTACACACAGAATTTTTTCTACAACCGGTGTTTTTATAAAAATGTTTGGTAAAAATTAATAATTATTGATAACCTCAAATTTGACAGTTCAGATTTCAAAACGTGAGCATCAATTTACGCTACACATATTTTTGTAGAAATGTTTGTTAAAATGGTATTTACTGCAAAGTAAAATAAAAAATTGCATTTTACGGGTTTGTGGCCAACAGCTTGACGTTTTAAAAAGCCAATATTTTTTTTGTATTCCTTAATGTTTACATCATTTTCTGTTGATATCGTAGATCTCAGCATTGAGTATATTGACAAAAGTGTCGAGGATTTCATTACCTTGGCTTTCTCTGCAAAATACGCAAGTAAAATATTTTCTGATAAAACATATATGCCTACGCCTGCGCCTTTAATAAAATGAAAATATCAGAAAATGAGAGTTTATAACAATAATAACTAACATTTCAAAACTTTGTATAACTAAAGTTGGTAATTTGTTTTATTTAACGTAATAATGTAGTTAAGTACCTGATATTATTTCTTTGAATTATTTATAAGAAAATAAATTTCTACCCCCTTTAGTGGAAGAAAACTCCCTAAGAACGAAATATTAGACTACCCAAACCTGAATTTTTATTACTCTGTACAACTAAAGTTGGTAGAAATAGCTATTTTTATCAATTCAATGAACTTATAAAGCTTTCGCAGATACACTAGACGTTTCTTTATTATAGTTTCCATGGTAACTAAGCGTTTACTTTGTCGCTCGGCGAGCGACAAAGTAAAAAACGCTCGCTCCTCGAAAAAGTGCAACTTTGCGCTTTCTTTTGGAAGTGCAAAGTTGCACTTTTCGCTCGGTTGTAGAAAAAATATATTTTAGTTTGATTTGTTTACCTAAAACATTTGGTTGAACAACTCATTTTTTATTTTTCTACGAAAGGTATGAACTCCATAACATTTAAAAGAATTGTTTATAGCATTATACAAACGAACAGAATTATACGTAAACGGTCTTGGGTACAATGTTGTTTTATATGGTGGCATAGTTAAAGTGTTCGTATATCTAATATTTAAATTGTGTATTTACCTGAAACTTTTATACTTGCGAATTCAGATAAGAATGGTAGTATAAACTATAAAAAACTATAGGTAGTTGTTATTATTATCTTGTTAGGTTTGAAATATGCTTTCGGAATACCCAATAAATATTTTATTATTTATTTTCTTCTAGAAATAAAAGCTAGAAGTATTTAACAAGCTGTTAAAATTTTATAACACATTTCTTATCCATATTTTTTCTTTCGCTGCAGACAAAAACCTTTAATATTATAATATTTTATTTAATTTATAATTTTTTTTAATAATACATACAGTGTGGCCCATTTGGAATTAGGACACCTCTGTAAAGTGGCCAATTTTAGTCCGATTTTGATAATTTTTTTTAGATTATAGCTCATGGAAAACTGTATTTAATGGCTAATCGATAGATTTTTATCACAAAAATCAAGGCCTACTTTGCATGTTTTTTTGAGCGAAAATTCTAGAAATCGTATTAGCGATTTTCTTACATGAAAACTAAGTACGGCACTGTATTCAGCATGCCCTAAAATGGGTCTGTACAAACTTTCACCTTAAAGTACCACATATTAATAATTTTATTCTTTAATTTAAAAATTAATTTGTATCCAAAAATTCATTGTGAACATAATAATTACTGGTGAAATAAGTTAATAAATGCAACTCATCAATAAATATTTTTTTTAAATAAATATTTGAGCAACAGAACATAAAATTAAAGATCAAATTAGAATTTCTGTGGCTTATACTAGTCCCCCATTTAACTGAATGCATTGAGTTATTACTGCATTATTTGTTATAAAAGTATATTTGTCGCTAAATATGAGTAGAAGTCCTTAAAAGGGACAAACCGAAATATTCTCCCTGGTCCCTCAAACAAAATTCCATGCTTCTTTCTTCATCTGTTGGTCCAGATACTGTAAATACTTTGGCATAAGTATTTTATTTGCTTATTACAAGACATCCTTCAACATTTTCTTTTATCAAATTAGCCTGGAAAAATTATAAACAAGCGAACTTCTAGATTACCACTAAATAATGGGTTAACTGTCAAATGTGTGTATTGTTGGCTTTTATTCTGATTGTAGTGCAATTTGTTTTGATTGTGGTCTCATGTAATTATGGAAAAACTTAGTTTAAATGAAAAAATTGAACTAGTTCGACTGGTAGGCGATAATATTCGTTCGGCAAGGAATGATGCTAGAGAATTTAATAACATCCAAATAGACCTCCTGTAAGTTCCAGTACTGTAAATTACGTAAACAGAACGTTTAATGAAACGGGTGCAGTTTCACGAACAATTTTGAAAAACCGTGATCCAGATCTACGAGAGTTGAGAAATAATGACCGAATACTAAATTATTTTGTAAATAATCCTCACTCTTCATTACGAACTGCTGCAGTAGATTTAAATATTCCAAAAGAGAGTATCAGAAGATGTCTTGTGAAAAACAAATTGAAACCATTCAAGCCAAAATTTTTGCATACTTTGGAACCAGGAGACGAAGAAAGAAGATTGAATTTTTGTTTGTGGGCCCAAGGAGAATATTTGAATAATTTCAACTTTTTTAAGGAAATTTTATTTAGTGACGAAGCTACCTTTACGACAAATGGAGTAGTGTCTTCTCAAAATTCAAGATACTGGGCTGCTGAAAACCCAAACTGGGTCATAAACGCTAAAAGACAATATTCGCAAAAAGTTAATGTGTGGTGTGGAATACTTCGTGACAGAGTTAATGGTCCTTTTTTCTTCGAGGGAAATTTAAATAGAATTTTATTTTTGGAATTTTTAAGAAACGATTTTTGGGATGCAATCATGACTTACCAATTGAGAAGCGTTTATCGTTGAAGTTTCAGTTAGACGGATCTCCTGTTCATAATGCAGCAATAGTTAGAGAGTGGTTGAACCAAAATTTTGAAAATAAGTGGATAGGTCCAAATAGTTCCCTAATGGTCTGGCCACCTAGGTCCCCGGACCTGACGCCGCTAGACTTTTTCCTTTGGGGTATTTTGAAGGAGAAAGTTTACAAATCAAGACCTCAATCTGTGCAAGCCCTTCGTGACGGAATTACAGAAGCATGTGCTGAAATCACCCCTGTGCAAGTGAGGAAAGTTATTCAGCACGTAAGAAAAAGAATTGACAAATGCATTCAGCTAAATGGAGGATTAGTAGAAGCCACAAAAATTTAGTTTCACCTAATCATTGTATGCTCCGTTGTCAATAAAAAATAATTTGTTTATGAGGTATAAATTCATTTTTTAAATTAAAGAATAATTAATATGTGGTACTTTAAGGTGAAAGTTTGTACAGACCCATTTTAGGGCATGCTGAATACAGTGCTGTACTTAGTTTTCATGTAAAAAAATCGCTAATACGATTTCTAGAATGGTTGCTCAAAAAAACATGCAAAGTAGGCCTTGATTTTTGTGATAAAAATCTATCGATTAGCCATTAAATACAGTTTTCCATGAGCTATAATCTAAAAAAAAAATTATCAAAATCGAACTAAAAATAGCCACTTTACAGAGGTGTCCTAATTCCAAATGGGCCACACTGTATATGTGGGAATTATTTAAAAATAAAATTAAATTAGGTTTCCTCTTCTTGGTAAAAGTTTAAAATATAGAGTGGAATGAAAAAATAATAACGCTGAAAATTTGCTAATTATTATTTACTATTACAAAACTTATCATAGATAATTACCACATATATCTTTTTAAAGCCGGAAAAATAATTGTTTAAAAATATATATGTTGTACTTATCTATGATAAGTTTTGTAAAAGTAGTAAATAATAATTAGCAAAAAATTTTCAGCGTTATTATTTTTTTCATTTCACTCTATATGTGGAAATGTTGTCACACCAAATTGAACCAAATCGTACAATTATATAAAAAATAATTTTTTTAAGCAACTTTGGAGAGCTCGTACAGCTGAATTAAGCATTTTCGTGACAAGTAAATTTGATTAAATCAATTTAATTTGTTGTTCATTTTCTGTGTTTTTTTTTGTTTTTTTGTTCTTTGGCAATAACGAAGGCATATCCTTACTTATCTTATTTACTGTCTAACTAGGGTGTTAATGGTTTATATCGTGAACATGAAGGCATCAATTGAGATCCTGTACTTTCCAGCTTTGTGTTAGTTTTGTTCCTGATCCCATCCTACATCTAATTCCTTTTCCAGCTATGCGCCGATGAGGAATAATAACTTCGAAATACGTGCGCATAGTTGTATAGTTGTCTTATTGGGGATATGACACTAACCCTTCTTTATATTGTTTTGATAATATTGACATTTGAAAAATTATAAAAAACAATTTCCCATATTTTTGTCCAACCCAGTAAAAATATGCTCCTTTTGTTTAGAGTTTATTTAACTCAATCGTGCTGTTTATAGTAACAGTAAAATTTTAATTTAATCAAAAAATTATATGCGTATTAAACTCCTTAAATCATGCAAATGAAATAAACTAGCACTATTTTAGTTTAATTTCGAGCTTTTATTCGGTTAAAGGCATCTTTATTTCTGCTATGGGTTACTCTGTAAACTATACCTGGTTTAATTCATCCCATTCCACAATATAAACTGTTCCCGTGTAAATATGGTAGACGGCATAAACAGGACAGAGAGATGATAAATTTTAGATAATGTTGCAATTCAAACACCCGATGTTTCCGTTTGGTTATAGTAGTGAGCTCGGTCATATTTACATGACTCTCAATGTATTTTAGATTACGTCTCTAAATTTTAATAATTAATTTTCTGCATACTCAAACAATGTGAAATTTTAAAAAAATTACCAGTGTTTGGTCTTTTTTGAAAAAAATCATGTATTTTTGTTTCATAACATAATTGAAGTAACATTATTAATTTAATAAACTTTAATAAATTTAACATAATGTCTGAAGAGGAAAAGCGTTTAATATTTTTGATTTTTAAAGAAAAAATAATTTTTTATGAAAACTGTTACTTGCTAAGGTTGCCATTAGCAGAGAAATAAGATTTTATGTACCGGGTGATCGAAATAAGCCTCCCACCCCCATTTTCTCGGTTATTTGGAAAGATACGAAAAAAATGAAAAATGCTTTTTGTAGGGTTTTTAACAGAAAAAAGGAGGCCTAAGTTATATGTTTTTAAATAGAAGTACCCAAATATTTTTCCATATTTAAATAGGGCGTCTTATTCTGATTTCAAATATATATACTTTTTATATAGTATGTTCAGTAAATATTCCGATAATCGATTATTTCCCAAAAGAAAATACGTTGCTTAACACATATCAAGAAATACTATCTAGGTGGCCGTGATAACAAAACAACAATTAATATTTTGACAGTTTTGCTCATTTAATAATTCAACAGTTTGCCAACAACTATTACTTTTGAACGTTGCTTTGTTGGCCAAAAATAACCAATATGAATAATCATTATACTTTAGAAGAAAAATACATATGGTAAACTTATATTTTAAAAAATAATAAAAACGATTGTGTGCCCAGCGAGAATATGGACAAATATATCCGAATAAGAAATTGCCTGACAGGAAAACTATTAAGTTAGCAGATAATTTATTAAAACATACAGGAGTAATTCAAAATAAAAAAAACAGAGGAATAGTCAACGAAGATAGAGAATTCAGTATTTTACTCTATTTTCAAGAGAATCCAAGAAATTCAATAAGAGACGCAATGAGGTATTTGAATTTTTCTTATGGAACCATACAGAGAACTTTAAAAAAAACATAAACTTAAGGATTGTAGTATATTGCCTGTTCAAAAATTATTCCCTCAAGATAATGAAAAGCGGCAACAATTTTGTAGAAATATGATCAACAGGTATGACATTGATAATAATATATTTAATAAAATATGTTGGACCGATGAGGCATCATTCAACACATCTGGTATCTTCAACAGAAGAAATTCACATTTTTGGTCTTCCGAAAATCCTCATATTTCTGAAGAGATTCAATTCCAAGGAAGGAAATCCATAAATGTTTAGTGTGGAATAATAAATAAAAAAATTATAGGGCCTATTTCTCACGAAGAGGGAGCCTTCGTGAGAAATAGGCCCTATAATAGAGGACCATTGTATTTAGATATGTTAAGAAATGATGTAAATAATTTATTAGAAGAAATGCAATTGCAATTCAATGTTATTTGGCAGCAGGACGGGGCACCCCCACATAATATTAATGATGTTACAAATTACTTAAACACAACATATCAAGAATGGATAGGAAAATGAGGAACTATTGCTTGGCCACCTCGTAGTCCGGACCTAACTCCATTAGACACGTTTCTTTGGGGCCATTTAAAAAATATTGTTTATAAAGAAAGAAGCAACAACTTGAAAGAAATAAAGGAAAACATTAGAACAGAAATACGAAATTTGAATAATAACAACGCTGTTATGGCAAATGTAATGGGAAACTTAAGAAAACGATACGTTCAGTGTATAGAACACAATGGAGGGCACATAGAGAATTTTTTGTTATATTTTATTATTAATTAACTAGCAATAAATTATTGTTAATTTACTACATTTCTGTAGCCGTTAAAGAATTTAAATATTTTCGTTTAACACTCTTATTTTAATGGATAATATTATTTTTAATAAATTATCTACCACTTCAATAGTGTTCTTTAGTTATTTTCTATATTTGTAATTTTTTAGCTGGCTGGGCAGCATAAGCGTTTTTTATTTATTTATTTATTTTCCAGTATACTAATTTAACTAATAATTGAGCATATCATTAGGATAATAAAAAAAGAAATTAAATATAGGTAAATTAGGCAAAAAGTTAATAGTTATAATAGTCAAACTGTCAAACACTTTTGTTTCACTATCACAGCCACCTAGATAGTATTTCTTGATATCTGTTAAGCAACGTATTTTCTTTTGGGAAATAATCGATTATCGGAATATTTACTGAAGATACTATATAAAAAGTATATATACTTGAAATCAGAATAAGAAGCCCTGTTTAAACATGGAAAAATATTTGGGTACTTCCAGTTAAAAAAATATAACTTAGGCCTCCATCTTTTTTATTTGATGTTCAGTTGTTTTTCTGTTAATGTGTTTGGATTCCTTTTTAAAAACCCTACAAAAAGCATTTTTCATTTTTTTTCGTATCTTTCCAAATAACCGAGAAAATGGGGATGGGAGGCTTATTTGGATCACCCGGTACATTTACCATAACATCAATCAATCCGACGAATATTTTTTATAATTATTCAACAAACACTTTGCCGACTTACAATTTCTTTTACTAAAAAACTATACACATCATTATTTTCCAAAACTTCAGAGGCGAGCGCCCTGACATTACATAAATACTAATTTTCATTTTCATTTTCAGTTTATTCTACTCTTTCACTTTAACCTATAAATTTTTTTTCTTTCAAAATAATCAAAAAATTATTTTTTACCAAACACAAAATGTCAGAATATCATCAATCAAACGAAAATTATTAACTTTAAACAAAACCATATAAGTAACGCACCCCATTTCAATCCATCACCATTTTCATGGTAGTTTCAAATTTCATCTTAAAACAGGCTCCTCGAGCGTTTTGGTCAATCTGAAATATGGAAGAGCAGAAGTTCTTCTAACATATTTACGTAATTTATGTAATAAAATTGGAAAAATCTCAGGCATGACAACCTATACCATCCCAAAAAGGATTATCACTAATTGCTCATAATGTTTGAATTTTTTGATATGCCTATAATATTGTTGTATGGAGTGTAAATAATCCACTTTGTTTAATTTTGGTTTTATTTATCATCAAGTGGTATCAAAAGTGAATCTAGCTATATGCAACATATGAAAGTCAATTGGTAATATGAAATATGTTATGCTAACTTTATGCATTCTTTATTTCAAATTCAAATAAGTTGATGAAAATACAAGAGTAAATATAAATAAATAAAAGAATGATGAAATTATTTCTTTAGTCATAATAAACATTGGAGTGAAGTTCAAGTGTGCTGCAATTTGCTACGCAGAACAAGTAATTGAATAACCCTATTTCTTTTATAATTCAGAATGAACCAGTATATTCCATTATGCATTTTGATTACAGCTCTTAGTTCCTTAGTTGTCGCAATAAAAATAAACCTACTTTTGCTTTCAGCTCGCTCTCAAGCATTCTAGTGTTTCCATGTTCGGCGAGTTGTCGTAAGCCTTCACTTGCTACATCGCCGTAATTCCAAAAAGTGTAATTCACAGTGTGGGAAGCGCCAATAATATCACTGAATCTCGTCAGTCATCCATTCGATGGAAAATCTTTAGGATGAGTATTTCTTGACCACAGACCCTCAAATGTGACCTGTAAAGACAAAAATTGTTTTCAAATGCATAATATACAACACAATACTTTTATTAACCTCAATCAACATACACACTATACAAAAGCAAGTCATATACAAAAGGCGAGTCATATACAGTGTGTCCGTAAAGTATAGAATAAATTCATTATTTCTTAAACCAAAAATATTTAGAAAAAATCCTTAGATACGTCGATTTTTAATATAAATTTATCACCTTATCCTTTATTTTTTTGATTATGACGTCATCACTGTTTCTGTTATAACGTCATCGATATATTTTTTAAAAGGAACATCATGTATATTTCTCCACTGTTGGATTATGAATCAATAGCTGACTCCAAAAATATATCACACTTAGGATCTAAAATTGATAACTTGAAAGATACGGCCTTTTTGAATATAAGAATTTACACTAAATATTCATGTTTTGTTTGAACAAACAATACTCACTAGAACTAGCGGTTAGTTAATAATAAAAACAATTTATAGTAAATGTTTGAACTGTACTCCTTTTTGTAGCTGAGAGTACCCCAAACGATAAATAGAGTGTTGCTAAACTTTGTTTATAGTTTCCTGAGAAATGTAGTTTATTTCTGTTCTAATTCTCTCTTTTAATTCAACAATGTTTTCCGGTTTGGTTTTACAAACCTAGTTTTTTAGATGGCCCCACAAAAAATAATCTAATGGATTGAGGTCCGGTGACATTGGTGGCCATTCGATGGGTCCACGTCTACCAAGCTACCTGTTTAGAAGTTTGGTCATGATACCATTAATCGTCTGCTGCATAATGGGGTGGCGCAACATCCTGTTGAAACCACAGGCTTTCGTCAACATCTCCAGGATTAATTCTACTGGGGAATAAATTTAATATCGTTGGGATGAGATAGTCCATTAAAAATTGCAGATATGCCGGTCCGTTTACAGTTCCATCGAAAAAAATAGGGTCCATGATTCTATTTCTTACAATTCTCACCCACACATTTACCCTTTCTGGATACTGTGTGTGCTGCTCCTGCATTCATCGAGGGTTTTTTCTTGCCCAGTATCTACATTTCTGATGATTCGCTCACCATTTAATCTGAAAGTACGTTCATCGGAGAAAATAATATTTTTTATCAGAACAGAATCACCATTGCACATATTCATCATTGTTTCACAAAATTGTATTCTTCGATCTGCATCATCACTTAGCTCTTGCATAAGCCGAATCTTAAAGGGATGCCATTTTTCTAATTTTAAATGTATATACTGACGGTTTAGCAACATCATAATCGCGATTAACCTGGCGAATGCAGGTATGTGGACTTTCTTCAACAGCCAGTGAAATATTTAATTTTGTATCTTTTTTTTACTTATTATTTTTTCATGGCCGTATCTTCCAACTTATCAATTTAAGACCATAAGTGTGATACTTACATATTTGGAATCAGCTGTTGAAGTAGAATCCAAAACTGGAGAAATATAAGGGTGTTCCATTTAAAAAGAAATCTATGACGCCATAACAGAAACATTGATGACATCATAACCAAAAAAATAAATAAAGGATAAGGTGCATAATTGAATTAGAAATCGACTTGTCCGTGGATCTTTCTAAATATTTTTGGTTTAAGAAATAAAGAATTTATCCCATACTATACCGACACACTGTATACATTTTTAGTTAGCAATTAATATTAAACTGAAATTTAAACTGCGTTTATATATTTTATCCAACAACTAATTCTTAATATTGGAGTTATAACTATGATGATTTTAAATGAATAAAGTAACGTAGTAACTAGTAAGCTAAATTTTTTTTTTTAATAATGTTGGTTTGTTTGTATTCATTCAACATAATGAGTACACATGACCTCTGCACTAGTTTCTCAATAATTTAAATTTAAATTTATCATTTTAAACTGTCAAATTTAAAAAAATTTAAACTACATTTTCATCCGTTATTCAAAGGTGTTGGATAAAGTTCTATATGGCACAAATGTGTTAAATACATAATGAGAATATTGTATATAAATTTGCTACACACTTTCGGGATTCGTATACGCAATTTAACAAAAATTATAAAAACGAAATAACTGATTTAACTTCTGATACTTTCATATAAGCAGTTTTCGGAAACTAATGTGTATGCAAAAAATTAAAACGGAAATTTACCACTGGATTAGACCATATTGCTGCCATTATATTAGAGATCGTGCTTGTGTATTTGCATATCCTCAAGATTCTTTAATTTTTCTATTAAAACTGCTGTTTTCCAGAAACTTGGAAAACCTCTAGCGTTGTCTCTGTCTTCAAAAAGTGAGATCGTGCCATAATACAAAATTATAGGCCTATTACTATAGGTGTTTGAATTTATTATCTTTTACATAAAACATCGCATGGATTTATGAAAGGGAGATCAACTGTTACCAATCTGTTTTGTATCACGCATTATTTAGCGAATCTTTAGATGCCGGACTTCAGACAGATGTTATTTATACAGATTTCTCAAAAACAGACTAGACCACAGTATCTTATTAATAAAATTACAGCATTATGGATTCTCGCAAAATATGTTAAACTTTATTACATCGTACTTGTCTGACAGAAAACAATTTGTGCAATGTGTGGAGTCCAGTCTGTTGAAATACATGTCACTTCTGGAGTTCGTCAAGGCTAGAATTTAGGACCCTTACTTTTTAATATCTTTATAAATGACATTATATTTAATTTAAATAGTAAATATTTATTATATGCGGATGATTTAAAGATTTATTCTATTATTAAAAATATTGAAAATTGTTTTATCTTGCAGGAAAATTTGGAAAACTTAATATTTGGTACCTTAAAAATAAATTACCTTTAAAGATCTCTTGATGGCAAACTTTGTTTCATAAATCATGTCAATAGCATAACATCAGAGAGCTTTAAAATGTGGTTTTTATTATAAGAAATTCCCGTCCCATGAGTTTAATAATGCAGATACACTGATTTTGCTTTATAACACTTTTGTGCGATCTAAGCTTGAATATGCAGCTATTATTTGGTGTCTTTATTATAACATACACGTTAACAGTATTAAATAGGTACAGAGGAAGTTAAAACATGCTTGCTTCAGAGAGGATGGAGTATACCCAGTTATTGGATATCCAAATGCATATATGCTGGAAAGATTTTCTTTAGATAGCCTCGTAAAAGGACGGGTGAAATCTCAGTAAACCTTTTTGGACCAAATAATAACTAATGACATTGACTGTCCCGATATATTACAAATGTTAAATTTTCGTGTTCCCAGAGTAACCACAAGGCAACATATGACCTTTATTTTGATATATCTTTTACAAATATTGTACAGATTTAAGAAGACTGAGAGCGCTGCGTGTCTGCTATATGCGGTCATGTTTTGGACGACGCGCGACGCCGAGCACACAATTTTCGAGTGCTCTAAAATGAAAAGTGGGAGGTCCAAACTTTACGAGACACTTGGAGAGGAGTTGAGTATGGAAGGCCTTGTTCCTGCCATGCTAAAAGACGAGTGGTCCTGGACGGCGGTCTCTGCCTACATTAAGGATATCGTGGAGGGCAAAAGAAAGGCGGAACAGGCCGAAAAGACCAACAGAGAGCGGGAAACCCAGCTACTGAACCCCTAATCTCGAAACAGGACGGGGGATGTAGGGAAATGGCTGAATATGGACACCACCCCAAACTAATGCGAGAGCGTTTCCAGGGTGGTGCTCCGGAGTCAGGGGGGTCACTTGTAGGTAGCTTGCTACTCCTACGCCCCCGCGAAAAAAAAAGATAGATAGATAGATAGATAGATAGATAGATAGATAGATAGATAGATAGATAGATAGATAGATAGATAGATAGATAGATAGATAGACAGACAGGCAGACAGATGGACGGACAGACGGATAGACGGACAGACGGATAGCCGGACGGACGGACCGACAGACAGACAGACAGATAGATAGACAGACAGACAGACAAACAGACAGATAGACAGACCGATAGACGGATGAACGGATGGACGGATGGAAGGACAGACGGACGGATGGACGGATGGAAGGACGGACAGATAGATAGACAGACAGACAGACCGATGGACGGATGGAAGGACGGACGGATGGATGGACGGACGGACGGACGGATGGATGGACGGACGGACGGACGGACGGACGGATGGACGGATGGATGGATGGATGGATGGATGGATAGATAGATAATGTCACTTGGGATAAGTTTTCCTATTTAATTTTGCTTGCGAGGCTTATAAATTACTATTATACTTCAAACAATCTTTAAATTAAAGTATAATTTACTATTGTCTATAGACAGCGTACGTTGACATACCCTAAAATCTCGATTGTTATTAAAAACTGTTTAGTTTTTAATAATTATTTAAGTTTTCATTCAACCCATCAGGATTCTAATCCCAACAATACTGTACGTTCCCATTGTAAATGTTCACTCCTAGTCCTTATTGAGGTGTGACTTTCTTCTCACAGCCTCTCAAAACTATAAACATCCAAAGGATTTTAGAAAATAAAGATACCTTTCATTGTACCAATACATCCATATTAGATGTTGGAAGTGCACCCACAACGTCTTGAGGTAAATCTGGAACCTTTCCACGAATCAGAGTAACAACCTATGCTTGTGTTCTAGTTCTGTCTTCTATCCAATCATCATTATGATTGTTATACGATGAGTTTCAGTTAAATTAAGGCATTTTCTGATGTGTACCACCACGCTTCAAACGGTCACAATTAACTATTCTTGTTAATCGAAATTCTGTTTAGGCTATAATTATTTCCCTTTTTTTTATAACCCTTGTTATTTTTTATACCCTGTAAAAAGCAGAAACTTAATCTAAAAGAGCCAATTTGAGATTTTCTACAATTTCTACAAACCTTCGCGTTAAAGGCAAACGAAAAACTCTCATGAGAAAAACATTTCAACAATTTTAACTTTTGTTTGGAAAATTATGTATTTTATGGTTAGCCTGAATACTTTCACAAATGTGTCTTGTGAAATTTTTCAATAATTTGACACTACTTCTGAACAAACAATAATAGGATTCGTAAATGAAATATTCCTACTGCTCTAACCAGAAAATAATGAATATAAAATAGGCAATCAACTAGAGTGGCCGATAATTTCGATCCATCCCAAATGTCCTACAGGTGAATCAGTTTCTTACGAGAAATATTTGGAATGCTGCAATCCAGAAATTTGTGGAATTCTAAGTGGTGTCTTAAGATAACTCCAAGGAATTTTGATCGAGCGAAGTCTTTCAAGAGCTTACAGTATCGTAAGTTCATTATATAATTAGCAGCGACTAATAATAATATTTTTTAAAGAAAACAAAAAATAAAATAAATAACATTTAATCCAGTAATTAATTATTTAAATATAATATTCTTAGTTTACTAATTTATTTCAGCCAAACGATAATACAAAGAGAAATGGAATGCTCATCCTACCTGTATCTCACACCCCCCATTTGTTAAGCAATTGTTTTGTATTTTACTCAAATATATTTAATGATAACCGCCTTATAGGTGTCTGTGTGTTTCGTTAGTCTAGTTTAAACCATCTTCTTTTACAGGATGAATAAATATATAAGGTACAAACTGAACATACCGGTAGACGACATATGAAGAAAATTTTTTTCTCTACTAAACGTATCTCGTAAAATTTGCCATTTTTTAATCCTGGATTAAGTAGAGCTACCATCTCAAAATTCCTACGGGTGTCGTTTGTGAGTAATGCCTTAATACAGTGGTAATTTCGTCAAAATTGCTACACAGGGTGTTATTTATTTAGAGCCTTATTCACTTGAATTCTTTGAAATTTTCTGTTATATGCCAATGTTAGTTTTGGATTAAAAGTTTATATTGGATTACTTTTTTTCACCAGTAAATTCTTGACATCTTTCAAGTGTAGAATACTTTATGCATTAATTGCAATAATTGGATAGTTAGAGTTAAAATTTATTGGTATTTTCCCTTATTTTTACACATGGCACTAATAAAAGAGAACTACAAAGGTTTCTAAGCGTCTCTTAAGTTATGAGGACGGTTTACGTAAACGCGACTTTTGAGATTTTTTCACAAAAAGAAAGCTAATGTCAGGTCTCGGGAACTTGCGGACCGTTCTATATGTACTCCTCTGTCAGTCTAGTGATATGGAAATATTTCATTAAGGTATAGTACAGGAACCACATATGTAGTGATGCAACTTACTGCTGAAAATAAAGGTCATCCCTAAAAGTATTCAGTAAATTGTTATGAGGATACAGTTCTATTAAAGCAGGAACCAAAAACTTTCGCAAAAACTAGATAATTTTCACCAGTTACGGTCAAGAAGATCTATTTATATATCAAACGCAGAATGGCTGGTGAAATAGAGATAAGGAAGCAGATGAGAGATATTCAATGTATAATCACCGCACCTTCCTCGTGTCTTATCCAGGAATAACTTTGTTCAGGAAACCACACCATTAGAAACTCAAACCGAGATCCACCGTGATTCTTTATGGAGGAAGACAGTGCCTGTGAACACAGACTTTGAACACAAGAAAGAACTTGATACCATCCACCAGTTGCTATACCCTATGTGTAGCGCCAAGTGTGTCCAGTTAGAAAAAGATACGAGCAATGACTGCAAACTAGGATGAAATGAGACGGAATAAGACACACCCAGTGAACAAAGGGACAGGCTCGGTTTATGCCCCACCACCAGTTACAATATACTCACATATTACGTCCATCTTGCTTGTTTAACCGGTCTTTGCTAGCAGTTGGCCACAATAGCCGCTTTACACACGGTATAGTAACTTGAGAACCTTAAATCATCTTAGAACAGGAGCACCCAAATGTAGAAGTAACATGGTGAAATGGGGATATGCTGATAGTGACAAGTGTGTGCGGGAAAATACTCACTCCAAAGTATTTGCTCCTCTGCATAGATATGGACATAGCTTACACGCGACAAGACTAACAATTGCTATTAGCGGACAAAATAGAGATAAACGTTGCAGAATAAGATTATACTTTAACTGCCCGGACACGAAAAAAGTAATTACCAGTTGCATTTTCAATGCCGGCCCATGCCTGTCAAGAAAAAGAAAAACCCGCGGAAGAATGCGAGGAATGCATTACTACTGTTCATTTACAATAGGGTCGGTATTTACATGAACTTGTTAAATTTGAGCTCAATAAAAAATATCCAATGCTGGTGTGCCCCTCGCTTAATACATGATATATAATCAGTTAAATACGCAATGAATGAAAATACGCGACACCTTCGAAGTGTTTTACTTCGAAGGGTCGCCACATTGCTATTCACTTCCACACTTCCAAAGAACAGTGGCGTAAGCCAAGAATGGCATAATTATATTAAACAAGTACTGGAAAACTAAATTTTCTATTCATAGCTACTATATTTTGAACATTTGATATTTTCATCTTCTCATTCTATTTATTTACGAGAAATAAATTACAAATAGATTTATGCCACAAATAGATTTTAGTCAACTTAACTAAGAATTTGTTTCGCAATTTTCAAGATATTGTTGTACAAACAATAAATATTTATTATAGAGATGGCATAGTTTTATTTGTACAAGTAACAAATTGGTATCTGATTTGATTATCAAAGACCCTCGTCAGGCTCGTCGTGCGTTTGGTCAAAACTACGAATATAACGTGTATGTGCCAATGAGAAAAACCTATGTGTACAATATCTTCTTTGGTTTAATACCGCCAACGAGGTAATTTCACTTTATTTTTATTATTTATGTATACTCTAAAACACGATATTTCAGTGTATCTAATTACTTTTTATTCCATAGCTTAAATTGTCATAAAAAATGTTAAAATTCGAAAAATTCAACTTCCACTAAAAATGGTCGCTATAGTGACCACACGGTTTAAAACATGCGCAGTATACTGTACTGCCCAATTTTTGTGGTAGGATTATGTTGTAAACTTCATACATTTCAAATTTATTATTGTGATAACTGACGTTCTGTGGTTGTTATTGTGTGTTAAATGTTAAGTTGTTTATTTTAATTTACGTGTAATTTTATTACTGTTAATTTTGCTACACAAAATATTTGCTTTAGTAAATAATAATACTTTGCAGAATTTACGGACTATCTTTTCTTGTTATAATAAAACTAACCTTTGTACTTTTCACACTTCTAAATTCGAAGGTAAAATAGTCAATATTTTCAGCCAAGAACTCTTGAATCATATCATAATTCACTTCCGACAACTTTTCCCTACTAGTTTTAATACAGTTAGACTCCCATCACACCCAGAAAACAATAAAAACTATTTATTAATGATAAAATTTAAAAGAATCCGTCAAGGACATCAATGGCTGCTAAACACTGCTTCCAATTTTACTATCTCTTTCTCTTTGATATGTACCTATTTCAGACATATACCAATATGAAAATATAAAATATCTCTACTTTTAACCTTGTTCTAGTTATATATTGTGAAGTCACCATTTTAAAAAATAAATTTATAATAATGGTTTATAAATAAATAATATAATTATTTTAATATATCCTACATGACGTATTAACTTATACTTGGCAGCAATAATGTATTTCTTTTATTTTAGTTGAATCATTTCTTACATTTTCATGGTCATTAATCACTATATTATATTACTGTATGATAGAAATACAAATTTACAATATTAGAAAACAATCATTTTATTGTTATTCTGTCAGTAATTGCTCATAAATATTTTCACGTTAGAATTTCTTTTAAAAGATTCTAAAATTTGAAAAATGTGTGGACGTTATTTATAGATCATCCCATAGATAATAGTTATAAGTTCTGTATTAATAAGAATTGCGAAAGTTAAAGTTAAAGTATTTTATATTTGTTAAATATCTAGAACGCGCCTATGGTATACCTGGATCATGATACACCCCTTTCTCCTTTAGTTTTGAGGATAATTGATTGAAATTTGGGATATCCTATATACATAATAAGCGGCACTTTTTGACATACTAGTGATTTTTTTTCACTTCCAGTTTCGCCGAAACTGACACTAACTTTCGATTTTTAAATGGAACACCCTGTATATTATTACATTTTTGAATTCTACATAATTTTCTGAATCCAACGATACCAAATAAGTGACATTTCAATCGTCAATATTTTTTATAATGTAATTTTTATTTTTCCATTTAAGTGTGCCATGATAGTTGCGATTTATTCTAAATGACCCGTGTACTTAATACTAGAAAAATCGAAATCCCGTCAAAAATACTAAATTACGTGATTTATAAGCAAATAAAGTTCATCAAAATGGTTTTTGGGGGAAAACTCATTTTTTTCAAATGGAACCATATTGGTACCGTGCTACCATTTATTAGTAATACTAATAAGGAATTTATTTATATGTCGTATTAAAATGTGCGATAAATACAAACAAAATTACATCGAAAAGAAAATAAGAAAATACAATTTTGTTCCAATTAAATGTTAAGAAATAACTAAGGTGGCTTTGAAAACAATGAAATATTTAACTTGTCAAACATTTGTTGGTTTACCGGTGTTTTTATTGTGTCTTTAAAAATTGTTTAAAATTCTTGTTAATTGTGTTCAAAATACCGCAAATTTATACAAGAGATGAAAAAGTGGACATGTTAATTATTTATGGGGAATGTAGAAAAAATGCCGTTGCGGCTAGACACCTTTATGCCGAACGATATCCTGATAGACAATGTCCAGCGAGAAATTATTTTAATCGTCTTGACAATTCCGAAGTGAGCCCAACAATGATCCCGACGAAAATTTCATTCTTGACGAAGGAACGGAAATTAATGTTTTGGCTCGAGTAGAAGTTGATAAGACTGTTTCTTTAAGGCAAATTGGGTTTGAATTGGAAATCAGTCACCAAACAGTAAGCCGAATATTGCACAAATACCACTATAAATCTTTTAAATACCAGTTGCACCAGCACTTGATTTTTTGGGAATGATTTTATTTTTGGACGAGTTTAGGTTTACAAATTTAGGATTATTTAACCGACAAAATACAAAATATCAAAAAATCAAAATTTATTACGGGAGGGTAACTTTCAAGTGCGGTTCGGTTTCAATGTTTGGCTTGGAATAATCGGTAGTAGAATCATTGGTTCAATTATATTTGAAGGACCCCTGACTAGTGCCAGATACTTGGGATTTTTGGAAAATGAAATTAAGGATAGTTTAGCTGACTTACCTTTCCATTTACGACAGGGAACGTATTTCCAACAAGATGGCGCTCCTCTCCATAATTCAAGGATAGTAATTGATTACCTTCAACGGAGAATCGGAGAAAACGGAATTTCGACGAATGGTCCTGTAAGGTGGCCTCTATGGTCACCTGATTTAACACCCCTTGATTTCCTTGTTTGGGGGTCATTAAAAAATATTGTCTACGTAACCACCGTTACAACCGGTGAAGACCTGGAGCTATGAGTAAGACGCGCAATTAATAGCATAACGGCCCAGCAATTGGCGAACGTTCTTTGAGAAACAGCTATGCGAGTTCAGAAGTACATTGACGTTAATGGACAGCATTTTGAACAACTGTTCTAATGTTTCGTGTTCATTTTTTGTATTCCAAAGCCACCTTATGTATAATAAAGTAATTAAAACAAAATTGTATTTTCTTATTTTCTTTTAGCTGTAATTTTGTTTGTATTTATCGCATATTTTAATACGACATATGAATAAATTCCTTATTGATAGTACTAATAAATGGTAGCACGGTACCAATATGGTTCCATTTGAAAAAATTCAGTTTTCCCCCAAAAACCGTTTTGAAGAACTTTATTTGCTCATTAATCACGTAATTTAGTATTTTTGATGGGATTTAGATTTTTCTAGCATTACACGGGTCATTTAGAATAAATTGGAACCGTCATGGCACACTTAAATGGAAAATTAAAAATTATATTATAAAAAATATTGACGTTTGAAATGTCACTTATTTAGTATCGTTGGATTCAGAAAATTATGCAGAATTCAAAAATGCAATAATATATAGGATATTTCATTTAAAAATCGAAAGTTAGTGTCACTTCCGGCGAAACCGGAAACGAAAAAAAAATCACTTGTATGTCAAAAAGTGCTGCTTATTATGTTTATAAGACATCCCAAATTTCAATCAATTATCTTCAAAACTAAAGGAGAAAAGGGGGTCATGATCCTGTTACACCCGGTATAAAAGAAAAATTTACACCTGCAGGCCATCCTCCCTCTTTCGTCGCGACCGTCGGTTCTTTCGCTTGCTGTACAGTACTTGTGAGTGTGTTTTTGTTGCAATCAGTGTGGATTTTCATTTGCCCAGTATCTGTAATTCTGGCTTAGTGTTCTCTTCCGTTTAGGGGTTGCCATTTTTGGATTTGTTACGTATATTCCCCATCTCTCTGACTTTCTTGTCAGCTTTCTAACCGTTAATGGTTTGGCATTGAGGGTATACAGGGTGATCCTTAAGTAGATCGAGAAAATTCAGATGATTCTTAAACCTATTTTAAAACGAAAAGCTCAAATGAAGTTTTGTCATTTGTCCAATGCTGTCTTGTTAGGAAGTAATTTGTCTGGCAATGAGTCCTTCTTGATAATTTGGCGCACTCTAGACCCTTCTACACCTATCGTCACTTGTACAACCAATTCTGGTTTCAACGGAATTAAAAAGAGTACACATTTCCATTGGGGTAAAAGGCAATTATTGTACTGTCTTGTCCATTTTAGACTTGCAGCGAATTCTCTTCACAGAAGCCTCGGAACTCTTAGAAATCTTCGTGAAAACAAATTAGCATATAAGAGTATCCTTCTGATTGTGGAATTTGCAATAACTCGTCCATATGTCTGTATGAAATGACTTCTAAGTGCTCTTACTGAAGCTGTACAATTTGATGACATTGGTCATACATCGATTTTCTCGATCATTTGTGACCATACGATGACCACTTCGAGGTCTATGATTTACATTTACATTTACATTTATGATTTGAATTGTTTTAATTGTGTAGTACAACAAAATTTGTTTTACCCAACAAAAAAATTGCGCTCCAGGTATTTTCACAATAAGTTAAGGGTTTACACTAAATGTACATTGGATAAATCTATGCGAACTACTGACTATATTAGCAACATGTGGAATACTCTGGTTTTTGTGTAGAAAATATCTTTAAAAACAGCGTTTCCAGCTAGATATAAAACAAAATTTGCAAGGGCATGCTACTAGTATTTCGGAGGGGGTCCAAGACTTTTGAAGATGTAATATAATTGAAAAACTTATAAAAAAAATTATGGGGAACTCGATATTCGCAAACTGTTATGCCGTTGTTTTTAATATCATTGCCAAAAAATGCGCAATTGTAATTAATTATCGATGTATGGGAGTTTTTTTTTCGATAACCTTTTATCAACGAAGAAATAAATTTTTTCCATACTGCTATCAAAGACCGTACTTTTCTATTGAAAAAACAGACCTGCTACAAACCTTAGAGATTTTTGTGTTTAAAATTTTATAAATCATTTTCTTTACAAGTGTAATAAGGTAAATAATAAATCAGAAGTTGATTTACTCAAGTATGCCCTTTATGTAGTTACTAAAATTACCTCGTATTTGGCCTCGTCACAAGTGCAGCAATGTCTAAGTATTTTTGGTTGGGTATCGTCGGTATCCGGAGATTCTTCACATAAAGTTTTTGTTAACTCTCCATCTTCACTGAACCAGATATCAACGGATTCTACTACGGTGGCTCTAAATTTAATACAGCCACTTCCTTTCTGAGGAGCCATCCATAAAACCTGAAGAAAATATTATTTATAGAAATACATCAGTTAAATCCAACTACACTAACGTCATTTTGCTTCAAGAAATAATTTTGTTGTAAGACAAATTCATTTATATTAGCGCTAGCAGTCGTTAAGCTCCCAAAGCATTATTTCATTAAGTTTTTCTTTTGTGTAGGATTCATCCAATATAATTTAGCGAATAGTTTGACAAGACATTACGAAATATTTCACATTGTCTCGATTAAAATAAAACTTAAAAAGAGGCTTTCATTAGACATCATTTTAATTTGCGTTTCTTAACATTGTTTATACAGGAAGGATGATCCTAAAGGATAATAGGGTATTATTAATTCAATATACAATTCATTTTAGTATAGGAGGTATGTGAAAAATGTGTGGGGGTTCGAGGGCGGAATTTTGAACAATTATTAAATTAAAATGGAATCATGTTATTAGTTGATTTTATCTTAGCTATTTTAGTTTATGCAAAGTGTATTAAATCCAATTAATGAGAAGAACACTGTAGAACCTTTTCGAATATTCCAGAAATTTCTCTTCCAATCCACTTCCGACACCAATTTGTTATGTGTTTGCTATCCACACAAACACCTATACTCGTAGATTCGTTGATTGAAAGTCCAGGTAACACTTACTCACTACTTTATTTACTAATTAACAATTAACAACAATAGATTAATTAATGTCCTAACTATAATCACAACTGAACACTTAAGTTTCTTTCGTATTTCTTCTTTACTCGTTCACGTTCGACTTCAGACTAAGTCTCGGCCCACCGTGCATCTTATTTATACATCCATTCACCCGGTCTAGAGCACTCCAGAATATTCCCGGCCGTTCCCATACAATTCCAGTCTCATCTAACCAGTCTACACAGTCCAGTGGCGTAACAATATTAATAGTGAAATCTATACACTATTGTTTAGTTGATATCAATGAGAAAAATTGTTGCCCTTTTATTAGATAATTATAAAAATATACCGGAGTTGAATTTATAAACCAAAGTATTACAATTTTCTAAGGGGTAAAAAAAATTCGTTGCCGTGATTGAAGTGACAAGAAATATGTGCCACATTTTAATTATTACCAGAATAGGAACGAAACAATGTTGTATGTAATTGCCAAATCGAGTTATATAACTTAAATTACTTACTTGTATTTCAGATTTTGGCTGCGAGTCTGCTTCTACAACAGCATTTTGGCAACTGGAACTGAACTTTGTTAACGTGTCTCCATAAAGCTGTAAGGATCCAATAACACTAGACTCAGATTCAATGTCTTTCTCAAATTTTTCATTTATAACAGACAATATGAAGTGAGTGAATCTACTCTGCACTCCGTCCTTTTCTGAACTTCTAAGAAAAACTGAAAAAAAGAGAAGAAACATGAAAATGAAAAACTGAATAGTGCTAAGTGAAATTGTTATAGCAGATTTAAGCTCTATTCATAATCACAATTCTAGAGTATATAGTTTATTTCAAACTTATTTGCAAAATATGTTGCAAATAAGTTTGAAATAAAGTATACACACTTGTTCGATCTCGAGTCGCTAGTTCCTGCCAGACCGTGATAGAAAGTGGCGTATTTCTCTGTCTGCAATTATTATTAACCTTCCAGTAATAACGTTCGGTCTCGCAAACCGACTCAATCTGTTTTCTTATTTTTCTAACTCATCTTTTGTGAGGGGGGGGGGCGTTCATCACAGTACCTTCGAGGGACATGATGAAAATCATTAGTATGCAATATCTGGTTGAGGTGTCGGCTTAGCCCTAATTTATTTACAATTACGGTCTGTGAGATTGACGTTGTTACTCGTGCCACAAAATAATTTTAGAAGTAGGTAAGTATTATTCTTGTTATTTTGCATGTAATGTATCACTAAAACGATTTTTTCTTTAACAAAATGTCTTACAAAGCAGATCAGGCTAGACTTTTATATTTAGTGGAAGAAACAAATCCGTATGTTAGTGAATACGACGACTCTGATGAAACAGATAACGTTGAAGTACTTGACATAAATACGGATTCTGAACAAGAGGTGTCGGATTATGAAAAGTACAGTATTGTTCCAAGCGATTTCTCTATTAGAGAACCCTACTTCCTTAGTAAAGATGGATCAATAAAGTGGAAAAAACATTTTCCTCTGAAAAACGTGAGGACTCGTTCTGAAAACATAATAACTCATTTACCAGGTGTGAAAGGAGATACCAAGAAGTTGAAATCACCTATAGACTTATGGAAATGTTTTATATATGATGATATTCTGGATGTGATTGTTGAATATACTAATAAGATTATCTCGACTGCCAAATATCCGGTTTCAAGCAGAGCTGCTCGACTAACCAATAAAACTGAATTGAAAGCATTACTAGGCTTACTGTACCTGTCAGGGGTAAGAAAAACCAATCACCTAAATGCCTCTGATCTGTGGAAAAAAATGGAACGGCACTCGAACTATTTCGTCTTACAATGTCACTTGACAGATTTAGATTTTTGGTAAGACACATCAGATTTGATGATAAATTGACACGATGTGAGAGAAGAAAATTGGGTAAATTATGTCCTATTAGAGAACTATTTGGTAAGTTCAATTCTAACTGTCAGAAAAACTATTCTTTGTCGGAGTACGTCACCATAGATGAAAAATTAACAGCGGTTAGAGGTCGTTGTGGTTTTCGGGTTTATATTCCAAGCAATAACCCAATAAATATGGAATAAAAATTTTCGCCCTCTCTGATGCTAAAATGTTTTATATTTCAAATATGGAGGTGTACGTTGGAGCACAGCCTGATGGACCTTATAATGTCTCTAATAGTCCATCCACTGTCGTAGAAAGATTATGCAGACCAATTTCAGGCACAAAGAGAAATCTGACAATTGATAACTGGTTTACCAGTAAAGAATTAGCAGACTCGTTACTCAAGAATCATAAATTAACAGTAGTTGGAACCTTGAGAAAAAACAAACGTCATTTGCCCAGCGAATTTATTCAGGGAAAACGGCCGGTTTCTTCATCTATGTTTGGATTTCAAGAAAGCTATACCTTAGTGTCATATATCCCAAACGTAACAAAAATGTACTACTTTTGTTTACATTACATCATGATGGTTCTATAGACCCACAAACTGGAAAACCTGAAATATTATGATATACAATTCTACAAAAGGTGGGGTGGACGTCGTAGATAAACTTTGTGCAACTTATAATACAGCACGATCAACGAGAAGGTGGCCTATGGTAATTTTCTAGTGTCCTGATTGTTGCAGCTATCAATGCTTTTGTTATATATGTTGCAAATAATAGCTCATCCAACAGACGTCGCAATCAGTTTTTAGAAGAATTGGTGTTGTCTTTGCTGGATGTTCATTTGCAAAGAAAATCAACAAATCAGTATTTTCCCAAACTAATAAGGCTAAGAACAAAAGAACTTCTAAACCTACCTAATGAGGATGCCCCACAACAAAGGAATAATCTTCCTGCAGGTGTTATTATTGTTCATCAAAAAAAAAAAATCGAAAAACAAAATATTCTTGCCAGGAATGTGGCAAATTTATGTGTTTAGAACATTGTTTGATGATGTGTCAAGACTACAATAATCAAAATAAAATGAACACTGAATAAATGTTATATTTTGTGCTAATTGTTTTCAAAGTGTCAAAATATGTTACTTTTACTTTCCTAGGTTTAAACGAATTAAAAAAAATGTTGCTAATGCATACTGCAATAATTTAATCTGAGTTGATGTTTCAATATCTTCAATGTTTTCGTTTTGTTGTTTTTCAGTTAATTTGTTACTTAAGACTGCATAGATAGGTTAATAACGGTATTTAGAAAGTTAGTTGGTCTTTATTTTCTTATACACGTGCTTTTTTGTATTTATACATACATGTAGGTCCATTCACAGGGCTGGTATCAATATTGGTCTGTCAGACCGACGTTATTACTCGTGTGATAAAACTTCACGTTATTACTGAAGGGTTAAACGTCAAAGAAAAATCGTGAGTAAATTTTCTAATATTCATCTCGCTGACAGTAATAGTATTGGACGAAAAGGAAGAAGTGAACAGAGAAGAAAATAAACAAAAAATAGAAAAAAATGGTTTTACCTAAGTTTAATTGAAAGGAAAAGTGAAGGACTCTTTCCTCATTTGATCGACGATGAAAGTAAATTTTTTGAGTACTTACGGATAAAACATAATTCATTACAGTGACTATAACGATATAACATCCCCCATTAATTAAACATGACGAGTATTGTGGACCGTAGATAGTGTGTGAACCAACATTATAAGGTGGACAACCAATTTACATAAAAGCCTATTCATCGTTAATATCAGTCATAATTTATAATATTTTTACGTTGGAGCTTTATTGATTACAGATATAACTTTAGCAACGTGAGACAAGGGTTTGAAAATAGACTCCACAGTCTACACAGTTTAACAAATAATGCACAACACTTTGTATAATGATTGCAATTTTTAATTAAATTCGATGTGAAAAAACTAATAGCATCATAAAATAATTTAAGATTTTTATGTCCCATAATTGCATACAAGAATATTTGTATAAAATTTATTGATGAAAAATAATCCAAAATTGTTTTGGTCGTATATTAACTCAAGTCTAGTTTTAACTGAATGTTTGGTTGCCTGTTATATGTATATTATCTTTAGACCTAGTGGGATTGAGGCTAATAATTAAAACAACAACCTGTTTTTAAAAAAGTCGACGTTTCGATATAAATTTATTTCAGGACACTGAAATAAATCACAATGGAAATTTCACGATGAAACCATGTATATATAAAAATAAATATTTTAAATAAACAAAGAAAATTTGCATTTAAATGTTTCAAAATTATATTTTCACTCTACACGTGTTTCGGCTTTTTAGGCCCTTTTCAAGAGTACAAATGAGAGGTACTAAATTATAATTTGTGTTCCTTGCTTATATATTGAATGTTACATCTGGCAACTTATACTAATAAAAATGGTTTGAAAGATTTGAAATTTTTAGAAAAGTTAAATTATTTTATCTAAAATGTGGTGATCTGCGAATATTTGTTGTTCATTTGTAACCGTTTTTTTTATTTTTTGAAGCTTTCTTAATTTCTAATATTTCTAGTAAGTCTAATTTTTTTGCTTTTCTTTTCGGACTGAAGTAATTCTACATTATCCATATTTATAAAGTGATTGTTTTCTATACAGTGTGTTGACATGCCGGTGCTATATACGTTGTTTACAATAGACTTGTTATGCTCTTCAAGTCGCTTTTTATGTTACGTCCAGTCTGGCCAATATATATAGCGTCGCAGTCACTACATTTTAGTTCATACACTCCTGTCTTCTGTAGTTTTCCTGATTTATCCTTATTGTTTATTAACATTTTTCCTAGGTTATTTTTATTTACAGGTATTGTTTTGCAACCTAATTTACTTAATTTATTGCTGACTTTATCACTAATTCCAGCTAATTCCACTAAGTATATCATTTATCCTATCCTAGCAGTAACTTTCTCAGTTTGTGGAAGATATCCAAGACATGCCGTTTACAAAAAAATAATAATAATAAAGGAGAAATCGAAAATTACCGTCCCATCACAATTATAAATAACTTTTCAAAATTCCATGAACAGCAAGTTCATACATTTTTTTCCTAATATAAAAAAATGAAATATTCCTAATCAACATGGGTTTATGTTAGGCAGATCAACAATAACAAATTTATTCTGCCCAAGTCAGTATCTCTGTGAAGTATTGGACATGGGTCCTTATATACATGATTTTTCCAAGGCTGAACGCCCTGATAATGGTATCTTGCTAAATAAATTAATAAATATCGAGTTATCACATGAATTTGTTTCACTTTTTATTAATATCTGGGTGATAGATCACAATATGTTTGTTACGTGGTTACAAGTCTGTTGACTTTACAGCGGAATTAGGCGTTCCGCAAGGCTCAATACTTGACCCTCTTCTTTTCAATATTTTTATCAATGGTATTGTCATCGAACTACACTGCCAGTACCAGCTTTATGCAGACGATTTCAAAATATACAATTAAATTAATTCCCCTCACGATGTAAAATAGCTTATGTTGGGCTTATAAAGTATTCATTCGTGTTCTAAAAATAATCAACTTATATATGTTAAAAAATATAATGTTATCACCTATTCACTTAGACTTAATCTGCTCATTGATGAGTACAAACTAAATAATCGTATTATACTAAAGGTTGATAGTTTATAGGACTTGAGTGTGACATTTGATAATACAATAACCTTTGCTAATCATATAAATGGTTTGCTTCTTCAGATTTTATATCACGAGGATTTATAATTAGAAAATCCAAAGGTTTTAAAAATGTTCACACATTAATGAATCCAAAGAAAGATTTTAAAATACTTAACTTTCATCGAAAAGAAAATGAAAAGAAGGACCACTAATTTGTTTCTTTCGCAATTCGCTACAAATTCGACGGGTGATGCATGGAATCATATTTTTATACAAATTATTAAATAATAAACTTACATAGAACTAATAAGGCATATCAAACTGTATGTTCCTTCGAAATCAACTCGACTCCTCTAAACATTTCATACAAAAGCGTCGTATACAAATTTACTAAAATATTCTCCCATTAATCTAATATGTCAAAGATATAACCAAATTAATGAGAAAGCACATACTTTTTGCTGTAAAATTAAAGATATAAAATCGGTGTATAATAATTAATTGTAACTTGTAATATTTCTGTACCGACTCTACAAACATTATCGTAATTTTCTGACTCTGTAATTAGGACGTGAGTATAGTTGTGAAGGATAAATAAATATAGAACCACCTCAGATTCTGTATCAATGAATTTTTCAAATTATACTACAAACAAGGTATTCTTTTCAACCGTGCTATCATTTTTTTTCCAAAACTCGTAGGAGACACACAATATGTAAACAGATAAATGGAAAATTCGAGGTTATAATTATTTTTTTCGAAAATAACAGTGTGTCGCTTTGATTTTTTCACATTATGCTAAAAAGTAGATGTTTTTTTCAACTTTTTAATCAGTTTTTTTCAATAACTCTTACGAAACATGCAATATGAGAATGTGTAAAAATCGACATTACAGCACATTACAAATGTACTACAAGTTCTTGACATTACTTTATCACATTCTCCATAGATGAGACAAATTCAAAAAGTCTTCGTGGGTGTAATTGAAACGCGGTGACATTTTTTGACATAATAGAATAACTGGCATTACTGATTGTTTCTACTCATTGCTAATTTGATAAAATTTTTATTAAAAATTCTTGAATTTCTAAGGAAATCGCAAATATTTCAAAAAATTGTAACTTAAACCCCCACAATACTGATATCAGAAAAAAGGGATTTAATTATACATAACTTGATGAAAAAAAATACGGAGTGTTCCATTTGACTTTTGAAGTTTACAAAATGTAACGTCAAAAATGGAACACTTGGTATACTATTATTGAATTTCTTTAACTTGTAGAGAGTAGCTCACCTTATGGTCTTTTTCCATGCCAAAAAGCAAATGAGTATCTTTTACACGAAGAAAGTTATAAAGGTTATTATTGTAAACCATGACACCTGTCAAATTTTTCTTAAATGTCAAATATCTCTGAAACGGCTGGGTTAAGTCCCATAAACATGTGAATTTTCTTAGAAAGTGAATAGGGATTTATAGTTTGTAGTACAATTTAATAGTACAAATATAATAGTATATTATTTGAAAACTACAAAAAATTCTACAATGTTTTTGAAAAATTAAAATCTATTAATATTGCCAAAAATAAGGGTGGTTCAAGTTTAATGAAAACACCCTGTACAGTAGAATATTTATAAGTGATGTCATCATAAACGTGAATATCGACCTTTAGGATGCAAATAATATAAGAAAAATATATTCTTATCAAAATAATTTAGTTAAATGGAACCTCATTTCAGCGGTTTTCATTTTTTCTTACTCTGATATGATTTATGATTACTTGTTTAGAAGGGACTAAAGAAAGATAAATTGATGATTAAATCTTTAGTTTACATAATTTTGAAGAAACGACGAAATTTTTTAATAAAATTTTTATTTGATGTTAACTTATAAAATAAAATGAAATACTCTGTTGCCAAAGGTAAGCGAAGGCAATTATAATAATTGAAAGCAGATTGTAGTTTACAACGTCGAATTTTTTTTTTTTTAATATGTGGAGTTTGATGCGAAACAAAATAGAGAAAATTTATGAGACAATGAAAATATACTCAATACCTGGGATCAATTTTAATTTTTAAGAAGTCTTCATTCTCTGACTGATTCAAATCTTTGGATATCCAGTTAAAAGATAGATCCTGCTAACAATGGACTTAAGAAGCACCAACGTCTCATGGAAGTATCAATAGAAAAAATCTGTCATGCCAAACGAGACAAAACATGAGGAGATCAAAGTAAGTCTACCAACCCCATTGTAGAAGGTAATCGTTAAAATGACAAGTTTCATCTGATGCCAGTTTCTTATTTGTAAGCTGATTTGACAACTTTTTTAATGCTATCTACAAGATATATGTATTACATACTATATTAGTTGGGCAGCCTAACTCGATTTAACTGCATTCTATATTCATAATTATAGCAAGGAAATGTACTACATTTTGTATAATAACCTTAACAGATAAGTTCTTTGACATAAATTTGCAGAAAGTTACTAAATACTCCACGCATTATAACAGCAACACAGACTAAAAACAAATAAAGTGGAGCTGAAAAATGTTCAATCCTGTTAGGTTTAGATACATATGCGGTTCGATAAGCACCTTCAAAAGGAAGAAAAAAAGAAATACCTGAACCTTCTACTATCTGCTAAGTATTCAAAATGACTAGTTATGTCAAGGTCTAGGATAAGATTGGGACATCAATGATTAACTAAAGTTATCATTAAAGGGATTTATATATGCCCTTTGTAGATTAACAAAATGCGGCAGTATAAAGAACCTTCGACTGTCAATAAACCAAACCCAATTTCTCTTCAATCCTATTGTCCAAGGATTCCTAACAGGAAGTAATTGGCACTTTGAAGGAATACGATATTTTTTTGCTTCTAATACTATGAATTTTATTGTTTAATCCAATGTCATCTTGCGTCTAGATGAAGTAGTTGTTTTAATAGTTTCCGCGACAAAATGTATTTAAAGTATTGTGCTTAAGTTATTATCTACCTAAATCTTATATGCATGAAGATAAGAATGACAGTGTAAAATGTAAGAAACTGTAAGTATTTTATTGTTATCATATTAGATTTGAAAGAATGCTTATGCAATACTCAATAATTATTTTATTATTTTTTCTAGCAACACATAAGAAACAAACAAAATGTCATATTTTTTAGGATACGATATGTTTCAAAGCTAAGCAACAATCACATCACGATTGGCTAGAAAGCGAGTAGTTACTACCGCCATATTCTCGATGAAGCAGAGCTACATCTGATAGAAATGGAGAGATAGAGGGAGAGGAAGGGGAAGAAATTGATATCAAATGCAGTGAAGAATATGATTTGGAAGTGCTGTTCCAACAATACAGTTACTACAAATAAAAGAATGAGGACTTACAACAAGTAAGACAAGAAAATGATTTATCCGTGGAGCATCTGCGTCCTATTAGCTTACTACCAGTTCTTTCAAAATTTTTGGAAAGAGTGGTTTGTGATCAGATAAATTCTTATCTCTTGTTGCATACCTTATATCCTTTAAATCAAGCGGGATTTCGTAAAGCATATAGCACCATTACAGCTCTTTTGAATCTTAGTGACAACATCCTCCGTGCACGATATTGTAACATGGCTGTGATACTAGTGTCACTAGACTACTCCAAGGCGTTCGACATGATTGACCACGTACTTCTTTGTACAAAACTCAATTATTTTGAGTTTGATGAAATATCACTACGGTTATCTGTGTGAACGTCGTCAAAGTGTATCAGTTTCAGAAAAAATATCTGACCCTGAAATAATACTAGGTGTTCCCCAAGGGTTTATTCTTGGGCCATTTCTGTTTCTTCTATATACTTCAAACATATTTAACGCTGTAACTAGTTCTCATCTCCAGGCATATGCAGATGACTCCCAACTTCTTCATTGTATTGACCCATCTGATTCTGACGAAGCAACTAAGTTAATCAACCAAGATCTAGACAATATTTATAAATATTCACAACGACATAACCTTATAATCAACCCTAATAAATCGGTTGTCATTTTGTTTTGTTCTGAAAACAAGCGGCAATATTTAAAGTCATCTATTAAAATACATATTAATCACGAACATTTATCTTTTTCAACACTAAACTAAAAATCTGGGAGTAATAATAGATGAAAAGTTATGTTTTGATCGGCATATAAAAATGCTTTCACAAAGATTCTATTGTGGATTAATATATGCTAACAAACATACTGAATTTTAATAATTGTATAAAACTTTGTGAAAGCTTAGTTATGCCCGTTTTCTATTACTGCGACATTATGTACTATTTCTGCTTGGATCAAGTTACAAAGCATCGACTACAAATTTTGTTGCTGTCGTTTTATTTATAATTTAAGGAAATTTGATCATGTTTCTGCCAAATATGTAGATTTGCGATGGCTAAAGAGGGAACAGTCAAATTTCACTTTTTAAATTTTTTGTTTTCGCTTAATAACATTTTCCATCCCCACTTATTTAAGATATAATCTAGTTTTTAGAGCTGTCGTTTACAATGTAAATATTAGATAACAGAACATGCTAACCATGCCACATCATAGTACTGCATTATTAAACTCAGCTTTTCTTATGTCTGTAAATATGTATAATTCTATGGATCCCACATATAAAAACTTACAGTGAATGTTTTTCGTAAAAATATTAAAGCCTGGATTATTAATTCTAGTAATACCTAAGTGATTTTTGGGTATTTACTGCTTACATACCTTATATCATTATGTTCAGCGCCATAATTGGTGGTTATTTAGTATCATTTTGTACATTAATTAGTCTTAACATGAATTCTTTTTATTATTTTTTACTACTTTTTTATGTATCTAACTTATTTCTTTTTGTATTCTGCCTAGATGGTTTACAAGGTTAAATGTAAGAATAACTATGTGGTTAAACTTCGTGTGGCCATTATTACTATTATTATTATTATTTTGTTTTGTTCCGGTAGAGTATTGTAAATAGTATTTATTTACATTTAAATTAAAATTATGCATTAAATCTAGCGCCATTTGTCTCCGACCGACACTTGAAGTTTAATCATTAACAGTTATGTGGGAAACACTAGCTTCCTGAACTTGTCATGGAAATAACTATTACCATGTTAGTGTGGTAAACTAGAATTTTTCACACGTTTGGAGTGCGATAAACCTTACTTTTTTTTAGGAGTCATAGGAAAAGTCAATAATTTCAATTATACTCTAGTCTTTATCTCTAAATTCCATTTCATGCACAAATTTAATTAGACTTTAATTAGACACAATTTTCACTGCGCTTATATCAGCAACTACATCAGCAAAACTTTGTTTTTATGCTTCGAATAATTTTACAAACACGTCTGCTAATAAAAATGTATATAAAGTAAAGAAACACGTTAAATATCTAATTTACTTCAGGAGAATGTAGTAAAAAAATATAGCACTTCTTAACGCAGGGTCGCAATAAGTAATATTTCGTCGAATATAATGGTCTTTTATAGTAGTACGAGGACCTAAGACGTATTAGATTTCACAGATTGATGATAAATGATGACAAGGCGATGGATTACCCTTACTTAATATATGTCTAAACTAACACATGATAAAGATTTTATCAAGCCCTAAGATCGACAATAATAGTCTGAAAATGCTCACATATACAATATAAATGTACAGGATGTTTCAGGTTTTATTAGCAGGACTTTAACACAGTAAAGAAAAAGTAATTTTAAACTAAGATAATGCAGTTGAAAACAGGTAAGTAAACTTAGAAACTTTATTATATATAAGTGTAGTGTGATTTTCCTAAGGGAACTTCAAATCTAAGGAATTTAATGAACTTGGGACTTTATGTTTTCCATATTGTGAGAACTATATACTCTGTTTTTGAGGCATTTAGGAGTAACTTATTTGAGGTAAACCACTTTTGAGTGTCAGAATCATTATATGGGACTTCATTTAAGAAATTCTCAATATTGGAAATGAGGATGGTTAAATTAGCGTCGTCGCCTGCAATAATATGCCTATAAATTTAGAGATATTTTGAGTGATATGACGTTGATAACTGAAAGTTTGGTGAGTGTAACACAAACACTAACAGCACCAACACTGCGAAATTTTCGACACTAACATACGCATCGCAAATCCACCGATTGCACTGCTTCTGCAGACGCGGGTTGCTTCGCCATTATTACCGTCCATAAACTGCACTACACTCAAGAGAAACTGCGTACTAACATAAAAACAATAAGAAAACGTCTTTATACTCGCCGTATATGCAATAGTTCTCAACCGCAGTCATTTGCAGACTGAACAGAACGATCAGGTAAACAATGTAAGTTCGAGGCAGTAGCCAGGTTTGTGTGTACTTCCCCATATATTATGTAATTCTCGGCGATCCACGACCCTTCGTAGGTGCGGGTTTTAGATGCACAAAGTTTAACGTGTAAGTAAACCAAAACTATCTGAAACTACCATTTATTTATTACCATTATCGCGCATTTTTCGGAATATAGTTTTAGGTTTTAACCATTATCTGGGATGTTGCCCAGAATTGCTATCTCTAGCTATGATATTTTTTTTATTTTTTATTATTTTTATTTTATTTAGTTAAATACAAAATCCAACAGGCAGGAGCCCAATTACAGGATTAGGTACATTCAAAATATAGATAAATACACAATAAACAATTTTGAGTATTACAAAAAATTTCATAATTAAATATATAATAGATACGAACAAAACAGATAGAATTGTATATACACATATAAATATACACTTGTATATACATACACATACATATACAGATAAATAAAGAATACAGTACATTACAAAACATCAAGATGCAAAACAGAGTTTTTAATTACACTTTCATTGAAGAAAAATATATCAACAAAATCTTCGATTTTAGCACAGCTGACATACATTTGGTGTATTGGAGAGGCCAAGAGAATATTAGTTCTTGGTATGTGTGAAATAAATAAGTTATGGCGAGCAGAAATTCTAGATACTTTATAATTTATTTAATTTGATAGTTTAATACAATCCAGACGAATATTAACAATTTCATATAGAAAAATTATTGATTGAGATATTTTTCGTTTGGCAAGATTTGGTAAGTTAAATTTTTCTAACAATATATTTTGTGGAAATCCAATAGGTGGATAAGTGCCCTCAAGAGTGTACACTGCAGATTTTAAAAACTTACGCTGAATATTCTCTAATTGTAATATATTGACATTATAAATTGGGTTCCACACAACTGAAGCATATTCAAGGCGAGATCTAACAAATGTTACATAGAGTAAACGATGAGTGTTGACATTTTTAAAATCCTTGCAGTTCCTGATTACAAAGCCAAGACTTTTAAAAGCGGAAGTAGTTACCATTTCGACGTGCTTATTGAATGACAACTTAGGATCAAAATACACGCCAAGGTCTTTAATAATATCAGGTCTTTGTAAAACAACATTATCGATATTATAATTGTACACGTACAGATTATGCTTCCGGCCAAATTATATGACAATACACTTACTTGCATTGAGGGGTACATAGTTGTTGATGCACAAGGAATTGATGGTATCCAAGGTTTTTTGCAGAATTTGACAATCATGAACATTATCAATAAAGCGGTACATTTTTAGGTAGTATGCATACAAGAGGAAGCTTTCAAAAATATCATTAATGTATATTACAAAGAAGAGCGGTCCTAGTATCGAACCCTGTGGCACGCCAGATCTTTGCAAGCTATTCGATTTATGAACACAGTACTGAACAAATTGATGTCGATTCTCTAGATATGACTGTATTAAAAGAAGTAACGATTTTGAGAGACCACATTTGTCAAGTTTAGAAATCAAAGCACCGTGGTCAATCCTGTCAAAAGCCTTAGAAAAGTCTGTGTAGATAGTATCTACTTGACCCCCTCGATCAAGACCTTCGCAAAGAAATTGCGCTTTGCACACAAGGTTCGTTACTGTAGATCGACCCTTCATAAAGCCATGCTGATCAATAGATATTAAGCCAGATACGAGAGTGTACATAGAACCATGAAGAGAAATTTCAAAAACTTTCCCGAAGTTACAAATAATAGCGATGGGCCTATAGTTTGTTATGTCACTCTTTTCCCCCTTTTTGTACACTGGACACACAATAAAACTCAAATTACCATACCAGTCGTTGCCTATCTTTCGACAATTCTTGTAGGCCAACCCCACCAAAATTCCAGATTAATCTTCGTTTTCTTCTTTTCTTTTTTGTTTCTTTTTTCCGTCAAAATTTGTTTATAATTATTTATTGAAAAATTCATTATATCTTGTAAGTAAATACAACTTTTGGATCCAATGAGAAATTGATAAAAAATCAACAATTAAGTGGTGTGACATAGCCGCTCAACAGACACATTGTCTTAAGATGGGTTTATGAGATTGAAATTTTCCCTTCCTTGATAAACAAAATTTATCAGCGAAGTATCTTTTTAATCATAGTTTTTTTTAACCGTTTTTATCAATTATTATTTTTAATGCTATTTTGTTATTTTTTAACCTAGGCATAAGTTTTTAATGACATGTATTAATTACATCCTTTTTAATTTAGGATAGGTGTTAGTATTTTAAATTTAATTTTAGGTATCAAAAATCGACTCCATCCCTTCAATTGCCACGGCGGCACATCGCATCGTGGATGTTTGGCTGGCTCTGGACGTGAATGTCGAAATGATTGTTTTGTATATAATATTTAAATATATTGTTTCGATTGATTGATTGATTGATTGGTTGTTGCATTTTTCTAATTTATTACCTTGCGATTAACACTGGTAGATAGAGTTACCATTAACTTGTTATTAGTCACGTAGAGACTTACCATTCTGAGATTATACTTGTTGGCGTTGCTTGTACAGGGTCATCATGCGAAAATGCCCTTTTTTAGAATAACTTGGTTATTTTTGAAGTTATTAAAAATGTGTAGAGACCTACCTATCTAATTCTGTTCGCAGAATCCAAATTTTAAGTAAAAAAAAAAACAATTTCGCATCGTGTTTAAAAAATACGACATCTTACTTTGTTTTTTTTAATAGAATACCTTGTATATTTTAAAATATTTCGATTTTCCTCAATTTTCTGATTACTTAAATACCATACATGTCATGTTATCTCAAAAATGTTTTGAGATATTTGGATTTTGGTATTAAAATATCGCTAATGATTTTGTTAAACGTAATTGCCTTTGAAATCAAAATAGCAGCATTTCTGAAATAAAGATGTAATTTACTCCTCAAAGTAATGTTCTTCAAAAATCAGTATCTATCATGGCCAATTCTTCTTCTTTTTTTCAAAGGCAACTACATTTATCATTAACGATATTTTAATACCAAAATCCAAATATCTCAAAAACCTTTTTAAATAATATGTCACATGTTGGTATTTTTTTAAATCAGAAAAATCTAAATTTTGTAAAATATACAGGGTGTTCTATTAAAAAAAACAATGTAAAATGGCAATGGCATATTTCTTAAACGCGATACGTAATTGATTTTTTGATTCAAAATTTGGATCCTCCGAAAAAAAATTGTTAATAATGGTCTTCTTTTTTATAACTTTAAAAACAATTTTTATTTCAAAAAAAGGACATTTTCGCGTGATGACCCTGTACCTACTTGGATGGATTTTCATTTATTTAGTAAAAATTATTTATTAGTGGGCAGTCGCAATTAAAGCTTAATCATTTTTCTTTTTATGATACAAATTTTACAAATCATCAAGAAGTGTATGTGGCTACTTTATTTAATCTTTGATTAAATAAAGTGAGAGGCTTATAACTTTAGTATCTTGTATTACTTTTGGTATTAGTTACTATTTGCAAATGTATATTTTTCATTTTACGTACCTATTCCAAATAGTAGTCGATTATAATGTGTCGAGTTAATTCACTTTTAGTTCACTATTACGCATTTTCAAATCAATATAAAAACATATTTTGAATTAAAGTAATAAATTGTGAGAACTGAAAATTGCAATGTTAATATTTTACAATAAAAAGTAATTTTATTTGTCACATGAATTTTTTATCGTAATATTGTCAACTTTTCAGCCTTAATCATGAATTTTAAAAAGAAAAGCTCGAATTTAAAATTTCTGTTCTCTGTGATCTGCTGTGAAAACATGTTTACTCATTTTTACAGCTTTTATTGATTGAGCGCAACTAAAAACGCTTGTAAAACGTTGTTAAAATGTTAACAGATAACTAGATTATAATACATTAAAATTTCGAATACGTACATTATTTAAACGGTATTTACTCGTCAGATTTTCTGGAAGTGGGTAATAAAACTCATAAAAATTTATCAAATATTATTTTTGCTAAAAATAAAAATAAATAAAATTTGCTAGATGCACAAAATATTTTAGAACAAAATGTTGAACGTGATTGTTACAAATTATTCTCCATGTTTTTTAAATAGATGATTTATCTGATTTTCAGTTAATGGCATGGCATCACTGCTATAGACATTAAAACGTGTCTTTCTAATCTGTGGTACCTTCGTCCAACAAATGAAAGAGAATTGCCCTGCCTATGAAAGCACTCAGAGCTTACACTGACACTCTCTTTTACCTTTAAATTTCTTTCCTTTACCAATCAATGTTAGTCTCTAACTTTCATAATTTCGAGGAAACAAAGTATTCCTTTTACGGACATTATGTATTTTAATTTATTTTATTTGCTAATTTTACTCTTAACACTTAAAACTGAAAAATAAATGAATATAGCTAAGACGTGCAATTTAAAGGAATCAACGGAAAAACTTTATAACGACTATAACAATGTAAATATTGTTGAAACTAAGTGATGATTATTAATTATATGTAGATGATGTCAACTTGATTAGCCAAAGATCGTTGGATATTCCTCGAATATTGTGTGTATTTATTTGGAGCTTGTGACAATTATTTCGATAGTGCAAAAAATACAATATTTTCTTTCCACATAAAACGAACAGAGTGATCAACAAGGTCATCTTTGAAAAAAATATAAAAACATTTAAATAATGGAATGATACGAAATATAATAATGCTAAAAAATTTTTTGCTAATTATCATTTGCTAACTTTTATAAAAACTTCACAGATAAGTATTATTTCTTATTATTTTCCCGGCTATTTGTCAAGACGCTGAAATTTGGATTATAGAAAAGATAATATGAACATTATGTTCAGTACGACTAAATGATTAATTTTATTTTTAATTTTAACTACTCTGTAGAAGTAGAACAAAACTACTCACCAGTTGAGCAGTCACTTTAAAACTTTAAAACATCCATGGACACGTGTTTTTACATCTTTGCGTCATCAGTATGGCCCTTAGAAAGCCTCGAAAGTAACTACGAATCTTAGTAAATCCTATTATTAATTAGGAATGCAACAGATACTAAACAGCTGGGTGCATTTGAAAGCTGGGAAATTACAAAATATAAAAATAATATGAATAGTGACAGAGGGCCAATCCAAATAGCCCGCTTTATTGGTTAGTGGGTCACGGTTCACCGTGACAATAACTTAGATATAAATAGGATACACTGTTAGCATAAGGTCAGTTTTAATCAACTCCGGATGATGCCAACTTGATTGGCGAAATGCGCGTCGAGTGCAGTATATGGTGTTTTGTTGTTTCGTGGAAAACTACGTTAGTGTTATCTTCACATCAAAGGTTCCAACCCACTTCAGGACTATATTTATTAATGATATAATAAATGAATGACTTGGCCTTGTCTGTTATATGCTGATGACTTAGAGGTCTATTCCATCCTCAAATATACAAATGACTGTTTCTAACTTTAAACATGTCTTAATTAAATAAATACCTGGTTCACAGTAAATAAATAAACGCTAAGAAATGTAATAAGATTATAACTTTCATTGTTTATTGCTTAATTTTAATATATTTTCTCTTTTTTTTTTTTGATTTATGTTTTATATTACTGCATAATGATGTTTCGTATTCCTATATTCCTGTTCTGCAATTATAGACGGAGAGCTGGCGGCCGCGGAGGTACTACGACATTACCTCCGGCTGGAAACTTGTGAAGTGGTTGGGGGGACCATGAGGAAGTGCCATCTGCAAGGATTTTGCTCAAAACCCCTGCAAAGGACACGTCAGACGATTCAAAAATGAAAAAAATCCTTGCTCAAAAAATGATCATACCTCCGGCTGAAAATTTCCACATTACCTGTTTAAAAGTCACAGATAACGTATGTAAATCGTCAGACGTCTCGGTCGCTGCCAAAGGGGTGTTAAACTCCCTCAAAGTTGCCATTTTTTTTTCAAAAAAATTTTTTTCTTACCTCCGTCTGACGTTTTAACATATTGCAACAGAGACCATTTTAAGCACATTTTAAAATCGTCAGACGAAAATACCGCTGCGAAGTCCCCCTACAATTTTCACAAAGTTCCGACCCACATGGAACGTATATTTTTTTTTTCGAAAAATTGTTTTCATTACCTCCGTCTGACGTTTTTACATATTATCGTAGTGACAATTTTAAGCGTATATATAAATCGTCAGACGAAAATACAACTGTGAAATTCCTCTGCAATGCCGCGAAAATCCAGCCTACATTACTACATATTGGGGTATTTCAAAATAAAGTAATTTGCTATTTTCTGACCTGGCATCCCATAAAAAGTTTACTGACGATGAACTAGAGATTTTGATCAAAGATGAGCGCTCTAGGTGATGTGGAGCATCGTCCGCAATTGTTTTTTGATGAAAAATCACAAAATTATGTAGAATTTTTGTGACAAATAGGTCAAAAAGAAAATTTTTCAGACGAGATGGTATGTTTTAAGATTTTTGAGTCATTTTGAAACGAAAAACTTTCTTGACATTATTTAATAAAATCAACCGTTTAGCCAGAAAAAATTCAAACAAATTGAAAACGTGGGTATTCTCCAAACTTCAATTAATTTTTCATGGCGAAATAGTTGATTTTTTTCGAAAAATGGGGAGAGATCTTTTCTTTTCCGAACGGGCTAATTTACAACAATTTTCACTTTTTATTTTACAACAAATTACGGCTATTACAAAATAATTCGTGTTCCTCCACAAAAAAATAGTTAAAGTTTGGAGACTACTCACTTTTTCAATTTGTTTGAATTTTTTCTAGCTAAACAATTCATTTTGTCGAAAAAATGTCGAGAGTTTTCTGTTTCAAAATCACTCAGAAAACTTAAAAAAATACTATGCCGCCCGTTAAAATTTTTTTTTTGACTTATTTGCCACAAAAATTGTATTTTATTTTGTGATTTTCCATAAAAAGTTGGATTGCGCTGAATCTTTCACTCTACGGAAAATTCTCATCTTTTGTCAGAATTTTTTTGGTTCACTTAAACTAACAATTTCAGCTACAGCTCGTTGAGAAATCGAATTTTTTTTATATAATTATTGAAAATATTGAGCGCGTCCAAGAGTGAATGAGCTGGATTTTCGCGGCATTGCAGAGGAATTCCACAGTTGTATTTTCGTCTGACGATTTATATATATGCTTAAAATTGTCTCTACGATAATACGTAAAAACGTTAGACGGAGGTAATGAAAATAATTTTTCGAAAAAAAAATACGTTCCATGTGGGTCGGAACTTTGTGAACATTGTAGGGGGACTTCGCAGCGGTATTTTCGTCTGACGATTTTAAAATGTGCTTAAAATGGTCTCTGTTGCAATATGTTAAAACGTCAGACGGAGGTAAGAAGAAAATTTTTTTGAAAAAAAAATGACAACTTTGAGGGCGTCTGACACCTCTTTGGCAACGACCGAGACGTCTGACGATTTACATACGTTATCTGTGACTTTTAAACAGGTAATGTGGAAATTTTCAGCCGGAGGTATGATCATTTTTTGAGCAAGGATTTTTTTCATTTTTTGAGTCGTCTGACGTGTCCTTTGCAGGGGTTTTGAGCAAAATCCTTGCAGATGGCACTTCCTCATGGTCCCCCCAACCACTTCACAAAATTCCAGCCGGAGGTAATGTCGTAGTACCTCCGCGGCCGCCAGCTCTTAGTCTATTAGGTATCCGAAGAGTAAATGCCATTATTCCCGAGTACTTTTTTTACGACTACTCAATAGAAAGTTATATTTTTAGATCTAGATAAGTTTAACGAAAATAATTATGATTAGTTCGCTTAATTTTATTTTACTTATTATTCTTAGTAACAAAATTAATAGTAATGTTGCAACAATTGTCAAAATGCATGTGTTGATTTAATATTTTCATTTGTGATTAATGATTTTTGTGTGTAGGTACTTGTATTTTGTTGAAATGATTTAATAATTTTATTTGCTGTATATAAACGACGTCAACTAAAAACTGTACAATAAAGGCTTTATAAATAAGGATATACGAGCACAACACTGATTACTATTTTATTTTTTAATATTTCTGTCCAATAAATAGAAGGGGCTGACATGCATGCCATCCACACTATGTATCAGCAGTTCAGCAAGAATGATTACCCGCTGTGGATGACACTTAACGAGTTGACCAATGGCAGCTGACATATTTGCTTTAATAAATCTCAGGATAATGCAAAACCATGACAAATTCTGCACTCAGTTTACTAAACTCTTAAATAAAACAAAGCAGATCCTGAATAATGACGCCGCTAAATATCAGCGCCTTTATTACTGAAAATTAGGAAATATTGAACCACATGCTAACCCTTTTGTTGAAACTATCCATGAATATGACACAATGTTTTGCTGTCGAGGATTATGAGTATGTAGCGGAAATATGTAATCATAAATCATAATGTACAGAGTGGGCCTGATGAATTTATTCGTTAACATTTTTAAACAATATTGCTTGATATTCCACATCTATATAATGGTGTATGGGCATCTGTTACAATAAATTTTTGAATAAAGGAAAGGTGTGCCTACTGTAACATAGTTCACACTACTGTTTTTGTATTGTTAATACATCCTTATTAACTGAAAAAATATCCAACAAGTCCTAATACGTACCATTTTTGTGTGAACATAATAGACCCTATTATATAACCGAGTTTGGCCAGAGCGTTAAGTGACAAACATAGCTGGTTTACTGCTTGTCGACTCCCTAGTTCAAATCCCGGTTTCGATTCTGACAAAGTCGATGGGTGTAGTTGTGTGTGTTCGCGTGTTTTTGAACTTTGTAACCCCTGTCCGTGCAGCTTCTCTTTGGTTTGGGGGTTGTCTAAATATGTGGTATTTTATGTTTTATGGTTTTATATTAACAGGTAATAAATTTTATGGTGGGTCGGCAATTTTAGAAGAGCAATTTAAAGTAAGGTGGGACATTTTCAGTATCAGTGTTATTTTGAATTTCCAAGTGCCCAATTGTTTTCCTTACAAAGTGTATACATAGTAGTCCTGGAGTGGGTTGGAACCTTTGATGTGAAGATAACACTGACGTAGTTTTCTATGAAACACCAAAACACTATATTATACTGCACTCGACGCGCGTTTCACCAACTAAGTTGGCATCATCTGGAGATAGTTAAAAGTTTTAACAATCTCCAGATGATGCCAACTTGGTTGGCAAAACGCGCGTCGAGTGCAGTATATGGTGTTACGGTGTTTCATGGAAAACTACGTCAGTGTTTGCTAATCATGTTAATTTATATTTTATAGATATCCCAAACACACTCAATACCAAACTTCAAAATACATCTGACAATCCTAAATTTGATTTTAAAACTAAATATATTTATCCAACATTATTTGTTACACCAGTTAATGACGTTGAGGTATTAAACATTGTTAGAGGATTAAAGCACACAAATTCATCAGGTTTTGATAATATAAGCGCTAATTTGATAAAAAGGATTATAGATTTTATTATTGGTCCTCTTGTCTACCTTATAAGTTATTCTATTTCCGAAGGTATTTTTCCCACTGAATTAACAACTGCAAAAATTATTCCACTACATAAAAAAGACGACCCTACATTAGTAGAAAATTATCGACCCATTGCATTGTTATCTACTATCTCCCAAATTATAGAAAAAGTCATTCTTAACAGAATTGTTTCTTTTATCACAAAACATAACCTATTGTCTAATTGTCAACATGGTTTTCAGAAAGGAAAATCCACAGAAACTGCAGTTTTAAACTTCTTAACTGAACTTTATCAAGGTATGAATGAGCGTAAAAAATGTATAGGTTTATTTATGGATCTAAGTAAGGCCTTCGACCTAATAAATCATAATATTCTACTAGTTAAACTACTTGAATATGGTTTAAGGGGTAAAATATATGACTGGTTAAAATCTTATATTTCAGAAAGAAGTCAGATAGTCGAAATAAACCATATTAGATCCACAAGTAAACGGATCCGTTATGGTGTGCCACAAGGGTCTGTATTGGGCCCATTACTTTTTTTTATTATATGTAAATGATCTACCAAATTTTATTTCTCATGGAGAAAATATTTTTATGTTCGCAGATGATACGTCATATTTATGCACTTTTAATTCGGTAAATGAAGCTGTCTACGATATTAGTAATGATATATGAAACTTTTCTACGTGGTTCAATAGTAATGGACTATTTCTAAATAATTGTAAAACGGTTTTCATAAACTTTACACCTAGAAGGTCTATTATAATGGAGAGCATCTTGATAAGAATAAATGGTAAATCCATAGAAAAAGTTGACACGACAAACTTCCTTGGCATTTATCTAGACAATGCTCTTAATTGGGAAACCCATATAAACTCTTTAGCAAACAAATTATCAACAGAATGTTACGCAATATATCGTCTAAGAAATGTTACCAGCCAACAAACAATTATAACGTATTATTATGCCCAATTTTACTCCAGAATTTGATATCTCCACATCAGCACGGATTTATGTCTGGACACTCCACCATTTCGAACCTTGGGGAAAGGACACAATATATTTATGATATATTAGATAAGGGAAATCAGGTAGACGTCGTCTATACTGATTTCTCTAAAGCTTTTGACTGGCTTGACTACAAATTGTTACTGTCAAAATTAGATGCATTTGGTACGTCTACAACTTTGTTGCAACTTCTTAGATCCTGTCTCAAAGATAGGTCTGTTTGTTCAATACTGGGGTTTTAAATCAGAAAAGTTTTCGCAATCATCAGAAGTTCCACAGGGTTCGATTCTTGGGCCGTTATTCTTCGTCATTTTCATAAATGATGTAACACAATTATTTGATGTCAATTACTTACTATATGCTGATGATTTTAAAATATATACTGAAATCAAGTCAATTTCAAATTGTATAAAATTGCAAGATAATTTGAATGAGTTACATACTTGGTGTGAAAATAATCATCTACCTTTAAATATTAGTAAATGTAATATCATGTCCTATTCTCGGCGTAAAAGTACTGAAATGTTTGACTGTAAGCTTGACAACATCGTTTTAAATACACAATTTAAAGATTTTGGTGTTACCTTTGACTCCAAATTGTAATTCGAGGAACATCTGCATATAAGAGGCTAGGTTTTGTATTGAGTAATGCTAAACACTTTCGTAATGCAAAAACCTTAAATATCCTTTATACAGCTTTTGTTTGGTGTAAACTTGAATATGCTTCTACGGTTTGGAGCCTTATATGTATTATTCATACGACTCAATCAGAGAGAGTGCAGCGTAGATACCTCAAAACTTTACATTTTATTACTTAGGGTATTTACCTCTCTATGGGTACACCCTAGGATGAATTACTGACCAAATTTTCATTAAATAGTTTGTATCAGGGACGTATCATGTAGGTACTCAATTATATTTTTTGCACAAAATCATTAACAATACAATAAGTTCTGAATAAATTATATCAAGAATTTTATATCATGTATCAAGAATTAATTCAAGATGGCATTACAGTTACTAGCAGCCCGTACTAATTTACTTACTGCCTCACCTCTGTATTAAATTATTCAAAATTATCATATGTATGAAGAGACTTGATATATTTTTTTGTTCTATTCAATCTATTAAAAAACTGTTTGTCGTATCTATACAACTTACTAGCTCTTGTAATGTTATTTACCCTTGTGTTACATTATTCTTTTAATATTATTAATATTATTCATAGATTTGTAACACATGTTTCATTTTCACTTTTAAATATGTTTTTTTTTATATAATTTATGTGTTTAAATGTAATGTGTACTATTAGTATATGAATATTTATTGTTCCACCGTTGAGTGGGGTAATTAGAGGCAGACGCGGTCTGTTGTGGGTCAGGATTTTGGTAGATATTGTGTTTCTTTGTCAATGCTTGAGGGCACTAAAACTTGACAATTCTCAAGCTGTTGCCTGCTGGTGTCTCGGCCTGCGATAGGTTGCGCCTCTTGCTAATTCTTTTGCTCAACGGTTCCATCTTATCCTGTAATTGGGACTTAATCCCGCTGGATACTGTATTAAAATAAATAAATAAAAATAAATAAATAAATAAATATATTACTTTTATCATTAAAAAAATTAAAAGTACAAACTTAACAGTTGCGTATTCTAATAAATTTCTACTCGTTCTTTTATCAAACAAGCACAAAAATGCTTGCCTAGCGCCATCTCATCAAAAAACCGGAAGGGAATAGTAGAGGGCTTGGGACCATATTATGTATCATGAAGAATTCTATTCAATTAAAATTAATAGGGGTACTTTTCAACCCCGTAGGCTTTAATGAATTTTAAGCATCCAAAGTGTAAAACAATTAAATGTGTAATAACATTTTTTTCATTAAATTAAAAATACAGTAACTGGATGAGATGGCAAAAAAGTTGGTGTGTTTCTACTGTAAAAAAGTACGGTAATTAATCTACACTATAAATATTTTAATATTTATTCTTAATTGCGTTACACAGTTTTGTCTTCTTCTAACAATTTATTATTACAGCTCATTAGTCACGTACAGTAAACTGTACTTAAAAAGCCATTTAAAAGCTCTACCTACAGCGTGTATAAGATACGCTTGTTTTTAATAAGCCTTTGCCAGATTTTTCCGCCTAAATGCCTAATTTACGTCAGAATATGATTTATTATAACATTTAATAGTAAAAGAATACAGGGCATTTTTAAAAGGTATGTCAAATTTCCTAACCACACAGTTTAAAGATGAAATAAAATTGATTTAACCCAATTTACCTAACACAAAAATGCATTTCTAAGGAGCTACAGTTTTCGAGAGTTAGCTCTGGAGAGTATATATTTTGAGATATCTTCTTTAAGTTTTGAGACATACCGATAATATTTAGTGTTCGTTAATTTGTCGAATTGTTGAATATTTTAATTAATTTCACGTCGTTACCTCTACTTTAAAAATTTGAATTTAGAGGGTACGACCTCTTGTACTCCTCAGACTTGTTTAACGCTACGTCTAGGCCCAAGAAATAAGATATATCACTGAACTTACCTATGATTTATTAGCAACTGTTAATTGCATTGTTTCAATTCCACGACCTGTGGAAATTTAGATTGTTGTCCAGAATTTTTTTTCAAGAACGGACAGGGTAAATTAAAAAAAATTAGGGAAAACAAACAATTGTCTACAAAAATACCAAGTAAAAGTGAAGTGTTGCAAGGTATGTTCACCCAATTTCTATGCCAATATTTCAAATAGTTGAGAAGATACAAAAATATTATTATGGGATGAAATAGAAATATAATAATGCTACAATTTTTTTTTCTAATTATTATCGGGTACAAATTAAGTGATCGGTATTTTAATTTTGTAGACAGATTACTTTTCCAGCACTGTATTTGAAACGGTCATTATTAAAATATGCGGTCGGTAAAATAAGAAATGGTCAATAAAATTAATAACTAATTAATTAAAAAAATTAATAAATGATCAGTAAAATTATTACATCAATAAATCTCACTTTCATTCCCCTTAATTTTCCTCACCCTAATGTCCTTTTGTGTAATTTTGATTATAACCATACGTGGGATTTACAGATCGGATACCCAGGGATGGCTTTTACATATATAATATATTGCAAACACCAAACTACAAAAACATATTAAGTGCATTTTATTTGATTTTACAATATTCACGGTAACTTAGTTTTGTCAGGGAACGTATTATATTAAATTAAAACGTAAATTACAGTATATTGGTAATTTATATTACTGAAGGCCAACGGCCGGCCCTGGCGTGGAGGAGAGAAAACATATAACACAATCAAACAGTAACTTGCATAACGTGGATTCATTCGGATGAAGGTACTAAAAATGGGCAGTTAAAATGTCACTACATACTGAACCGAAGGAAACTACAGTTAATTCTTGGATCGCGATATTGCCGATTTACAATTTGATAGTAGACAATTGTATTACACTAGATGTAACAAAGCAATTTCGTGATCATACAACACAAATATTAATAGACATATTTCCTCAGAGAACCATAAATGGAGCGTAGGTGGCTTTACTTACAGTGACATACAACGTAATTTTCACTTAAATTTAGTGGAATTTATAATATGATATAATATACCGTGGTCGAAACGACACAACCCACTTTTTTAAACAATTTGGAAAAATGTATTAGTGGCAAATATAGCAATGTTAACGTGCCTTCGGGGTCTACACTAAGGAAAAAATATTTTCAAAGGAGAGTGAAAATATTAGACCGAAAATTTCTTCTGATCTTAATGGGAAGTACATCTGGCTCAGCGTGAACTGTTAAGTACATCCCCCTATACCTCCAGTTCTCCTTGAGTGAGTGTTTATAATAAATTGAATATCAGCTTTGTATAATACGGAAATCGCTAAAAAAAATGTCAAGGTAAGATATCGTTTCATATATGCATGCAAATCTGACACATAACCACCTAAAGCCAACCCTGGTTTTACATCATATCCCATTGGTAAATCCTACCTCTGATTATAACTCTTTTTTACTGGACTTTTGATTTCTTACCGGCTATTGTATACTAACCATTAATTAATTTTTACCGCCCATTATTATAATAAAAACAGTGAACAGAACTACTGGCCAAATATTTTACTGATAGAAAATCCAATTTTAACTGATCAAATTTTATAAATATACTGAGCTTTTTATAACATGCTGCAATTGTAAGCCATAAACAAAATCATACCCAAATACATCTGTATTGGAAATTTAACAAATGATTAATTTTTATGTTAAGTGTAGGTATGTGAAATACCTCAGTGGGTAATAGACAATGAACACTTTTGTTTATTCTGCGAAACATATAATTTGGGCTTCGGTTACCTACTAGGAAACAAATACGACGACAATTTCCCCGTGTTAAAGAACTAACTGAGAATAATATAAAGTGTGCAATGCGTGATACACACGTATGGATAACACGAAACGACAGATGCAAGGAATAATACAGTTGAAAATGTGTTAGTTCATATTTTAAATCCAAACAACCCCAACCGTCTTGAGTGTAAGATACATTTAATAGCCAGTAAGAGACTAAAAAAAAAAAAATTTATTATTTTTTACGAATTTAAATCTGTAATATTAAAATTCGATCCCCGTGAATCCAGTTGTATTAACGCAAGTCGGTAGCAATTTAGCAACGCGCACGTCAAAGACGATTTACCTACTATACTTGAAAATTATGGTATATTAACAGAACTATGGAAAATTTACACGTCAACTGGATATCCTTACACGAATCTTTTGAAATAGTGAATAGTGTAAATTGTAAAATGACATTACATACGTTAACAGATGACTCTGGTGTTCTTGTTGCCGAGAAATTTAAAGACTTTTGAATAAAAATCTGAATATTGACAAATTGCGTGATATTAACAAAAGTGATTAAGTAATGGACGTGCAGGTGATTTAGATTATACATATGCATATGCATATGCAAATATTACGTCATTGGGAGTAGAACGTTTATTTTCAAAATACGCCATAATATTTACATCATAGTGTAGAAATTTAGCAGCGAATATTATAGAAGGCTTATTAATGATGCAATTGTACGCCGACAACAATAAACAACTGTTAATGGACATTATATAAGAGGTAAGTCTTTGTAAGTTGCACCATGCTCCTCACCGAGGCCAGTCAATTTCTTAAAACGAGCCGGGTTTAGTTATTACGGTTTCAATTTGGTGATAATTCAGAGTGATCCACTTCAAATGAACCCGAGAGTGTATCACAAGGCGCGCACACGCGTCTTTTTAAATTGGTAATAGAAAAACGACTAAGGATGCGGATCAGTGTTAATTTATAGTATTTGAACGCTGGCTGCTGAAAAGACAGACTATTATCAAAATTTTATTATTGTTTCGGATTATGTTGCTATCTCGTCTTGAGTATTAAAATTTGTAGAAAGGGTTTTGTTTGAACAGAGGAGGTAAGTTACGTTTTGTTTAGTTAGTTCCTCAATTTTAGACACTGCGCGTTGCTTGGTTCAATGGAGAGCTATTAGAGGGACGAGTTTGGAATTTTTTTTAAGGTTCTGGCGAATGCGCCGGTCAACTGGAAATTGATATCTGCGAAAATGTTCTTTATTTCCGTTTTACGAAAACATCTGACAATTGAAAAAAAAAATTAATCATCCTGATGTCCAATTAGGCAACACTTCTTTGAATGTAAAATATTAGTAGGTATTAATATGAATTTATTTTTCTTTCTTGGGGCTTACTACCATATAAATAATTCTTGGTTGTCTAAAAATTACAGTTAGTTACCCAGTAGATACTGGAAAAACAAGCAAAAGATCAGTCAAACAACTAGTATGAGATAAAAAATTAATAATAATTCCCTGACGTTTCGGAAACGAAATCTCTGTCCTTTTTGAAAGTTTCATATTAGCTTTTATAAAATATTATTACATCCTGAAAATCAGTACAAGAATATTAGTCTCCCAACTTGAATTGGTGGACGTCCTACCACACGCTTGAAATGTTCAAATTCCAAATATCTAGTAATTTTAACGTTGTTGACTTGGTGGAATATAAAAATGATACGACTGACGTTGTGTCAGTCGTATTATTTTTATATTAATCTCGTTGGCCTTAAGCTAGCGAGCTTCGAAAAAGTTTTCTTTTCTGTTAAGAAATTAATAAAGAACACTTTGGTTAAAGCACATTTGGTTTTTGGTTGCTTCGAAAATAGTTTCGGATAAAATTGTCTATTACTTCATTTGTTAATACAGAAGACTACTTTTAATTTGTAAATGGGATTTATTGGCAAACTAAATGTTCAGATTTGATGGTGTATTGTAATTTATAATTTCTTTTATTAACGACCACATGTTTGAAGGTTAACTTTAAATAATTTTTGTCCTTAATTTATTTTAGACGTTTTTGACACCGTGCGGTTTGGTACTTATATTTTGACACCTACATTTTTTTTTTTGTACAGTATAAAAACTTATACCGTATTACTTCCTCACCCCTCAAAGTGAGGAAATTATGTATTCGTGAAAAAAATTTGGAAAATTTTTATTGCATTTCTGGACGAATCTCGACGAATTATGACGATACACATCGGTCCCAATGTCTAAAAAAATATTAGTGACATTTCATCAATGTGACTTTTTTGGAACGTCAAAATGTGACTTTTTTTGAAACGTCAAAAAATGTGACTTTTTTGAAACCTCAAAAAATGTGACTTTTTTGAAACGTCAGAATGACTTTTTGAAACGTAAAAATGTGACTTTTTTTGAAACGTCAATAATTACTTTTATTATTAACTCTGATTCCCAAGTAATTGGCAGCGGTTTTTTTACTTCCTCACCACTCAAAGTGAGGAAGTTATGTATTCGTGAAAAAAATTTTGAAAATTTCTATTGCATTTCTGGACGAATCTCGACGAATTATGACGATACACATCGGTCTCAATGTCTAAAAAATATTAATGACATTTCACCAATGCAACTTTTTTGAAACGTCAAAATGTGACTTTTTAAATGTAAAAAATGTGACTTTTTTTGAAACCTCAAAAAATGTGACTTTTTTGAAACGTCAAAAAAATGTGACTTTTTTTGAAACCTCAAAAAATGTGACTTTTTTGAAACCTCAAAATATGTGACTTTCTTGAAACGTCAGAGCGACTTTTTGTAATGTAAAAATGTGACTTTTTTGAAACGTCAATAATTACTTTTATTATAAACTCTGATCCCCAAATAATTGGCAGCGGTTTTTTTTACTTCCTCACCCTTCAAAGTGAGGAAGTTATGTAGGTATTCGTGAAAAAATTTTGAAAATTTTTAATGCACTTCTGGGCGAATCTCGACAAATTATGACGATACACAAAATTTCAGACAGGAAAAATTTTCTGTCTGTGTGTCTGTCTGTCTGATGCGCGATTGCAGCTACAATTTTTGAGATAAGGCTTTCAAATTTGGTACTCACGTTTTAGAGGTCAAGGAAGAGATTGAGTTCGATGATGAGCAAAATCGGTCCCAATGTCTAAAAAAAATATTAGTGACATCCACCAATGTGACTTTTTTTGATTCGTCAAAATGTGACTTTTTTTGAAACGTCAGAAAATGTGACTTTTTTTGAAACGTCAAAAATTACTTTTATTACAAACTCCACCACACGTCGAGTTTTACTATGGTGAGGAAGTTCTGATCCCCAAGTAATAATTGGCAACAGTTTTTGGAGTGAAATTTTGATGTCCGATATTGGATTTTCGAAATTTTACGAGTAGTAATAGTAACTGATTTTTGGAGATTATATCATACTGCTTGTCCCTAGTATCGAACTCGTAAAACTATTGTCTTGGAAACTTTTTTTCTGGTATTCACATACTTGAACAATCTCGAGGAACTCCTACTAAAGGTTTACGTATTCCACCGTAGTTGGTTTTTGTCAAGCCAGCTTGCGCAGAATACTTTGAGTCCTGGAGCTGTCAGTGTTGGTATATTTTAAAATAAGTGCTCTAAATTGTTTATTTGGAAGATCATTTGTTATTTTTATTTTGTGTATTTTATAGTTTATAGAGTACAGTTTATAGTTTATATTTAAAGTGATTTTACTTTACAGCTACCCTAGTGGTTTTCTATATATTTATTAATTATTGTGCTTAGTTCTCATTCTTAATTTGGTATCAGTTAATTTTTTTCGTTAACTTCTATTACATCTGTAAATTTGTTAATACCAAATTGCATGAATATTAATATTCATGATAGATGGTGAGTTTTGATGTAGTTATAGTATTTTTACTAATGTCACAGTAGATAACACTTTGATAATATAATAATTAAAAACAAATTGCTAAATGATAACAATTTGGCGGAAAGAACTACACTCGGTGTAAACAGTGTAATGGAATTATTGACTGTTTGTATTAAGAAAACTTATTTTCAATTAGATAACGAATTCTATCAATAGTATTTCGGTATGGATATAGGATCTCCAATATTTATTATTATATTTATGGAGAATTTTGAAAATTATATACCAAATTATGTATCTAAACCGATTATTTGGTGGAGATATGTCGACGATATTTTTGCAATTTGGCCTCATAATATTGAGTTATTACATAATTTTTTTTAGAAAACATTAATGATAAAGAACCATCTATTAAATTCACATTGGAAGTAGAAAATAATAATAAATCACCCTTCAAGGATATTTTCGTTAACAAAATTGATAACACATTTGAAATTAATGTATACAGGAAAATAATTCATACTAATAGATACTTAAATTTTAAATCTAATTAGGCAATTAATGTTAGAATGGATGTTATTAAATATTTGTATGACAGGGCAAAAAGAATTTCATGTAATAATCAAATGTATTAAAGATGTATATAAATAATAAATATCTCGAATTTTTTGTTGATATGACTTCCGTATGTACAAGGTTTATCTGAAAAACTCCGTTGTGTCAGAGATAAGTTTCATGCTAGAACAGTATTTCAAACGAGTAATACTTCGAGATCCATTTTAACAAACACAAATCGGTAATTTGTGAAAAAAATTCAAAAAACTGTATTTAAAATAAATAAATAAAAATGTCTTTATTTAACCTGGCGGGGTGTCAGTTCATTGAGCTGCTGTGAATGCCAACCAGGGCTCTACACTATGTCAAACAACGTGTGCATAATTGTATCATTTCAGTAGTGGTAATAATATCCATAAGAATTACAAAATATGTGAGAAAAAAACATATTTAACAAAATATTTTACACGACAAAAGACATTTTAAAAGAAACTATTACAAGTACATAAGTAATTAAAACTGATTCAGAAGAAAAAGCATTTTTAATTTTTTATAAAATAAAGAGGAGACTTAAAAGACTGGAGAACTTTATTACAAATCTGACGCTAAATATGAAAAAGAAAGATTTAAAGGGAGTGGTTACATGCTTAGGAATATGCAAGGTATTTGCTACAAATCGGAGATTAGCATTGTGATATTGATTTCGAAAAATAAATTTGCTTTAAGGTATATGGATGGGTGCTTCATTTTTTAACACTGAGTAAACAAGGCAAATAAGGCGGAGCTCCCATCTTTGATGCATATTAAGCCAATTATTTAATTTCAAATAAGGAGTGATATGCTCACGTTTGGGTACACTATCAGAGAAACGAACACATGAGTTTTGGACGTGTGTGTGTGTGTGCGTGCGTGCGTGTGTGCGTGGGTGCGTGCATGCGTGCGTGCGTGCGTGTGTGTGTGTCCGCGATAACTCAAAAAATACTAATAGGAGACTTCCCAAATTTGGCAGTTAAGATTATCAAGAACATTTTAGGTGATACATTAAATTTGGTGAATGTGGTACCAGCAGAAGAGACATAATGAATGAAAGAAGAAAAAAGGTACAATTTCGGGAAAAAAAATAAAAATTTTTATTGCATTTCTCGAATCTCGACGAATTATAATGAAAAAAATTAACTTTATGAACAAAAATCTGTCCGCACGTCTGTAGTATCGCGATAGCAGCCACAGTTTTTGAGATAAAAATTTCAAATTTGGTACACTTGTTCTAAAGGCCAAAGACAATGAAATATTCAGCGATGAGCAAAATTGGCTTTCCGAAAGGAAGTCTGCGGAACCCAAACTTTTTTGTATATGACTTTACAAACAAATATATTCTTGATGAAAGGTTATTAATCATGCCTACTATATCAAGCGATTAAAATATATTTTCCAAGTACTTAAATAAAGCTGATGTAAACTTAAATATTTTACACATTTGGCCTCATAAAATGGGGTTAGGATAAATTTAATAGTTTGACGTTTGAAAGGTCAGATTTAGTTACAAAAATGTCAATGTCAATGTCAATAACAAAAAATTATTAAAATATATGACATGAATTATTATTGACAGTATTGAATGACATTTTAATGAAACACTTCAAGGTATGCTATTAAAATTTAATTGAGGTAAGTGAGGAATTAAATAGAATGATTTTTTTAGATCAGGATAATATATACTGGTATAAGAAAGTTATGTGCTGGCCACATCAGATATTTTTTCTAGTAACATACTGGGTAACTAACTGTATTTTTTAGATAACGAAGAATTATTAATGTGGTAGTAAGTCCCTAGAAAGAAAAACACAAATTTAGAGAATTCCACAAGTAACGTCCAGACAATATTGTTCTAATAATAATATAACAATTCACTTTGTTAGTAAAGAAATAAGTTTTTTTTTATTAAAACGATTATATTGTTCAATCGTTTGAAATATAGTGTCCATAACTTGTTCGAAAGTGTTATTTCGATGCTCATGTGAATATAATATGCCTTAAAAGAGAATAATTGACCCTATCAAAAACTTATGAAAAAAATACAATTCCATTTAAAAAAAATTTTTTGACTACACCACGAAAACTGTGCTACGCCAAAAGATGTACAATTTAATGTAAAAATCTGAGGGTTTTTTCGATAACCTTGTATCAACGATAAAAATAAATTTAATCCATACTTTTATCGCACACTATATTAAAATAAAAAAGTGAAAATCTTACTATATTTAGATTTTTCAACATTCGTAAGAACTCCTCGTTAACTTTACACCTAATCATGCACGTTCCATCAGATCGTGTTTTATGAAAAGTTGCTTCAATATGATACCAAAAAATTGTTAAAAGAATATTTTTTTCAACTTGATCTTTCATTAGTAGATTAGGAAATAAGATAATATTTTAAATTTGAAATTCGAGTTTTAGTAAATTGGGTCTGAAACTTTGGTTGTTCTTTAATGAGCTGTATTTATAAAATCATTCTCACTTATTTTGGAGCGCGTAGTTTTAACGAGCCTGTCAGTTTTAAAAGGCTATCTATACGCTTGACAAGTTAATAGCTATCTATACACTTGGTAAGTTTTTCAATCTATGTGTATATAAACTTTTTTCATATTTTAAGCTGTAAATTACATCTTTAAAACCAGGTTAGAAAAACATTATTTTGATGGTATGCTTTTTTATTCACGTCTATGTATTTAGACGTTAGAGTAACAATACCCAATACTTTTCAAACTTTAAATAATGGTTATATACATACCTATATCAATTAAACAGCTCAAGCTCTAGAATCGGGTCTCATAATGTTGTTATAACGTAAAATAGACTGGATGTGATGTGTGGATAGGCGGTTTATTGAAGTAAATAAATAAATAAATAAATAATTAGTGCAATCAATAAATAACAGCCACACAAAAAAAATTCTGATCTGGGGTTTGACCATATGTTTTTGAGATCGCTGAATCCGATGGGGTTTAAGAGCTTGGGTTTTCAGATTACAACTTCATTCTTAGGGTTATATGCATTTAGTAGCTGAAATTATGGTTTTTTTTGAGGTTATGGCAAAATCCTGATTTGATGGGGTTAAATAGACCTCGGATTCAGATCAACGACTCCAAAAACATATAGTAAATTTTCTTTCTTTTGTGTGGCTGTGTAATTATTGTGATCAATGTAAATTGTATAGTAGATATTATATTATTGGGGTAATTAAATAAATTAGATTAGGCAGATCCGATAGACAAGTACGTTCTACTGAACTTCGCCTCCTTTCATTGATGCATAATACACTCAAATTTGCATTATAACTTTCGTAAAAATTAGACTGCATTATTGAAAATTAAAGCCCTTTTTTTTCGGTTTCCCGACGCTGGAACAAAAACAAATTTGTCTGTCTTAGGCATCACTAAGAAAAAATTAAAAATGATAGAAATAAAGCTGGCAAAATCCACGACGGTTCACTATCACCCAGTCTATAGTCAATTATAAGGAAAAACAGTTTTAATTGACGACCGCCATCGACTTTTAAAATTCCAACAACTGCTGTGACTTTGTGACACTCCAGCGGGTATAAATCCTTCAGACCAGTGTTTAACTTATTATCTTTTGTGGTAGAAATAATAAATTAAGTTAGGAATAAAAAAAAAGAAAAAAGCTATTCAAATCGATAGCGGTGAAGCCGATCTCTTGTAGGGATTCGACTAGGACAAGTAAGGAACATTGACTTGTAGTAATTTCCATGCAACTTGTTTGTTCAATTAAATTCGGTCTGTCGCTATAATATTTAACTTCTCGGCTTATTGAACTTTGATATTTACCTTTCACTTATTAAATCACATTAGACTTTTGATAGCTGATGAGCTTTCCTAGTTTATAAACGCGCGTTTTTGTGTTAATTACTTCAGAAATTGTTTGATTTACATTGTTGATACATCCGCGGTTGTTACTTACATTCTCTTTGGCGTAGAAAATTATTACATTCCAATAACCTGCACGGTTGACGAGCGTGTAAGAGGACCAAATAGATACTTCAACTCTGCGATCACAATCAGTGACGTGAGTAGAAAAAAAAGGCTGTGAACGGAGTCAAGTTAGTTATAAGCGATAGGATTCGACAATTCTGACACCAAAGTCAATGTTGCCAGATGTGGTGGTACATTAAGACTTAAATTAAGATCTTAAATCTAGGACAACCCAGGAGTTTCCTCAACACTGGACGTTCATCACTAAATGAAATTTTTTTTGAGGGTTAGAAAACCAAAAAATTTCCACAAAATAATTTTTAGGGTTGGAATTTTGGAATTACACCATCTGCTGGAAAACCCCAAACTAAATTTTGTATAAAAAACGTTTTCTTGGGCTTGAAAACTTCGAAAGGTTATTGATAGACAGCTCGAAGGTTAGAATTCCAAAACATCTCCAAATGCTTAATTAAACTGAATAGTCTTTCTTCGGAAAATTTTTTGCCGTTTGACACCCTATCTTGTTTCCCCGATTAGTTGGAGGCTCGAAGTTTAGGCCCTTTCCAAATTAATTCGTCAAATTGACCCAGAGTTATACCCGCATCCCCAGAGATTATATTCTGTAACTCGTATCGTTACTGGCGCCCAGAACCAAGTATGCATTATCGGATACCCCTCACCGAGGATAACAGTGACAGAGTTTTTGTCAACAAATTAAATCCCATATCCTGTATGTACCGAGTGATTTTGTGAGAATTCCCACTCCCCCAATTTTGTTACTTTTATTATTACGAAAAAATGGTAAACGCAAAAGTTATAGGACTTTTTATTTGAATTTTGAAAATCATATCAGAAAAACAATGGAAGCTCACAACTATTTAAGAAAATGATAAAACAATTCACTGAGGAAATACCGCCCCACACCACTAATAACCCACGAAGGGTTACTCCTTGGTGAACAAAAATTACACAAAACAGAACTTAAACTCTTGAATTAGGAACTCCCCTTAATATCCGCCCATATTGTACTGTTAGGCCAACTCTTCAAACAAAATAAAACCGCCCGTAACTAAAACCCTTAATGTATCGCGTATTACACGTCTGACCTCCACCGAACAGTTGGGCCAACTCTCTTAAAATAGAATAAACACCCAAAAAGTAAAACCTCCCCTAACTAAAATCCCTTGGCGTATCGCGCACACTACGTCCGGCCTCTACCGAACCGTTGGGCCAATTTCCCTTAATTAATCACCAACACAAAAAACTTAATAAACAACCCTCGGTAACCACCCTTAAGGAATCGCGTACAACTCGACCGGTCTCTCTCGAGCCGTCAGGACAACTCTCTTTTTCCCCACTGAAAAATTTTTCTCACTTTTTTTTGCTGACTTCAAAATTTTGTTTCTAGACTTCTCCCATTGAAAACAATATTAAAAATTACAACACCCGTAGCGCCCTGTCTACGCATTCATTTGACCCTTCTCTTTCCAGCAGCGTTCTACATTACGCCCAATCAAAACTCATTCCTAATATAACTTTTAAATAACCGATAGACTTCTGACTGGCCAATTCAAATTCTCCCAGTACCTGGACGACTATTAGCCTGTCAGAAGACTTCTAGAGACTACTGTAAGTTCATTGTTCCTAATTTTTTCAGTTATGGTGCAATGCATATTCTTACTGCCTAAATATCTGACATAAGCTGAAATACTTGTGGTGGGAGAGTTCCCCGAAAATGTTTCCCAAACATGATAAGAAACTACTTCAGGATTGCGGTTATTTCCTTTACCGACGACAAAACATTTTCGTTTAAATCATTTGTACAGGGTGGCTCACAAAATAATTAAAATAGAAAAAGTTTCCATTATACAAAGCAAGGCCTAGCCTTGCTACAGTGTTTCTGCAAAACAGCCGTCAAGTAAGACGTTGAAAATTGAATTCAATATAGTTTAATTAAAAGCCGAGTTGAGATTAGTTGTTAATGATAAAAGAGCATGCTTCTATTTTTGTTTAAATAATTTAGAGAATAAATTATTGGTTGATTTATAGTAAAATATTAATCAGTGACCGTTTTAAAAGATTTCTTTTTGTAAACATAGTTTTAAAATTATGAGAATGAGATTCCTGGCGTCGGAATATTTTATAAACATTTGTTTATGTTAAATAACGTAGGGAATTTGTTTATGCACCGTACGCCAAGCTTGCTTGAAATACATTTACGATGCGCGCACGTAGTTCAGAAGCCTTTGAAACACGTAGGCACGTGACTTACATGTGGGGGATCTGTGAATAAAACGGCACGCATGAGCCAAGAATAGACACTTCTGACAAGTGGTCAGATCCGCCAACCGCATCGAACAAGTAGCTCCAGAACTCCAGTGTGCTCCGTCGAGCCTGACAGTGGTAAGAATTACTTTTCACAGTTTTATTGCTTTATTATTGATTTTGGTGCATTTCTGTCATTTACCATTTGTGTCCGAATTTCTGCTATATTCTCTTGTCCGTTAATTATCTACGAATACCGAACGACCCGAGATATCTAAAAAATATCGTAGTTGATCAAGTAAATCAAGTGCTTTTTGAACTATGAAATTTATTTCTTCAAAGTCGCTGAAGGCCAAAAATAATTTGAACAGAGGGTTCCTTACAAAATTGAAATTTACTCGTGTGATCAGTTGATTTGTGTAAAATTTTTTTTACTTCGTTAATACCAAAAATAAAATTAGACACAGGGTCCTTTGGATAAACGTAAAATTAACAATCACAAAACACTTTCAAAAAAATTCTTGAAAAAATATTGAAATTCAGCAGACTGGAGAGCAAGTTGACTTACAACTCGGATACTACTAGCCTGCCTAAAAGGTCGCGCAAGACTTCACAACTTTTCTTAATAATGATCGATTTGTAAATCCAAAAAAAAAATTTTTTATTAAAAATTTTTTATTAAAAATTTTTTTTGTCGGATTCGAAAAAAAATTTGTTTGGGCAGTGTATCTTTTTATGCTTAATGTGATTTTATTAAAATGAAAATAAATTTGAATTCTTAAAACTCAAAAAATATCAATAAATTCTGAGGCCTCTATGACAGCCTAGTAAACACCCGGGAAACTTTTTTTTTAATAAAATGAGGTTCGAGAGTTTTCTTAAAAGCCTAGCCGAAAAAATAATTTTGAAAAATAATTCCAAGTCTCTAAGTATGCAAGTCACTTACTTACTTGTCCTCGGAAATCTCAGACGATGATATTCTTTTGCAATAACGTTTAATTTTTTATTAGTAGACAGCCTACGTCCGTAGGAGCCTGCTTGTTTAATAAATAAAAAACAACGTAGGGTTTTACAATAAAACCTGATGACGGAAGACTCCTCAAGCCAAAATCCACGAATGATAAAAGCTGTCGAAGAAGTGCTTCTCGTTTTCTGCGGTGGATGTTGTAAAAATGTTTTATAGGTGGTGGACGCCGTCTTCGTGTCTTGAGTACCAAAAAATAACCCAGCCTGGCGCGTGGAAAAATTTCTTCTGGGGCCCGTGGAGATCTATTTACCTGCGAAAACGGCCAACAGAAGACTGTTCTGAGGGTTGTAGGTCAGTTGGTGTTTATTAATGGGGTTCACAACCGGTTTTAGATTAATTAATTATCGTTCCCCAAGGGACATCAAGTCTATGTTAATGTAAAACTGACAATTTATACTTTGTAAAATGATTTTACTACCACGATGTTCTCTTGTCTGTGTCGGGTGGTGTAATTAATTCAACTTGTATGAAATTTTATATTTATAGGGGTTGTGTCGTCATCTATTGCGATGTTAGCATATTTTTAAAACTACGTAAAGAGGACAGAAGCTACCCCACTTTGAAAGCTCCCGATTAGGTGAAAGCTCCCGATGAGGTCTGTCTATCTGAATGGTCTACAAGACGTACCAAACTCCAATTTTACAAGTTTAAGTCTCGTACAGACAAATTTGGCGCTTAGTTAGGCGCTATGGAAACAATGATTGTTGCCTGAAATTATTATTATTAATTTGTCTTAAACAATTTTACTTTAATATTATTTGTTATTTGTTTAATTTACTTTGTAAACATTATTTTTTTAGGTACGTGCGACTAGTATCTTTTAAAATTTATATGATACCAATGCAGAAATTCAGCTTTTACTATTTTATGATGGCTTTGGCCGGTGATAATTATTAGCTTCTGTCGACCACTGAAATTAAAATTTTGTAGGGCCTCTCGGATGGCAATAAAATCGTTCGGACCTGCTTGTAATTATTATTTGTGAGCTTCTCTATGAGTGTTGGTCTTTTTGATGTTTTTCAATGTCTCGCGACGCCGACCATCGTGCTTATACCACGGAGCGGTTTTTTTAATGAAAATTATTTTTACTATCTCGGCTTTTAAAAATCGGAGAATTGAGATAAAAAATTGCTGTCTGAAGTTTTGAATATGGTTTTTTATCCTTTACCTAATTTGCTAAAAAAAAGTTCCATGACATGTGATACACTCTGACCCGTGTATTTTCAGTCTCGAGTATTTTTTAAATGTTTCTAATGACTGAGGGCCTTCTATGTGATCTGGGTGATTTTTTTGGCAATAACATTTTTTTCGATTTTATTACATTTTTTGTAGAATTTTGGTTCTACAACATTTCACTTGAGTTACCATCAAATTACTGACTGCGATTCTGTTGCTTAAGTTTTCGTACTGAAAAAAGAGTATGTTAAGTCGAATCTTTAGGACATGAGTTTATACATGTGAGATTGGTCTTTATCATGTCGCTCATATCAAGGACGCCGTGCATATCAAATTGAAACTTATTTTTACTATTAAGGCTGACTAATTTATCTTTCGATCTCCTTAATTAAACATTGCGATAGGTGCAAAATTTTAATAAAACTGTTCTGATATCGATGAAATATATAAAAATATATGATTTCAATGATAATAATAAATGAAATTTCCTTTGTTAAGCATCCTGTTATATTAATACGTCACTTGCAACTTGCACCGTTTCTAGAGCTTTAGTAAATATTTTATTAGGATATTGGATTTATTTGTGAAGCTCGGTTATATCTACCAGGAAATTGTGTTCGAGTTTCGGTCCAATGTTGAATTATATCTCGAAACGAATTTAATTTGTAGTATATGATATCATTAGGTAAATATTATACTATAACGTCTACTTGAAAGTTTACTTTATATTTTTGTTTTCCATTTCATTATTTTAAAAATAATAATAGAATACAAAAACACGCTCTTTTAAAAAAAGGATTTTGTTTTAGATCCATTGCCAATTATTTTACGCATAATTCAAGGCGAACATCATTAGATTCGCACGCAGGAGTATATTTCAAACCACATTAACATTGACCTAATTTTCCACGAAACATCAAAATACCATATACTGTACTCAAAGCGCGTTTCGACAACCAACTTGGCATCATCCGGAGATGATTAAAATAATTTAAGTAGGGATTTGGTGTTTCGTGAAAAACGGCGTTAGAGTTATCTTCACATTGAGGGTTGCAACGCGCTTCAAAACCACATTAATTTAAAATGTCTGCCCCTGCATCATCCAACAGTTTGCTGGATGTTCTTCTGAAACAATGCCCAGTATATTGTTCGGAATTTGTTACTGTAAATAAGAAGGTATGGTTTTTTGACATGCTCTCGAATGATTGTTACAGGTTGCCTTATGCATTTCCCGTTCCTATAGGCTACAAAGGATCTACCTTGGCCAACATCTCAGGTCTAATATTGAGGTATTTTCTAAGAATATTCACCATATTCAATCTTTTGACTTTTCCAGCCGCTACAAAAAATACTCAGGCGATTTGTGTTTTCGTGGTAGTTAATGTAAAATGATTGGTGTGTCCTTCGTCCCTGACATCTTCCACAGTAATATTTGTCAGCTCTTACCTTCGGTAAGAAACAGCCAATGCAACTATAATTGTAACAACACACACACACACACACACACAAAGCCTAGTTAATTAGAACAATGAAGGAAAAATTTAGATAACGTAATATATTTCTTTTGAAAATAAATATTTTTCTCTTAGGAATTTGGAAACGTCCTGTTTGGTAAAAACCTTGGATTTATTTCTTCTCTTTTTTACTTGCTTAAGAAAAGCTATAAAGTTCGTGCACTTGCTAATATCGACATTTTTTGTTAAAGAAAGTTCAGTATGTGACGTGTGCAAAAACGCATCACACATTTTCTTACTTGTGTGCTTACAAAGCTCAGCTTTATCTCGTTCTGCAATACGAGTATGCACACTCGTAGAAATGATTCATTTTTCCCACTTGTTATACAATGGCTATAAAATGCTGCTGTTTTGTCCAAACTCACAAAATTCAAACAATTTCATTTATATTTTTATACAAATATTTTCTCTTGATAATTTCGCGCCCACGTGTAAGTAACATCGTCGCAATTGAAAAGGGGGATGAGGACGGAGTCTGGGGGGAATTGAAAGCAATTGAACAAATCAAAAAAGCGGGCTGCCAACTTCCATTGTCTATTTGACATTTTATTTGGTTTTAAAATTAAAACAGAACGAACAAGAACATTTAAAAATAATTAATGGATTTAGTACTTAAAATTAGAGTTTGAAATTGGCGCGAAGCACTGATAAATTTCGATTGCTTTTGAACGGAAAATTAACAATTCAAAAACACTTCCGAATGCAATTCCGAAAAGAGCGGTTCGGTATAAACGGCTTAATTTCTAGTTGAAAATAGAAAATGTTTTTATTGAAAAAATGTTAGAATTAAAAAGATTGTGTTAATTAAATTGTTCAAGAGAAGAAGAGAACAAAACGAAAGGATGAAAAAGAGGTAATTTTGAATTTTGGTGGGGTTGGACCTAGAGGGGCTGTCGAAAGATTGGTAATGACTGGTAAGGTAATTTGTGTTTTATCAAAAAGGGCGCGTTATACTCCCTTATCTCAGTAATGCTGCTGGTTAACGTACTATCCAAAAGTTTGTATTGATAAAAAATTTTGCGTAATTCGGATATGTTTCGGTATGGGTTGTACCGTGTATACCAAATTCGATGTTCACCATTGGTATCTCGGAAACTGTTTTTGAGATTTATTACAAAAACGAAAATTTTGTGAGTTCTCTTCTTGACTGTAGCCAAGTAATCCTTTTTGAGACAGGTTTTAGACTTTTATATTATTAGGAAATTTTTTGCAGACTAATATTTTTGTACAAACTATTGTTTGATATTGTTCTGTTTTCGAGATAAACTTTTGTTTTTCCTATTTCAGCCATATTGGATTTTTCGTTTCTCTGATTGCACTTAAAAGAAACTTTCAAATTATGTATCACATGCCGGGGAAAAATGTTTTTCAAGGAACTAATTTAAGAAAAGTTATCCATTTTTTAATAAAACAAAATAATAGGCGATGAAAAATCAAAAAGTTATTTTGATCGCAATGGTGAGCATCGAATTTGGGACACACAGTATGCCGGGGTATAGCTGTTGTAAATCTTACATTGAGGTGTACCTTGCAGCGTATGTTTGGGCCTGAATAAACATTTGTATATTAATTTTTTATTGGTCCTGTTTAGTCTGCTATTTCTGACCATCAGTGGATAGAAATATGTAGACAAAGAATATATTTTTCGTATAGTTGAGTTAATGTGTTCCAAAAAGTTTAATCGTATATCCAATTGAACCCCTAAATACTTGACGTGTTCTTTGGAATTACTGGTTGTGATGATGTGAAACAAACCATTAATTTACAAAACCGGTAGCATTAAAATTGTTGCGAAAAAAAATTGTATTTTTTTAATCCAACTAAAATATCAAGTGCGAATTAATCGAGTTAGTGTTAACATATTAAAGTTGAAATGTCAGTGTTTTTAAAGCCACTCAAAATGATTACTAAATACATTACATATATATTTTGGTTAAGTACATTTTTTATAATCGCTTTATGATTTCCATTTGTTTAAAGTTAAATACATATTGATGCAATGATTCATATATTCATATTTTAACTGCATTAGTAGGGCTTGTAATATCAAATATTTTATTTTTAAATTTGACCTATTCAATTGGGAAAAATGTTCTTATTCGACGACACTAAATTAATTTACTATTTTTTTAATATTAATTGCAATGCAGATTAGGAATAAACCACTTAACAGTTTGTATTAACTTCGCACACTATGGTGCATCAAAGTTATTAGAAAACAAAAGAACCTAATTTTTGTTGAAATAACGAATTGTTCATTTACATTTCTAGCGAGCCATATTCCCTTCAAGTGAATTTAATGTTTTTAAAGTAGCTCATAAAGCCTTTCCCTTAATGCTTGGGTTACTACTAAGGATAAATAACATTGTAAGTGTAAACTCCACACGAAAAATAAGAATCTAGCATTTTATTTGCCGAAGAAACCGACTCCTGAAAATGTTTATATTTCTTTACTGGAGAATCGGTAGTGTTAGATCATTTAAAATACTGAAATACAGAAATGTAGACTTCCTGTGTGGTTTCTGAAATACGGTTCTCTTCAGCTAAAATTAAATTTATAATTTCTTTCTAACTTTGCAAAGAAATTATTAACTGACCATTAAGCAGGTTTTAATTCACTTCTTAAAATAGCTCATAAATAAATTTAAGGAAAGTTTTCATTACAACTTTAAATAGAACGTATATAAGAATTTTTCAATTCCAGTTATTTGTGGCATGTGGGCTTTTTTTAGGTTACACTGCAGTATCAAGCTACATTTTATATAACGGTTAAGTAATTAAAAAAAATAAAATAAAATATTTGATAGTTTTTATAGTCCCATTTTTATTGGAACTGTATTTAACATTTACAGGACATCGATGATAAGCTAATTAGGCTGTAATTACCAAACTAACCTATTCAACAATTTGATACAAAGTACTTACTTTTAATTACTTGGATTTGTTCTTTCTTTCCTAATATATGGAAACTGAACGTAAACATTTAAAGATAGCTCACAATTCTTTTGATTTTTGACATAAAAAAAATTAAACTTTTTGTTTTATTTTTTGCCAGTTCGAGACTTCTTAAAACTACACTTTATAACAACAAGAAATATTGTTTATTCTTTTGTTTTCGTGGCTTTAACTTTTATTTTTCTATGATAGTTATATTCGGTTATACACATAGTTTTTTACACATTTATAGCAGAAAGAAATGCTAGTGTTAAAAACTGAATAAAAAAAGTTCCTCTTACTAAATGTCGACATAAACTATCGTTTTAAAAGTTATTTGTACTTAAATATTGCAATGCATGATGGGTATACAATAATCGATAGGTGACTACATACTCCTACAAAAATAATTCCGCACTTTTATTTATAAAACTGATTTAAGGCAAATGTTTATACACAAAACTCAACTTATTTTTTATAGCTCTATTACCCTTTTGAATAGAGGCACTTAATTATGGGACACCCTGTATATAAATTGTTTGGAATCCTTAAATATATGTTGACCATCCGTTAAGTGGCTTGCATTTTTAATAAGGGCTATTCTCTTCCATTACGATTGTCTCTTCTTCGATAGTAAAATGCCTATTTAGAATGCCCATTATGTTAGAACACCCTGTATACATCCTATAATACGTATAGAATGATAAACTTCACAAACAATGATTTATTTTATGTCCTCACAAGAAAAGTCTGGGGACATTTTTATAAATATACGTATTTTTTTATTAATGGATTTAGAAAAAAAAAAACAAGCAAATGTGTTTTTTATGTCTTGTATAATTTTGTAAAAATATCCCTAGACTTTTCTTAGCCAAATAAATAAATGTAAAATTAACATTTACTGCAGTAGTTGCGGAACGTTTTATTCATATTTCCTTGTGAAAAAACGGTTACATTGGTCTATTGATTTTAGTATAGGAGTTATTGTTTTACAAAAACAAGAACCATTAATGAAGTAATTTTAAGAATGTAAATTGAAAGTATAATATTTTACTTCCACGCCACATCATGTGAGTAGAAGCGCTGTTTATCCAAATTATTAAGAATAAGTGCTTTAAGAAAAAAATACGAACATATTTTACAGTCTCAAATTTATTAATAGAAATTTTTAAATTGAAATATATGCACCTGGCTGCACAAACATTAAAAACCGTGGTATCTTTCCCAACTAATATTTATTTATTTTATTAATTAATCAACAACGCTAAATTTGCTTCGTACACCCATGGTATCTTTGTAAAATACTACGCCTGTAATGCAACCACCTGCAATCGAGGTCTCAGAGCGCTCAGTGGATTTATGAATGAATTGTAGATGAAATATTATAATTAATCAACAACGCTAAATTTGCTTCGTACACCCATGGTATCCTTGTAAAATACTAAGCCTGTAATGCAACCACCTGCAATCGAGGTCCCAGAGCGCTCAGTGGATTTATGAATGAAATGTAGCTGAAATAATCTACTGTCTAATGTTTCTAATAACATCGATGAAAAATTTTGGCAGTTACAAACAGAGCCTAAGAAGTTTTCACAAACAAATCGACTGATTTGATTAAAATTGATTATAGGGTAGATACCCTAGAACAGTATACTCGTAGATGCAATCTACGATTTTATGGTTTAAAACTTCAGCAAGAGAAACGAAGAAAATATCCCAAAAAGACACAGATCAAAGTGGTAGTAACGAAAACTTATTTTCTGGTCAATAGGCAATAACAAAAATTCATTAGATATTAATATTAAGTCATATAATCGGACTAGACATCATTATTATACTAATATTGCAGTAAACAATAAATGTACTGTGATAATATATCTTACTAAGACCCAGTCTTTGCATGTTTGCTCAAAAATGTTTTGTATAACGCGAGTTATACTTTTTAAAAAAGTGAATTTAAAATTTTAACAAACTTTATTTTGACGAAAAAATAACATGAGTTTATAATAATAGCAAATCTAACTACAAAGATATGTAGATCTAAATGAAATGAATAATATTATAGAACTGAAATAAAAGCTTGCTTAATGCGTATTTATAACATTGGATTATAATTATCTTTGACAATTCAGCGATTCAGCATCTTTGTTCTTGGTAGGTAGTTCAGGGCCGTTCATAACTCCTCCGCCCTTAGATGAGAACTGGGGTTTTATTTAGAAAGGACCGATATTCGTTATTTCTTCCTCTTGGGGTTTTTCTTAAGATTTTGATTTGGTTGCAAATATGTTAAATGTTGGAAATCTGTTTGTCTTAGATTTGATGTAATTACTTAATCAGATTATAGCAGGTAGTTGGTGACACTGGTGGTGTTTTGGTCAGTACATTTCAAAAAGGTGGTGGGTATGCTTGTTATTTCTGTAAATAACTACGTATCCCTATTTATTTCGAGAATTTCTAATTATTTGATGCATATCGTTTTTAAAATACATCAAAAAGACTCAGTGGCATTTCTTTGAGTAGTTTTTGGCGTGAAAGTAAACTGGTATTCTGTTATTAAATAAACATAAATTAACAAATATTCTAAGAAAAATAAAATAAAAAATCTGACACGAAATAGATTAAAAAAAAACCTAATAAAAATTAAACAAAAACAATTATTTTTAAAAATGTTACTTTATAAGGGGCTGAAAAATATCGCCCTGTTGCACCTGGCAATATCGTAATCGTTGATAAAATTCGTTCCTGATATTTACAAGCATGTTAGGCAATGATATGGTCAACTTAAATGCAGGCCCAAACATTGACTTTTTGTGGATATTGAGTACGGAATGGCACACTCAATGTTTATTTTCCCTCGACCAATATCGAACTACAGAAGGATTATGCTGGCCATGTATGGAAAAAGATGTTTCATCAGTGAATGAAATATTCTTGGGGAAATTTTCGTTTTCATTAGCTCTTTCCATCATGGTTTCACAAAAATCCATTCATTTCGTACGGTCTTCAGGAAAAATTTCTTGGGTAATCATAATTTTGCAGCAGTAGTACTTATTTCTATTAAAAATATTCCACACTGTTCGACCTTATACACCAACTTTATGCCAGATTTGTTTACTCGACCAAGGTGCATTTACCTCGGCGAAACTACAAAAATTAGTTTCCCGCCTTTCCCGATCTTCCCTTAAGTAAACTGTAGGCTCGTCTTCGTAATTTAAATGACTACATTTTCTGCAATTTGTCGCACATCCCATAGATTTAGATTTATGAATGATGTTTAATACAGTTTGAATCGTGGGGGCAGGCCGGTTTTCAAATATAAAAATAAAACGCCCGATAACTTCCTCAGCAGTATTTTTCTACAGTGGTATAAACATACATTTTCTACACTTTCAAGTTAAGGAGAAATGCCAGTTTTACCACACTAACGACTGAAATGATAATAAAGGAAATGAGACAAAAGCAACGTCAGAGCAGTTCACCACGTGACCATAAAATTGTTTATTGCACTGTTGCCAGATTGTAAAAGTGTTATTATCAGAAAGTAACAATGAAATGACCAGATTTTAGGAAAAATTACCAGATACTCAAACAATACACCAATATCCAAAAACTTTATTATAAAATATAAAATGAATAAACAAAAGTAAAACAGTTACAAGTAAGCATATTGAATAGAAATTTTTCAAATAATAACAATTGGCTGTCAAGTTCGACTTCAAAAATTATATTATCATCTTCATTTTCGTTGATATTGTTGTATAATATTGTGGAATTTTATACATATAAAATAATTTTTTCATTTGGTGAAGTTGAGACAATTTTGTGATTCTTTCATGCATTCTGAACTTAATAAAATACCATTAACTGTGTTTGTCATTAATTTACTTCTGGTTTTCATTTTGATCTTTTTTGGTTTTGATTAAATTTAAACAATAACTTTGGATTTCATGAATCCCAACACTGATTAGGTCCTACTTGACTAACAGAATTCAGTATGTATCTTACAATGGGTTCAACTCTACAAAATTCATTGCCACTTCCGGAGTACCCCAAGGGTCCAATCTTGGCCCATTACTATTCTTGCTCTTCATCAGTGATCTGGCACAAGTTATTGACTGTGAAAAATTGCTGTTTGCTGATGATCTAAAAATCTACCATACTGTAGAAAATGTTGAAGAATGCTTATATATTCAAAACCAGTTGAAAAAGTTAGAAGTTTGGTGTGACGATAACAATCTCCAGTTAAACATTCAAAAATGTAAAAGCTTAACTCTTACAGTAAAGAAACAACACACTGAATTTACTTATCAACTAAAGTCCACAAATGTGGCCGATGTGAATCCATAAAAGATCTTGGCATAGTGTTGGACCCAAAACTGTCATTTGCTGAACATATTAATTAAATTAAGCTCCACATTAAGAATGCTAGGTTTTATAATTCGAAACTGTCGCAATTTTCATGACTCCACTGCGTTAAAAGTACTCTACTTTGCCTATGTCAGATCTAAGTTAGAATGCGGTTCTTTGATTTGGTATCCATTTTATAATATACACGAACTGGCCGTGGAAAATGTTCAGAGGAAATTTCTCAAAATCCTTCAATATAGAATCTCAGGCGTTTACCCTGAAAGAGGTTACTCTCAGCACCTGTTGTTAGATTTATTCAGTTTTCAATTGCTTCATCTACAGAGAGTGTTATTTGCAGTAGGTTTTATTTACAAACTACTGCATAATAAAATTGATTCCATAAACCTTAGTAATGAATTAATATTTCGAGGCCTGCGATTATCCACTAGAGTCTCGGCTACTTTTCATTTACCTGTCGCTACTACTAATATATTGTCACGATTACCTATATATACTATGTGCAAGACTGTTAATGGCGTTGCTATGCACTCTGATATACATCATAATAACTTAAATGAACTGACGAAAATTATCACCGACCATATCAACCTCATTTAACTCTCATTATTATCTTTGCTTAGCTTAAGTTGACTTAATATGATCCATCATATGTTATTTTACTATTTTTAACATACGTTAGTAGCGTTTAGTAGTGTTTAGTAATAGTGTTTTTTTATGTGTCTTTTCTTTGTAATTCTTAATCCTTCTATTTATCGTAATTAATTCTTAATGTATTAACTTGATTAAATAACTTGAATTTTGTTTTAGAAGCTTAGTTATATATCTTTTAATGCTGTCCTGTAATTGGATTCCTTTGTAACCTGTTGGGCAATAAAGCAAAAAAAAAATTAAGTTAACCTTTGAAAAAAAATGCATTCAGATGTAGCACTGAGAGCAGTCTGCACTCAATGCAGAAAGAAGGGAAGTGCTCTCATTTTTTGTGCAGTGTAGCATTTATTTTATAAATTATAAAATATATAAGCGTAGCTGCATGAACAAAATATCCTATTGCCGCCCTACCACTAACTAGATGTCGCCAAATGTTGATCACTGTTAGTAAAATGGAACAGTATTCATTGCATATTATGCATTTCATATGAAACGATTTTAGTTATTTTTAAAGGTGTAAATAATTTTATAAAAAATGACGTTTCCAAAAAAATATCGTAGATTATGCTATTATTAAGGCTCCATTAGCAACTACCAGTTAAAATTTCAAATTGTAGATTTTGGTAATTACCATGGATCTGCCACACTGTTGTTTGTTCTATCTACAATAACATGAGTATAGAAAGGGAAAGGATCAGATGTGGAAGGGATGTGATGGATGACGAGGCATACGTGTGGAAGGGATACTTTGAGGCGCGCTTTCGTTATTTCGCACACAATAACGCAGAAAAAGGCAACAGCGGTACACAGTCTTCTTCTGTCTAAGAAAGAACAAACAAGAGCAAATAAAACGAATGTAAACAAACCCAAAAATCAGCTGATTTTTTCTTTTCTGATCACAGCGCCATATGCGACGTGGTGATTTTAGTTTCCAATAACTCATCGTAGTCTTAAAATCCAGAGAGAAGTTCATTCTTTCGAAATCTGCAATTAGTTTTGTCATTTTGAGAACTTTCAATTAAAAAGAACGAGCGCAAAAGTAGGCCTATTTTTAATTGCGTCTGCCATCTTGAATTTTAATGTTTTGGCCATCTTGACGTTTGGCCTTTGTTGCATATTCAATCAGCTAAACTATAAACACCACGTTTGTTAAAATCGACTGAGAAGCAAAAATTTGGCAAAGAGAAATAAAAAGTACGGTTTTTTGGCCAACTCGGTATATTGCTTTAAAAAAATGTTGCTTTCTGCAGTTTGATGTTCAGTATGTATAAAACTCCGTTACAAGAACCAGGAACATATGAGATTTTTATAATTTCTCGTTTATCTTAATACCAATAAAAATAGCGATCAATTTTATACAATTGCATAGCCCTGAATTACAAAGTAATGTATTATGATGTATTAATGTAATTTTCTATTAAATGTCCAACAGTTCATATTTTCAATGTGCCCAATGCTAAAGCCCCAAATTAAACCGAACTAATTGGACCATTGAGATAAACGTCATTGTAGAGAGAACGGGCCAGATTCCATTTAAGCATCAATAAAAGCTCAATATATAGTTGAAGTTGCGATTTGTGAAACCCCGTTTAATTAGATCTACTAAAAGACCCCAATCTACAAAAGAAAAGTCGATAAAATTAAAGTATTATCATCGTTCACAAAAGATCTTCATCCACATAAAATTCTTTTAAAGTTCTATGTTTTAAATAAAACAGAACACGGACTAAATCCACTTCTTTCAACCCTTAATCTAGATGAAATGTCTCCTTCTAAATTATTAAAGGGGACAAGGAAAAGATTAGAATTGTCTGACCTGAGTTTTAAATAGACTGATAAAATAAAATATGTTGTAAATAAAATATAATCTCACATATAACATATACAGTGTCTACGTTAAGGTGGACACAAGCCTATAAAGTCTTTATACTTGAAGATAATTGAATTTATTGTATTTAAAAAGGAAATAAAATTGTGTTTCAACAGTGTGAAAGTCTAATATGGATGGTTCTTCTTAAAAACCCAATCGTTGTTGAGTAAATCTGACTACGCAGGATTAACCTATTTAGAAAATTACTACAGATATGTTTTTACAGGCTTGAGAAAATTAAATATAAAAAAAATTATAAAAAATAAAAAATTGTATCTCTTTTTTTTTAAATTGAAAAAAGAGAAAATTTTTGTCATTAAAATTTTCAAAGGTTTTTCCATTTAATCAAACCTGTATCTTTTACAATAGCAAAGATACCAATAGTGAGCCTCGAATTTGGGACAGATTGTATACAGGGCGTTACAACCAAAAGTAGGCACCCTGAATAACTTTGGAAATAATTTTTTTTAAATTAGTGAAACACGGCGACCTTGTTTTCAAGGGGGACATATTTTAATGTAATACTTGTATAACTATCATCATCTCTCTACCCTACACGGCCAACGCCTCAAAAAATTCAAATGGCAAGGGGGGGCCGAGTGATACATCTTTTGAAAGGTCTTTCAATTGCCTACATAACTGTGTATTTTTTTTAACTTTTATCGGTTCGTCCTTAAGGAAAATAATTTTATTTTTGATGATTACACACAATCGAAATCGTTTAAAAAATCTAAAATACACGGCACTGGGTATTGGAATTTATAAAAATACTACATTTTTAGTGCTATCAAATCAACACGAGTTTTTTCGACAAAAACCACTTTCCTTGTTCGTTCAGTTTTAGAATAATAAAAGACTCATAAGTGTTTGATAGTCCTTGAACATTAATTTGTTCAGAACCAATTTTAAATCGAGATACATTTTACCAGACATGAGTTCTCAAAATGGTTTATACCCTTCAGGAGAGAATAGAAATTGTCAGCATTTATTTTAAAAACGATAATTGTGCTAGAGCTACGGAGCGCATATTCAATAGAAATCACCCAGGTAGAAGGCTTGGTTCTCAGTATGTTTTACAATTATTGACAAAATTTATGGAAACAGGTTGTGTAGAAAACAAAAAGCATGAAGATCAGCGACCGATTAGGAATGAAGCAGTCGAAGTGGCAGTTCTGGGTTATTTGCAGATGGATAATACCCAATCGATCAGGAAAGTAGCTGAGGCTTCCGGTGTATCACGAGGCAGTGTTCATCGAATTGTAAAGGCCCACAAATTTCATCCATATAAATTTAAATTAGTACACGAATTAAACGAAGATGATCCCGATGCGTCGGCTTGAATTCTGTGAGATTTTTAGTGAACAATTAAACGGTAATGCCAATCTACTGTACAATACGTGTTTTTCTGATGAATCGACATTTCAGTTAAATGGGGAGGCAAACAGGCACAATTGTAGGTATTGGAGTGAAACCAATCCACATTTGTTCATGGAAACTCATACCCAAAGGCCCCAGAAGTTAAATGTTTGGGCTGGCATCTTAGGGGATCACATTGTGGGGCCGTTTTTTATTCCTGACAATTTAAATGGCGATCTGTTAGAAAATAACATCGACCCAATGATTATCCAAATCCTCGAAGAAGACGTTAATCTTTTAGAGGGCGAACTGTTTTTTCAACAGGATGGGGCACCCCCACATTTTGCTATAGCAGTCCGTCAATTTTTGGATAATCGGTTTCCTGAGCGATGGAATGGAAGAAGAGGTCCTGTGGAGTGGCCCGCTAGGTCACCCGATTTAACTCACTTGGATTTCTTTCTGTCGGGACATTTGAAATCGAAGGTATTTGCAACAAAACCCGCATCTCTGGAAGAGTTACGTGAAAGAATTGTTCGAGAATGCCGTTTATTGTCTCCAGATGTGTTTAGAAATGTTCGTACAGAATTCAAGACAGATTATACTACTGTATGGAAGTCGATGGGGGGTCATTTTGAACAATACATACAATAATTTAAACTGCTTCTTTTATTTTTATTTCCCGAACCTAAATTAATGAAACAATTATTTCTCAGGAACGAATCGATAAAAGTTTAAAAAAAATACACAGTTATGTAGAGAATTGAAAGACCTTTCAAAAGATGTATCACTCGACCCCCTTTGCCATTTGAATTGTTTGAGGGGGTCGCCGTGTAAAATAGAGGGATGATGATAGGTAACAAGTATTACATTAAAACTTGGAAACAAGGTCGACGTGTTTCATCAATTTTTCAAAAAAATTTTTATCTCCAAAGTTATTCAGGGTGCCTACTTTTATTTGTTACACCCTGTATACATACATATATTATTCATATGAGTTGAGATAAAATGGCATGCCTTACTTGTATATTGCTCTCCTGGAATGTAAGAGTCCGGATTCCCAGAAATTTCAATTTTATAGCGGTCAAGGTCCTCTTTACAACGAGGGGCCGTTACTCCTTCGGGGATCATGTCACATCTTAAACCAATGTTGCAAAATGCTGTCCTGAATAATAAACAAAAGGCAAATATCACTTTCGCCTCCATTATAAGTAATCTGTAACAACAAAATTTAATTAAAACGTCTTAAATAAATAAATTGGTTTATTAATCAACTTGAAGAATTGGGCTTTTTTAAATTAATGTGAGGGCGGAACAGGTACATACCAATTAGGTTTCAGTTTTATAGCTACACATAATGTTGTCTTATGTTATGCATGTTTAATAAATTTGCATACAAAATTTAAAACACGCTTGAAAATACAACGGCATAATTTTATTAATCCGTAAAAAGTTTTTGTGTTGATACTTTTCATAGTTTAGTTATTGAGAAACGTATATGAGTGGATACAAGATATATTTGCCAGTATACCACTAAAACTCAAAGTATTAACGCATTAAAAAAAATTTTGACATTTCATTTGCTTCGTATTTATGTATTCTGGAAAAAATAATAAAATTATAATTATCAGGTATTACATAAGCATCCTTTCAAACCTAAAATGATGACGATAATATATACCTATAGTTCAGTGGCGGTCGGTCCATGGAAGCAAGGAAAGCAGTGCTTCCCCTGGGATTATTTAAAAAAACACATAAATAGAACCTAATTATTATTTATCACATATATTAATCATTAAAATTTACTTTTACCCAATTTCAATAGATACGGCCCTGCTTTTATGCAGCTGAGATAATGTTGCACGCTAAAACCGTAACGATGACGCCCTCGATTAATCGAGCCAACACGAACTCGCGCAACTTCGATATATGTAAGCAGAGACAACTGTCTCTGGTAAGTAGGTAACTTATTGAAATGCATCCCATCCCACTTCATAATCTTGATATCTGAGCTGTATAGCATCGTAATACGTTTTATTTTATAGATTTTAATCTCGATTTTAATATTATACTTAATATTAATCTTCCTAGTATTATTCTCAGCTTTTGTGCTACATTTGTAAAAACTTTTTTGGTGTTTCTAAACCTGTGGTGCGGCGACAAGTGATTTTTAAAACGTTGAATATTAGTGCGCGTGTACACAGATTTAGAATTACTTATTAAATTTGGAAGCTGGTTCTAGCACTGTGGAAAATATTATTTGCGTTTGTGTGGTGTGCAATTTGTTGAAAATGGGATTTTCAACATATTCGTTTCAAGATAAACTGGATATTATTAGAAATGGGAAACCAACACCTGATTTAAAATTCTTAAAAACGAAAGTTAAATCATGCTATAGGTACTTTAATATTGAAGTGTACAGTGCTAATCAGTAGTTAAGGGGTTGTGAAAATGTGTGTAAATTGTTTTGTTGGCCATGTGTACTGTTCACAAATGAAAAAGGTGTTTGGAATAAAAATGGCTTTTCAGATTTAAACAACATTCACAAAGTGACAAAAAGGCATGGTAAGTGTGAAACTCATTTGGGAGCGGTGCTAAAAGAATAAACATTTGGAAAATCACGAATTGAGCATTCATTAGATCAGCAGTTGAAAGAAAGTGTTAAAAGGACTTATTGATATTGTTTGTTTTCTCGGCGAAAATGAACTTAGTTTTAGAGGTCATACTGAATCTCGAAGCGTTGCTAATAGGGGCAATTTTATCAATTTAGTTGATTTATTAGCAAAATACGATACAATTTTAAGTAACCATTTGGAACACTCCACGATATTTCGCGGTACATCAAATCATATTCAAAATGATTTGATTCAGTCGATAAGCAATATTGTTTTAGAAAAGATCAAGCAAGAAATAAAAAAACTCCTTTTGTTGCAGTTATGTTAGATGAAACAACCGATATTACGAATATTAGTCAGTTGTCAATCGTAGTACGCTACATAAATCCAAATGGGAAATTCCAAGAGCGCTTTTTAGGATTTTTAGACGTAGCAACGCCATGAACGGCCGCAGCTTTATATACTATAGTTTGTCAGATAGTCGATGATCTACAGTGTGGTGCCAAACTTATCGCCCAAAGTTATGATGGGGCCGCTGTAATGGCTGGTGAATTGGGGGGCCTGCAGGCCAAAGTAAAAGAGACTTTTCAGAATGCAATATTTGTACATTGTTTTGCGCATCGATTAAATTTAGTTCTAGCTCAATCTGCAGCGTGTCTTAAAGAGTGCAAAGTGTTTTTTTTCAGGTATTAGTGGAATGGCTGCCTTTTTTTCAAAATTATCAAAACGGACACGAGAATAAAAACTTTTTCAAGAAATTTAACCAGTGAAGAGCGGCTTTCAAAATTGTCCCTGTTAACAATAGAAAGTGACTTTGTGAAGATGTCAAAAAAATTCAAACTTTTACGACGAAGTTATTTCCGACATCGCAAAAAAGGAGAGGCGGATTAAACTACATTGTAAATAGGTAGGTATGTGCATGTTAACTACTTAACAAACTCTCTATTTCGCTGCGAGTTGAATCCTCGCCACCGGCGCTGGCAATGTCGGTGGATATGGTTGTGTGCCTGCGTTTTTTTCATAAGTGTAACCCTCGCCCGTGCAGCTTCGGCTTTGGAATCGGGGGTTGTCTAATTTTTGTGGTGTTTTTATGTTTTATGTTTATTGAGGAGTGGCGGTCCTACAAGTGTACTTTTTTCTAGATGTCATAACTTTGCAGCTTTCGACATTTGTTTTAAAATGAGTATACGGAAGCCACGTCCCTTTTCTTAAAATAATTTTTTGCCTCGCTTCGCTCGGGGCCTCGCGCTACCCATCACTCTATATCACAAACTGCTTCCCCTGTATCAAAACTCACCGCACGCCCCTGCTATAGTTTCTTACATTTTATTCTGTCATTCTTATCTGATTGCGTTAGTAAAAGGTAGATAATAAATCAAACACGAATATTAAAACCACTAGCTACTTCACCTAAAAGCCTGGATGATATTGGATTGAATAATATTATTCTTAGTAGAAGCAAAAAAATACTGAAATTAAAAAAATATATTGCCTTGCCAAAAGGAAAAAATTGATATTTAAGCAATGATTCCCTCCAATACAAGTTATTGTTATCATTTTAGGTTTGAAAGAATGCTTATACAGAATGTTCCATAATTAAGTACCTTTCTTTAGGGGTGTGATAGAGCAATAAAAAATAAGTTAAGTTTTGTATATAAATATTTGCCATAAATCAGGTCGTAAATAAAACATAGTTATTTGCCAATAAATTCGAAACGTCTTAGGTTGTAAAATTTAAATTTATTAATTTCATAATGTTACATATTTTGTAAAATTTTTATCTAAATATCATGATTTTTTGGTGTAGTTACAGGGGGTGTGAGGGTGAATTTCCGTTATAAATTTTTTTGTCATAAAAATTCGTGTGGTTTCCAAGCAACATATTTCGTTTCTCATAATGGAACGAATTTAATTTTCAATAGTGATTAATACACTTGTATTTTTTATAATTTTATTAATCGGTAGAGAGTTTTTTTATTGAAACTTTTTCATAATTTTGTTATTATCATTTTATTATATATATATATATATATATATATATATATATATATATATATATATATATATATATATATATATATATATATATATATATATATATTATATATATATATATATATATATATATTATATATATATATATATATATATATATATATATATATATATATATATATATATATATATATATATATATATATATTATATATTCGTTTTCCGGGTATACTCCCGCGTAGGTGATAGGCCCCGAGAGGGGTATACCCGGAAAACGAATTTAACATTCACCACCCGCGAAAACCTGAAAAACAACATATATATATATATATATATATATATATATATATATATATATATATATATATATATATATATATATATATATATATATATATATATATATATATATATATATATATATATATATATATATATATATATATATATATATATATATATATATATACATATATATATATATATATATATATATATATATATATATATATATATATATATATATATATATATATATATATATATATATATATATATATATATATATATATATATATATATATATATATATATATATATATATATATATATATATATATATATATATATATATATATTATATATTATATATAACTTATCCACGATTTTGACTGAACAGCTGGCATAGCATTCCCTGTTTAAAATCTAGTAAGGACGCCACAATATTTATGGAAGTTACTCAGATATTTAATTAGCGCAATAGAAGCATTGCCTTAGTTGTAAACTGGGCGAAAATGGATTATGAAGAAGATGAGCTTTCCTTCTTTTAAATAATACAACAAGCAAGCCCTTATAATGAGGTATTTAAGCTATTTTGCATATTTGGCATAATATCGGAAATTTGTGAATCGGAGTTATGCATAGTATTTTGTATATTGACCACAACATATACATATATTTATATATTCGCTAATTGCAAGGAAACAAAATTTGTATCATAATAAATTTCATTTCACGTTAAATTATTGTTGCGGTCCTAGTTAATCTCTTCCATTCTGTGAGGAATATCCACCTGCAGTGCTGTTATTACAAACGTGTGAAATAATATATATTATGGAAACTTCCCGGTGTGTTTTTTTAATGAAATAGTATATCAAATTTTGCGCCTTAACTATTTAATATATTTACACTTCATACCAAGTTTAACAAATAAAAAGCTTATTTGAAATAGAAAACAGTAATATCAGTACATGGGGTCTATACTGTACACAACTTTTTTCTAATAAGTAATAACTTTCGATATGTCAAATGCGAAGCAAAATATCGATAATAATTAGTTCTATTCGCGAGGTCACAATAGGCTGGGTTTATAACTTATATTTGAGTTGAATACTTGAAAAGATGCACGTCATGAAGTTCTACGACTGTACGAATCTCTACTAAAAATGAAGAGAATATCAGATTTTCTTCATTTTAAATACATCCCACTATATATCGGGTGTAACAGAATCATGGTACACCCCCTTTTCTCGTTTAGTTTTGAATATCTTATATACATAATAAGCAGCATTTTTTGACATACAAATGATTTTTTTTTGCTACCGGTTTCGCCGGAAGTGACACTAACTTTAGATTTTTAAATGGAACACCTTACATATTATTGCACTTTTGAATTATGCATAATTTTCTGAATCCAACGATACCAGAGAAGTGACATTTCAAACGTGAATATTTTTTATAATATAATTTTTAATTTTCCATTCAGGTGTGCCATGACGGTTCCGATTTATTCTAAATGACCCGTGTAATGCTAGAAAAATCGAAGACCCGTCAAAAAATACTAAATTACGTGATTTATGAGCAAATAAAGTTCATCAAAATGGTTTTTGGGGAAAAACTCAATTTTTTTTCAAATGGAACCCAATTGGTACCGTGGTACAATTTATTAGTACTATTAATAAGGGACTTATTCATATGTCGTATTAAAATGTGCGATAAATACAAATAAAATTACAGCTAAAAGAAAATGAGAAAATACAATTTTGTTCTAATTAAATGTTAAGAATTAACTAAGGTGGTCTTGAAAACAATTAAATATTTAGCTCGTCAAACATTTATTGGTTTACCGGTGTTTTTATTATGTCTTTAAAAATTGTTTAAAATTCTTGTTAATTGTGTTCAAAATGCCGCAAATTTATACAAGAAATGAAAAGTGGACATGTTAATTATTTATGGAGAATGTAGAAAAAAATGCCGTTGCAGCTAGACACCTTTATGCCGAACGATATCCTGACAGACAATGTCCAGCGAGAAATTATTTTAATCGTCTTGAAAATCAATTCCGAAGTGAGCCCAACAATGATCCTGAAGAAAATTTCATTCTTGACGAAGGAACGGAAATTAATGTTTTGGCTCGAGTAGAAGTTGATAAGATTGTTTCTTTAAGGCAAATTGGGTTTGAAACAGTAGGCCGAATTTTGCACAAATACCACTATAAATCTTTTTAAATACCAGTTGCACCAGCACTTGTACCAAAATGATTACAAACGTAGGATGGAATATTGCAATTGAATTTTGCAGAATAACGTGCAGCCCAACAATGGTTGTTTAGGAATGTTTCTATTTTCGGACGAGGCTAGGTTTCCAAATATGGTATTATTAAAGCGACAAAATACAAAATACTGATCACAAAAAAATCAAAATTTATTACGGAGGGGTAACTTTCAAGTGCAGTTCGGTTTTAATGTTTGGCTTGGAATCATCGGTAGTAGAATCATTGGTCCAATAATATTTGAAGGACCCCCTGACTGGTGCCAGATACTTAGGATATCTGCAAAATGAAATTGAGGACAGTTTAGCTGAATTATCTTTCCATTTACGACATGGAATGTATTTCCAACAAGTTGGCGCTCCTCCCCATAATTTAAGGATAGCAATTGATTACCTTCAACGAAGATTCAGAGAAAACGTAATTTCGACGAATGGTCCTGTGAGGTGGCCTCCAAGGTCACCTGATTTAACACCCCTTGATTTCTTTGTTGGGGTCATTTAAAAAAATTGTCTACGAAACCGCCGGTACAACCCGTGAAGACCTGGCGCTACGAGTAAGACGCGCAATTAATAGCATAACGGCATAGCAATTGGCGAACGTTCTTCGAGAAACAGCTATGCGAGTTCAGAAGTGCATTGACGTTAATGGACAGCTTTTTAAACAACTGTTGTAATGTTTTGTTTTCATTTTTGTATTCCAAAGCCACCTTATGTATAACAAGGTAATTGGAACAAAATTGTATTTCTGGCGAAACCGGAGGTGAAAAAAGAAAATCATTTATATGTCAAAAAGTACCGCTTATTATGTATATAGGATGTCACAAATGTATCATCTTCAAAACTAAAGGAGAAAAAGGGGTGTACCATAATCCTGTTAGACCCAGTATATATATATGTATATATGTATATATATATGTATATATATATATATTTTTATATATATATATATTTTTATATATATATATATATATATATATATATATATATATATATATATATATATATATATATATATATATATATATATATATATATATATATATATATATATATATATATATATATATATATATATATATATATATATATATATATATATATATATATATATATATATATATATATGTATATATATATATATATATACTTCAGTACGACACACGCCTTTTAGTCTTCAAGTTCTCCTACTAATTTGGTCTCTGACTAATTAGATCTTTCTCCCTTCGTTTTGTTTCTAATTTACTGAGGACCTGCGCTACTAAATATGGAAGGTGATGTGCAACCTTTCACGAACATTACAAACCTCATATAGGGATCACTTAGTGTACCTACTTTTATTTTAATAGTATATCTTTATTAAGCTCAAGCTATTTTATACAATTGACACATAACAATTAATTATTTTAAACAAAGAATGGCACGTTTACATGTCAGTCTTAAAAACAATTTTTTCACATATTCACAAAGAAGTCTTTTGAACCTTATGAAGTTATTACAAATTTTTTAATGTGTTGGCATATCATTAAATATTTGTAAGCCTTGAGAGTAAAGGTGGACTCATCAGAAAACAAAACATTTTCTAGTTGGATGACATTATTATCTAACCTTTGCGTCATTTGTTCAGAAAAAATACGTTTCCCTATCAAAATCGTCTTCACTAAGCTCTCGAGTTGGGGTCAGTTTATAGTGATGCATTTTATTTTCTTTTTTAATAGGCGAATAATCGAGGAATGGGAAACATTCAAAGCTGAAGCTGCTTGTCGATATGAACTATGTGTGTTTTCTTCAAACTCGAGCAGTATATCTAATTTGGTACCGTTACTCATTGCATTGGAAGTTTTTTTTATCTGCCGTACATGTCCTTTTTTGCGAAACTGCTTTTCAATTTTACCAATTGTACCTTGGGATATAGGCCGCAAATCAGGAAATAGACGAGCAACTTCGGTCTGTGATCGCATTCTATCTCCGTAACCAACCATCTGTATAATTGTTATTTTATGCATTTCTATTAAATAAACCATGTTTAGGAATTGCAGTTAGCAAATCTCAAACAATACGCAAAACACTGCCAACTATTTATTGCTGTCACTCAAATAGCAAGTAGCTACGGCGTTTTCAATAAAACTGAAAATATTGAAAAAGAACACAAATTGTTTTTACTAGCCTGCAAGAACAAAACGCTCTAAGTTTTTATGTTATTCATTTGTTGTAGCGAATTTCGTCAAGCAGACCGTTAATTTTTGCAATAAATATTAAAAAATATAGCACATATAATGTCTTTGATTCTTCGGTACCACTACGTGTTAATTGTAGTAGAAAATATCCAATTTGGTACAATAATGAAATAATTAACAACATAGGTTTAAAAGAGATTGCTCATCGCAATCATAAAAAATATAATACGCCTTATTATGACACTGAATTTAAAAGACTAAGATCTATTATTAAAAAACAAATTGATACTGCATATAGAAAATTTATAGGTGACACTGAATAAAGTATTAAAACTAATCCTACGGCTTTTTGGGCATATATCCATAATATAAAAGGTCGCACTAGAACACCAGGAATAATAAAGAAAGGTGACGAAACATACGAAGGATCACAGGCTGTAGTTAATGCTTTTGCTAATTATTTTTGTAGTGTTTATCATGATTCTAATCCTACCTATCCGCTTAATATTATTGATCAGCAAAGCCATAGTGTAAGCATTGATATATTTCAAATAACTGAAGATGATATTCGTAAGGCTATAAATAAATTAAAAAATAAATTAACTTCTGGTATTGATGGAGTACCGAGTTTTGTAGTTAGAAATTGCGCTGATGTTTTCATACAGCCATTATTATATATTTTTAATTTAATTCTTAAAACCTCAAATTTTCCGGAATTATGGAAAACAGCTAAAATATGTCCAGTATTAAAAAAGGGAGACCCTAGCATTTTGCAAAATTATAGGCCAATATCTATCCTTTGCAATTTTGCTAAACTCATTGAAATAATCCTATATGATAACATATATACCGATGTGAAATCTCTTAAATCTCTTAATCAGCACGGTTTCATGCAGCAAGATCCACTGTCACCAATCTTTGTTATTTTACTCAATATGTTTCTGAAGTGTTAGATGCGCATGGCCAAGTTGATGCCATTTATATGGATATAAGTAAAGCTTTTGACCAAATAGATTTATATTTAATTTTAACAAAGCTGGAAGTTATAGGCCTCTCGAACCAGCTATTTAATCTATTTAATTCTTATCTATTTAATCGTAAGCAGTTTGTCGAATATGAAGGTTTTAGATCTGATCAATATGAAACAACTTCAGGAGTGTCACAGCGCTCCAACCTTGAACCGTTACTGTTTCCCATATTTATAAACGATCTGTCGAATAACATTAATTCTAAACATTTAATGTTTGCAGATGATCTCAAAATATTTAGCAGTGTTTCATCTGCGGCAGACTGTACAGCCCTTCAAAATGATTTGAATATAGTAAATGACTGGTGTGTTAGGAGTCATTTGTGTTTAAACATTTCCTAATGTTTTGTCATGTCGTCTCTAGAAGAAAAGATAATACTGAATTTCAATATAGTATTGACGTAACTCCAATTGTCAGGTGTTCTGAAATGAAAGATTTGGGAATACTATTTGATAGTAAGTTAACCTTTAAAATACATATAGAACATGTAGTGTCTATTGCTTTCAAAACACTAGGTCTCATCTTAAGGAATTGCAAAAACTTTAGTAATGTATTTAGTCTTAAAATATTATATTTCGCTTATGTGAGATCGAAATTAGAAGATGGATGTGTTATTTATTATCCGCTATACCAAAATCACATAAATAATATAGAATACGTACAAAGAAGGTTCTTAAAATTTCTAATCTTTAAAGAAGAACGGGCATATCCCAATAAGGGTATAGAAAATTCAATTCTTTTAGACAGATATGGTGGTCATTCTCTAGAAACTAGGCGTTTTATAATATCTATAAAATTTGTTTACAATCTTATACACAATAATATTGATTCACCTTCATTACTTAATATGCTTAATTTTTACGTTCCAAGAATAGAATCGCGCTCGACTTTGATTTTTTATCCTAATCTAATTCGTACTAATATAATGTGTAAATCAGCAATACATGTTATGTGTACTAATATTAACAAGATTTCATCAATTTGTGATATTTATGTGGATAATATCAAACATATTATTAATTGCGCTAATTCTATGTTATGAAATTATGATTGTGTTAGATTATTAAAATGAATTTGATATATAGCTTCCCTGTGGTATTACCTGCAGTACATTTTTGAGTGCACTTTACATTCATAGATATGTGTATATGGGTGTGTTTGTGTTCATGTGTGTGTATATGGTTAGCCTGTTTATAGTAATGCGTTTATTTCTTACCTTTAAGCAGGTACCAATTATATACGTATATATGTTCATATTTATCTATTTAGGTATATTGTGTTTTCCTAAATTTAGAATTTTTCTTAGACATGACTGTTTTTCTTATTGCACTTTTTTCTGTTAATTTTATCATTTGTATTTATTTTAAATAAGTATTTCCTGTAATTGGGTTCTTTGCTACCTGTTGTAAATGAAAAAAAAGACATAGCATTTTTGAATAGAGAATGAAAAGACCTTTCAAATGAGGTATCACAAGCCCTTACTTCCCGTTTAATAATTTAGAGGTTGCAACTACCACTCGATTAAATTTAGGGATGAAATTTTTACGTTGCAGGATGTCATTTTCGAATTTAAAATCGACGTGTCTCGGGATTCTTTATAAATATGCACAATAATTGAGATACTGAATTTATTCCATTTCGCTGTTCCACACTGTATATAGACTTTCATTCTTCCTGAATTCCTCAGGGGGCGGGTTAACAAAACATGTTATTTGTAAAAATATGAACACTTATCATATTTATTTTGACATTTTTAATTAAAGGGCAATATCTAGATTAATTGTAACTTTGGTAATCACAATGACATCATGGCGTCTAACTTAAGCTAAACAAACCAATTCTTTTCATACATTTGAAAAAAGTCTGACATATTATTGCTTCGTATTTATGAATTTCTAGAAAAAATAGTAATTATTGGATATTACATAAGCATTCTTTTAAACCTAACATGATAACAATAATAAATACGAAGCAATAAGAAGCCAGATTTTTTTAAAATACATTTCGATTTAGTAATAATGCAGGAAAAAGTTAAAGGGATGTATCACACGGTTTACTAAAATCGATTATAAGCGAGATTAAAAAACCTTTCCACAATGAACATTTTCGCTATCTGTATTCAAAAATATGCTAAACGAGTGTTTTAAATTTTCATTAGGTATTTCAGTTTGAATTAAATTTTAAAATGTTATGTAAATGAAAGATTAAAAAAAACATATGTATTTTTCCCTGGCTCAAATAATTTTAAAATATTAACATTTAGAAAAATGTATTTCAGTATTATGGTAGGGAACCGAGTCGTGAGAAACGCATGCGAAAAGAGACACTTATACCACTCTAGGACTTAAATAAACTGAAAATGGTTTCTCATAGAAAACACTTGCTGTATTCTATTCTTAACGTCGCCATAAAATTCGGAACCAGGTGAAATAAATTACATTTCTGTTTGTCTTATCATAAATTACATTTGTTGTAAATTTTCCGTCACATGAACATCTTATAACAACACATTGCACATTTGTTTTCATGTTACTACACCTAGCAAAACAGCGGAAGTTCTTATATTTACTGGATGATGAAAATTTTAAAAAATCTGGTTTAGGTTCGATTGACATCATAACTGAAGCGATATTTTCCTTTTTAAATCATCGAAATTCGAAAGTTTATGGAATTATTAGATAAAGATACATGATAAATTTAACAATTTGACATTTGAAAGGTCTAATTTAGTTACAAAAATGTCAATGTCAATAAGAAGAAATTTTTAAAATATATGACATGAATTATTATTGGCGATCGATCGATCGAATGATGCTGATAATTAATTATTTAAACATTTTAGTGAAACCTTTCAAGGCACGCTATTAAAATTTAATTGAGGTAAGTGAGGAATTAAATAGAATGATTTTTTTAAGTCAGGATGATATATACTGGTATAAGAAAGTTATGTGCTGGCCACATCACATAGTTTTTTATAAAATATTACCACTCATTTAAGTTTTTACTTTCTTATACCTAATATAAGCAAGTATAGTAATCGTGATTTTCTTCGACCTCGAAATTTTGATTGATATATACGTTTCGAACTCTCCTGAATCCATTCTGACTATTTTCCTAATTTTAGGTGACACACTAAATTTGGTGAATATGGTACCACCAAAAGAGACATAATGAATGAAAGAAGAAGAAAAGTACAATTTCGGAAAAAAAAAATTAAAATTTTTTATTGCATTTCTGGGTGAATCTTGACGAATTATAATGAAAAAAACATAACTTTATGGTAAAAAAAATCTGTCTGCATGTCTGTACTATGGCGATAGCAGCCACAGTTTTTTGATAAAGCTTTCAAATTTGGTACACATATTCTAAAGGCCAAAGACAATGATAATTCGGTGATGAGCAAAATTGGCCAGCTGAAAGGAGGTCTACGAAACTCAAACTTTTTTTGTATTTGCCTTTACTAACAGTTTGACATTTGAAATGTCTAATTTAGTTACAAAAAATGTCAATGAAGAAATTATTAAAATATATGACATGAATTATTATTGACAGTATCGAATGATGCTGATAATTAATAAAAATGTTAATGAAACATTTCAAGGTACGCTATTAAAATTTAATTGAGGTAAGTGAAGAATTAAATAGAATAATTTTTTTACATTAGGATGATATATACTGGTATAAGCAAGTTATGTGCTGGCCACATCAGATATTTTTGAACAGCAGACTTTCAGCAAAATATATATCATTATTATTATCAGCACCTTAACATATTTTATCTACACAAAAAGAATAATTAATTCGAAAATCTGTTTCTACAAATCTCTCAAAGTGAAATGAGCACGTTTACAAGGATATTAAAAGTTTGAAATTTACATGCGGTAGAACAATTTCATGGTGGTGTGAGGTGAATAAAGTAGGTAAATTTTGAGTTACATTTTATAACAATATTTTACGAACTCTAGGTAACATTAAAAGTTTTCCCTCTTACAGTTTATATAGAAAGTTTACAATATATTTTTCATATCTGAAATATGTTTGAAGTATTTTTAATAAAAGAAGAATCAGTACTAACAGGCGGAATATTTTATTCGATCCGACACATGTTCGCTGAACTTTCAATAAACTTTTTATGGTAAAATGCCTTATATTAAGAAACAGAACAATGCACTTTTGTATGTAACAAGAATTTACTTCTAATTTAAGTGACAATACCTTTTAGAACTTTATTAGGCACTAAGAGGAATTGATAAACTAGAGAATTAGTATATTATTTATTAACAAGTAGTTTTAAGTGTAAGAAAATATAAGTTAAAAGTACCTAAAATCGGTTCCAAAACATACATACATACATACACATTAGGTTGCCTGATGAGTCTCGTGGCGAGGTCATAGTATAACCAGTAGATTATTTCAGCTACATTTCATTCTTAAATCCACTGAGCGCTCTGGGACCTCGAATGCAGGTGGTTGCGTCACAGGTGTAGTATTTTACAATTTCGGATCGCGCCTTTACGGCAAAATCGTGGGAGGCGTGTCGTTTTCCGAACGACGCAAAAAAGTCTTATGACCGAATTCCATCCGACGCGTTGTAATGGCGTGGCGGCCGGGAAGGGGGGCCTAATTTCGGTACGCGCCTTTTCGTCAAAATCGCGGGGGTTGGCGCTCTACGTCGCGAACGGCGCAAAAAAGTCTAATGACCGAATTCGATCCGACGCATCGTAACGGCGCGGCGGCCAATAATACACAAATTTTTGTTGCGACAGAGGAGGATGCCTTGCACAGCGCCAAGGGTGCGCGTAGCGCACGCTTAACTAATGCACATATCAGACTGTTCACCCGCTCATACTGTTCACCCGTTCTCACTTGTTATTTCGCTAATACACACTCATAAGACAAATCTAGGGATATTTTTACAAAATTATACAAGATATAATAACACATTTGCTTGTTTTTTTTGTTTTTATTTTTACACCCTTGACATGAGCAAAACATTCCCCCTCTTTTCTTGTCGTTCCCCATTTTAAAACAAAATAAAATTCATACAATTGGCACAGTAAACCAAATACGCGTAAAGCACTTGCACCACGAGTTATTTTTTATTTCACTGATAGCGTACACGCCACTCTGACGGCCACTACTCCACTGATGCTAGTGATGCTTATCAGAATAACGGGTCAATATAACCACTCTTGAAGGTGTCCGGCGGCGAGGCCTAGTAATAACGAGAAATAACCTACTGATGTTATATTATGGTGAGGTCGTTTAAATTTCGTTATAGTTCCAAATTAAAGTATTTTAAAATTTAAAAAGTAATAGTGAGTGTATATGTCACTTGATGATGAAAGTGTTAATTTTCTGTTTTTGATAACAATTTATCGTCTAATAAACAAGTAATATAGGTATGTGTGCATATTATCCTGATATTTGTGTATAAATCTTGTTTAAATCGAGGAGATGTCTTACGTTTTGTGTACTTTTTTGTCGGTGCTTTATCAGATATTCATTATCAAGTGAAATTCACCAGTGCCGTGTCGTCGAACAGAAACCATAGGTGATTGTAAATGTTGCAATCAACACGTGGATGTTGCAAAATTAGTAACGTGTTCCATATGTGTAGGAACGGTCTGCGTTGATATTTCTTCTGCAGAATGTCGTGTTCTAAGAAGCAAAGCAACGTTCAAGTGGACCTGTAACAGTTTTTTGTCTATAGAAATTGATATAAATGATTTGGACAAATTAATTTTAGACCTTAAAAATGATATTAAGGAATTAAAAAACTCATTTAATGTTAATGTCAGTAAATGGATGACATAAACTTTTGTGATATTATATCTGAATTACACGACATTAAGAGGAGGGAGTGCAATCTAATGATATACAAACTCGCCGAGACAAACAATAAAACTGAGGACACCTCTGTAGCTAAAGATATGATCAAAGCTATATCGTGTAACACAACTACAAATGATATGGTAATGGTAATGGTAATGGTGGGGAAGGCTGACGCCTGGCAAGTAGGCCACAGACGGGCCCTTTTTACCAACCCCCAGCTGTCTCCTTAGCCATGTGCTTCTCTTGCTCACTCATCGAATCTTTCCGACCTTCTGATGAAGGTCAGGATGTCACTCATTGCGAGGGAGCTAATCTCCTCCCTTAGAAGCGCCTCAGAACCGAAGATACTGTGTCTCAGGTGCCCAAACGCTTCACATTGTCCCAGGAAGTGGTATGATGTCTCTTCATCACTCCTGCATCTTGGACATGTAGGGTCTTCCTCAATACCTATCAATGATAAAAACGTAATCAGAGTTGGAAAGCAAACAGGTGGAAATGCAAGGCCGCTGAAAATTATATTAGGCTCCAGTAATGATGTAACAGAAGTACTATGGAATGCTAATAAACTAAAGAGTTCAAATAGATACAAGAATATAGGAATAAATCGCGACCTTACCCCTAAACAAAGAAATTATTCATTCACAGTTCGTAACGAATTTAATCGCAGGAAGTCTGCTGGTGAGACCGATATTATTCTTAAATATCGTAATGGTATCCCAAAAATCATTAAAATCAGCCAAAAAACCCATAAACATCCAACAGATGCCGGGTCGTAAAAGTAGTATGTCAGTAACCTATCAAAATGTTAATGTAGATAGTAAAATGCATATTTTTTATCCTAATATTATGTCATATGATTGCAATGTTATTCTACTTACTGAAACTGGTTCAAAATTTGGTACTAATTCTAGTACTTCGGCGATAGATACAATATGTACAGATGTGATAGGGAAAACTATGTGTTGATTGCTGTAGATACTAAGTATAGATCGGAAGAGTTGCCCGTTAAATCACCCCTGCCTGAAGTAAACTTAGTGGCTGTAAGGATGTATGATCAATACGAAGCTATAACTTTCATAAATATATACTTACCGCCGTCCCAACCACTATCAACTTATGAAATTGTTTTTGATTTGCTGGAACAATATTCTCAACTAGGAAACTTTACTATAATGGCTAGAGATATTAACATTCCTGATATCAAATATTTTATGAAACTGGAGAGAGTTCTCCGTTATGTAATGTACTAAATAGTTTTCAAATATTTGTAACATAAAACAACATAATGTCTTAAATGGTATTAATTTGTACTGTAACAAGAAACGATTTTTTCGATGAAGACGTTCACCACTCAGCACTACTTGCCAACCTATCTTACTTGAGTAAAGATGATATTCTGTTTGAAAATAATATAAGCAGTCCACGTTACAATTTTCGGAAGGCTTATTTCCACGAGTTCTACTATGCGATATCTCAGACTGACTGGAGCGACTTATATCTAGCTGATGACGTTGAACTTGCATGTGATATATTTTATGATAAACTGTATTCGATGTTTGATAACCATGTACCAAAAGCCACACCTAGAACCTCCAACTTTCCCTCTTGGTTCACCAGAGACATAATACAGAAGATAAGATTAAAATACCACTATTTTAAAATGTACAAAAAACATGACATAATGGAATATAAATATAGAGTAGCAAACTTAAAACGTGATATAAAATACAGTATTCGTCGTGAGTATAATAATTTTATCAAGTCAACTCAAAATAACATTAAAGATAATCCTAACCAGCTGTGAATCTTTGTAAATGCCAAGAAGAACTCATCGAGGACACCAGGAACGATGGAATATGATGACCATTCCCTCACATCTCCCCAAGATGTGGTGCAAGGTTTCGCAACTCACTTCAGCAGTGTATTTTTAAATGACAATAATACCGTGTTTGGTGACGTCCCGAGTATCAGTGCACGTACCTATTATAATGTTCTACATTGTTTCACCATTGAAACAAGCGATATTAGAAGAGCAGCTAGGAAAATGAAACCCAGTTTTACAATGGGAGCGGATCATATCTCAGCATTCTTGATTAAAGACTGTATTAGCTGTTTTGAGGAATCATTGTGTAAGGTATTTAATTTAATACTAGATAAAAGTATATTCCCGAACTGCTGGAAGCTGTCAAAAATTTGTCCAATATTCAAGTCAGGTGTCAAATCTTTCATTACGAATTACAGGCCTATTGATCTAATTTCAAATATAGCAAAGCCTTTTGAGAGCATTTTATCATATCTTGTGTATAATCATGTATACCGAGAAATATGTATCGAACAAACATGGGTTTTTCAGAGGTAGGTCTACATTGCCGAATATAACCAACTTTGTTCAATCTGTGTCGAAAGCTCTTGATGATAAGTTGCCAGTTAATGTAATTTTTACAGATTTTACTAAGGCCTTCGATCAGGTACATCACGGCAATATTATTAAAAAACTTGAGCAATTTGGAATATGTGATAAATTGATTATACTATTTCATTCCTTATTAACAGATAGGAAAAAATTACGTTGAATATAAGGGTTTCAAATCAGATATGTATTGCGTGACAAGTGGGGTTACCCAGGGATCTAATTTGGGCCCGCTAATATTCTTAATGTTTGTTAACGACATTACGACATATCTAAGATCCCAAGTTTTTCTCTATGCCGAAGACTTGAAAATTGTACGAGTTATAAGTAATATACATGATTGTAATATATTACAGAGTGATATCGATTCCTTATACCCTGTATAACGGTGCCAAAATTTTTGAAATTCTCCATTATTCGTTTAATACTGTTTGGAGACGGTTTTTTGTTTCTCTGGATATCTATTAGCAAATATTTCACATGTTTTTGATAAAACTTTGTTACATTCTCCATAGATTATAAACAAATTTAAATAATCTTCGTGCGTATAATTTAAGCGCCCCTGCATGATAATTAATACTTGTCAAATGGTAAATGAGAGCTACATACATTTGTTTAGCACCCAACGCTGTCATAGCCAACTAAGAGTAATTGAACTTAAAATACATAGCAAAATCCCCATATAAAAATATTGAATTGGCAATATTTCAAAAACTAAAAATTCTCGGAATAGACATCCATACACAAACTTACCCTTATTTTTAATGGTAAATAGGATAAGATTATAAAAATTGGGGGTGTCTATTTGAAAAAATTGATTTTTGACAGTTTTCTCAATTTCATTTTCATTCTTATTTTTTGAACACTCTGTATTAATACTTATCAAAACATTATAAAAACTCTATTAAAGTAGGTCTTTTCCAACAAAGAATCTAACCCAAATTAAATAATAAAGGCTTCCTTATAGGAAAAATTGATAATTCTTTTAGTGCCTGCAAACGTCATTTTTGACATAAGAGTTGAAATATGTCAAAAACGGAGAGACTTAGGTATAGGACATGATACACAAAATCGGCCTAGAATTTTACGTACAATCCAAAAATGTAATAATATATAGGGTGTCCTATTTAAAATAAGCAAGTTGACATCTACTTCCGGTATAACCTGAAGTGCCACCATCTTGAAAATATTTTAGCCGAGTTGCCCCCGTCGACTTTAGTTTACTTCCAAATTTTCAAAATTTTGCAACGTCTACTTTTCGAGATATCAATCGCCGCAGTTTGTCGTGGGACACCCTGTATATGTGGTGTATATAGAATAAATTAGGCTTAAATATAAAAATGTAAAACAATGATATTTTCAAGAAAAACCAACGTGACTGAGTACATTTATCAAATAGGTGACACTTTATTGGAACGTTGTAATCAGAAAAAGGTTCCTGGTGTCATAATTGATCCTGAATTAACTTTTGTGTTCCACATTATAAGCATATTAATAGTCATTCTCTAAAAATGCTTGATTTCATTATCAGGAACACAAAACAATTTACAAATATCGACTGTTTGAGATACTATATATTTCGTTTGTTAGAAGCCGCTAGGAGTATGCTAGTGCCGCTTGGTGTCCATACCGTAATATCCATATTAAAATAAAGAAGGTTTAGTGCCATATTCCCCAAAAAGAAACAATTATGCAGCTACGGACACGTGTTTCGGAGTTATTGCCCCTCGTCAGCGTAGCGTAGCTAAGGAATTGGATCTACGATGGGATAGATCAGGAACAAGAACTAAAATAAGGCTGGAAAGTACAGTACACAGTACTCAATTAGTGTCTTCATGTTCCCATGTGCCACATTTGGGGCCTCGATGAGCACAGTCAACACACAGAGCTCTATGTGTACTGCTCATTTCCACCTGGCACATACAAATAAAACAAGATAGATTTATTGGGGTTCAAAATAAAATAAAGAAGGTTTAGTGCCATATTCCCCAAAAAGAAACAATTATGCAGCTATAGACACGTGTTTCGGAGTTATTGCCCCTCGTCAGCGTAGCGTAGCTAAGGAATTGGATCTACGATGGGATAGATCAGGAACAAGAACTAAAATAAGGCTGGAAAGTACAGTACACAGTACTAAAATGTTTGAGCGTATACTACGTACATTTTGTAAATACTTATATTTTATCAAGCATAAAAGATTTCTTCTGTTTCTTTCTTTTTTTTAATTGGTTTTTATTAAAATTTTATTATATTTCTACTTTAGACTTTTTATTGTACTTTTTTTTAAATTGTGCTTTTGTACGTCGTTTTTTATCGCATTTCTAATCATTTTTATACATGTAAACTTGTAATTAAAATAATTTTGTATATTAAACTAATTATGGACAGTTTTCTGTCTGTTGGATTTTAATAATCTATCTATCTATCTATCTATATATCTATCTGTCTATCTATATATCTATCTATCTATTAATTATGGTCAGATCATATAGCGATTAAAAAAACTATATAATGTCTTTTACAATAGTTTTTTAACTATATACTATGACAAGTGTGAATGTTAAATGTGTTTCAATCACTATTTGTCAGAAGCTATATTATGGTTTAAGTATATTGTATGCATAAATTTCACTAATTAAAGTACTTGTTTGCCCAGAATAAATAAATGTGGTAATGAGAATGGCAAACAATGATATATAAAAGGAGTCTTATATAGTTTTTTTTATTAATAATCTCATTGAATTACATATGTATAAAAAAATGTAACCTAATATCTGTAAAAGTGATAAAATCTATGCAACAAACATAAAATCGCTGCCAATTACTTGGAGATCAGAACTTCCTTACCGTAGTAAAACTCGACGTATGGTGGTTTATAATAAAAAGTGATTTTTGACGTTTCAAAAAGTCACAAATTTTGACGTTTCAAAAAAGTCACATTTTGACGTTTCAAAAAAGTCACATTGGTAGAATATCACTAATATTTTTTTTAGACCGATTTTGCTCATCAGTGAACTCAATCTCTTCCTTGACCTCTAAAATGTGTGTACCAAATTTGAAAGCTTTATCTCAAAAACTGTAGTTGCTATCGCGAACCAGACAGACACACAGACAGAAAATATTTTCTGTCTGACATTTTGTGTATAGTCATAATTCGTCGAGATTCGACCAGAAATGCAATAAAAATTTTCAAAATTTTTTTTACGAATACATAACTTCCTCACTTTGAGGGGTGAGGAAGTAATTTGGCACATTTTTTCACAGCTATAGATATCTTGTGAATTAATACAAATATTGTTATAGATATCTACTTTAAATCCTGCAGATTTTCCTTAAATTTAGCTATGTGAAATCGGATTAGTATATGCCTGAAACGTACTACAGGCTGTAAGTTTTTCACATTTTTTCATCTGAAATTAGTAGCCAGAATTCCTGTAATTAGAAAGCTGAATCAGTTCAAAAACATGTTTTACTAATGTTTGATAGATGTTTGCATATTTAACATTGTAAGCATTTATAATACATTTTGCAAACATTGTGTATTCAAGTGCTCTTTTGCATGTTTAATTAAAATTTTAATTAAAAACCAAGCGCCTGCCACTGATTTAAGAAAATCAATTAATTTACCTCTTTTCGCATCTCATCCTCATCATTATTCATTCAATGTTATGTAAACTATAAAAAAATAGAATAGGGTCAAAATATATGTGAAACATAATTTCTTGCAAAATAGTGGCAAGTAACGGGTAGTTTAGAATCAGTCCAGTGCTTTTAGTATCCGTTCAAAAAATCCACGAAAGCTGCATTTTTCACACTTTAATTTCATCGTTCTAAACAGCGTCTTAAAAGTCCCCGGTGATCCGTTGAACGTACAATATTTTACGGTGCGTAAAAAAAAAATAATTTTCATGACTACCTCTGTTCCATTTAATTTTACGAGTATGAACGTTACTCTAAGATCGAAAGATTAGAATTATCTACAAAAAAGGTCCTTACTGGTTTTGTTACACGAGTTATATTTTTCGAGAAAATTTTATGTAAGAATTATGACTTAGGCAAATACTTTGATTTTACTACCTAGTGATATGGTAAAATTATATTTTGAAAATAAATTTAGAGAAGCACATCTATAATTAACTCCGAATAGAAATAAGCAGCTGCGTATCCCCTCTTTTATTTAGGAGTATACTATGCCTTGGGTATATACCTGCTCATCGCATTTTTGCTGGCAAACCATATAGTTTTGGTTAGTTTTTCGGCGTGCGTTGACATATTTTGCAGTGTTAGAAAATAGAGTCCGTTGAAAATGGACAATTCATGTTGTGGCTTGTTGATGAAGAAATACATTTTTAAAACCAAGCAAAGGAACAATTGACCAAAAAAAATGTAGCAAAAAATGTAGAATAAAGAGACGAAAAAAGAAGAAGAATGAGAAAAAGAAGAAGTGGAAGATAACTTCTTGATAACGTATGATGATAGTTTGAATATTAATAATTATGTCATATTACCACCACAGAATAAAGCAATCATGATTGATTTCATTAATAAATGGTATAAAACCAGCCTCATAAAAAATTTCTTGTTTTCTTTCTAATATAGGACCTATTTATAAACTTATTAAACATAGAAGAGAGTAAAAACGAAGTATTTGCTTGAGTCACAACTTTTACATCAAGTTTTCTCGAAAATTCATTAGTGATAGTGATGGTTTAATTGACACATCGGTCTAAACGTTTTTATTTGCATGGGCAACTTGACATCGTTTTTGTTAAATGGTCGATAATTAATTACAATTCTTGTCATAGGCATAACTTATTCGATCGTAAAACTAAATACACAGATATTTATTAATGTTTATACTTATACCACTAAGCAGATCCATAATTATCGAAAAATAATATATGCTATCCTGCTACAAACAGCAAAGTTGTGGAAATCATCACCCAAATACGTTATCCTTAGCTGTATTTTTTCTAATTCAATTTTCCGGCATGACCTTCTGGGATATCATAGTCAGTCCATCAATAAATAGGAATTATATGATTTTTTTGATGATATAAAGTTACCAAATAACTAGTGTGGTATATATTTACCAGTCAAAGCTGATGTTATCAATACAAATGAAGAAGAAAATTTGCTCTTATTTCCTTTGCATCTCTCATACAAGGAAATATTGGGATCTTAAGGGCAATAAGATGTGAATAAAATATATTACAAGCACTTGGTTTGATGGCAAGGATCAAATGTAATCAATATAATACTTCTCTCGTTTGAATGCTTTTTATTCTGTTTTAAAATATCGATTTTGTTGTCATGAATTTATTGGGTAGAAATTTAATCCATTGAAAGAATATTTGTTTCTATTTGCTTTAATGGAAACTGGAATTATGTAATACTTTTAAAATTTTTTTTATAAAACTGTTCTTTTTTACCACTTATTATGATATACAATATTGGTAAGCATCAGCTCCTGCGTCAGTTTTTAAATGCCTTTTTCATCGAGCACGGACACGGATTCTCGATATCAGAAGGTTTCAAGCCGTTGTTAAAAATGTCGTTTGTTGATATATTGTACTTACAGAAAGTTTATAAACTTTAAAAAATGGTGAAATTTATTAATAGCATAGTAGATTAAATACACATAGATGGTTCCATCCAGTGTTAAAATTTATCACTGTAAAATCTGGACTTGTCGAGAACGAGAAATGCCGGATTTACTGGAACTACTCGTTCCCGACGGTCAGGCTAATCCAAGCCAACAAGCCTGACATAGTCTTCCTCGACCATCAACTCAAGGTGATCTATGTCATCTAGTTCTCGGCACCTGCGGAGAAAAACATCACCTTGAAGGAGGATGAGAAACGGACCAAATATCGTGATCTGCGGTACGAGCTCCAAGTGTTGTACCCAGGCTACTAGGTAAAGATGGTCGTCCTTATAATCGGTGTACTCGGAGGGATAAAGCCTACGTTGCTCTCGGAACTGAAGATCATACCGGCCTGTCAAAAATCAGCCGAGTGACTGGTAGACCAAATGCAGAAGGCGGTCATTTTGGGTTCTCTCCGTTTGCTTAGGGCACATTCTGGTATCTACAGTCACTAACCCTGCGAGATGTGGGGAGTGGCTGTAGTTAATGCGCCGGCGCGACTCACGTGAGGCATCGGAGGCCACGGGAGGACTGTCCGGCAATGGAAATTCCGAAAAAAAAAAAAATAACAATAGTAATAATAATAATAATAATATGCTTTATTTGTCCACCAGGTAACACCCAATTACAGGACAATTTAAAATACTACGAAATATTTTATAATATTTAGTAACAAATCATTATATTAAACATAAAGTTACAATAGATGTTATTGAAAGGACTGAAAATTAAATAAAAAAAAAATAGTGAGATAATAATAGTTAAGAAAAACAAAATAAAAACTAATTATTGAAAAAAATAAAATAATATAAATAGCGGTGTGAAAAAAATATATATCTACATAACATGCGAAAGAGCAATTAATAAAGGAAACAGTAAGCTAAAATTATATACTAAAAGTTTGCTTAGCACATCTTAACAGCTGATTTTGTGTGCAAATGTTTATATCACAATGTTGACTTACTTTGTTAAAATAATAGCACATACAATGTATTGGTGATTTTAGCAACATATTGGTATAGGCTCGTTTAGTGTAAAATGTGGGATTTTGTCTTGAATTAAAAAAATTAATTTGTGAAAGAATTTGAGGACAGTCAATTTTATTATGTTATAATTTGTATAGAAAAAGTAGCATAGAACAAATTCGCCGATACCCTAAAATTTCAAAATGCAATGCGCTTAGAAAATAATTGTTATTTATACTTCTCAGGATATATTTCTGTATCTCTTAAGTGATAAAAATTTTAAAAATTTTCTTTAAATTTGCTCTAACGTGCCTTTGTGAACTAGATCGTAAGGGTTCCAGATTATGGATCCGTACTTAAGTTTTGACATAAGAATAATATAATAATTTTAAACAATTTAAATTAGTAAATGATTTAAACATTCTTATGATAAATCCTAATATTTTGGTTGCCTCTTTATATTTGATATGTATATGTTCGACAAAACTCAGTTCAGATTCAAAATATATACCTAAATCTTTAATTGTATGTATGCGCTCTAAAACAGTGTCTTTAGTGCTGTAGTTTTAGTTAAAGCAATTTTTCTTTTTTGTGTAAGACCTACCTTACATTTAACAGCATTGATACCAACTTTGTTCAGGCCGCACCACTTGATGACTATATTAAAGTTTTCTTGAAGATTTATACAATCGTTTACGGAAGATTTTTAAATCATCGGCTAAGATTAATTTGTCGCACTTCAATTCCGTGCATAAATCATCAATAAATAATAGAAATAGTGAAGGCCCAAGATTAGAACCTTACGGCAGTCCGAAAGTGTCTAAGTATATTGACGATTTATATCCATTGTGAAATATAAATTGTTGTCTGCCTGTAAAATATGATTGAAAGTACTTTAATAGATTTAAATTAAATCCACACTTTGCTAATTTCTACAAGAGTAATTGATGGTCGATGCGACCAAAGGCGTTGGTAAAATCGGTATACTAAACGTCTACCTGTCCTTGTTCATCTAGAATATTAGAAACTGTTTGACTGAATATTACTAAGTTCGTAGTAGTTGATCTGTTAGACACAAATCCATGCTGATCTACTGATAATCTGTTTTTAGTGGATATACAGATGCGATTGTATAAAATGATTTCAAGAACTTTAGCAAAATTACACAAAAGATGTAATAATTAAAGACGGTTGAATCTGTGAAATTCAGGTGTAGCGACCGCGGGAGCCTCGACTGCGCAAACCCACAGACACAGGGTTATCCTAAGGGTTTACATAAACACATTATATCAGTACACTTTCTTCCTGCATACAGTTTGTTTATTGAAGAATAAAATAACTTTACCTATTTCGTCGCGTATAGATAGATTTATATCTGAATTTTCTGATTTATAATAGGTATACCGGAATAGTGACTGATAACACACTGTGTTTTGTTTGCCACACTATTTGAATAGGTGGAGTGTACATGACTGCAGGCAACATATTGCAAGTGTAAATGCAAAATATTAAACTAAAATATTCATACTGGGTGTTTATTTTGAATTGTAATTAAGTGCGCACTTAACATGAACAGAGAGAAATAACATTTTCGGTCATTCTGGAAAAAATATAATCTCGGTGGCAAGTACCTACGAAACAACAAGTAAGATTGCCACTTCCCCATGAGAACAATATTAACAATGAAGTACGTGACAAACAAATATGGCTAACTGTGGATAAAACTTCTGATGCAGGAATTAACAAGGTGGTATTAATTCGTATTTTAAACCCAATGGGCCATCGAACTTATATTTGCTGGTCAATAGAAGGTTGGAAAACAATAATGGGAATCATGCTTGCAAGATGCGTTTTATTATTTGTAAATATAAAACTTTCTAAATAACTTGTAGGATATTCCTCATTAAGGTAGATACTGATTAATGTCAAATAACAGAGACTATACTATCTTTGTATATAATGTTTCATATCCCACATTTTTATGTGAAATGTCATTATACCGCTCACTCACTCGCACACCAGGGTCATCTTTTAGAGTTTGTAATTTATTTTCTACATTATGAATTATATGTAAGGACTCTTCTGATGACAATGAAGAATTTTCTAATAGTTGAATACTGTCCAATACCACTGTGTAATAAATAATAATAATAATAAGTTTATTTAATATATATATATATATATATATATATATATATATATATATATATATATATATATATATATATATATTGTCGCGTTTAATATTTTAATACTAATACGTTTATAATTTCTTTTTTTTTAACTCGCTCGAATAAATAAACTCTCTTAGCAGGGTTTGTAGTTAGGTTCCGTAGTCAACATGAGGTGCTTTCTAGACGTAAATTATAATATGTACTTCCAGGCAAATGATAGACCAAATTCAACTATAGTTATCCAAACTTATTTAATTTTCCAATAAATTAGCCTAAAATGTCCTACCTAACTTAAAATTATTCCTGTCTAATTTTTTTTTTAATTATTTAACAAATTAAATACCACCTTATGTGACAAATATTACACCTCGGTTACATTTATCTGTAACCTTAACATTATTTTAAAATTAAATATAAAAGAGCATAAAGTTTATACTTGCAATCGAAAATAAGTTTATTAGCACTTACGAAATATCAGTGTCTAATTCTCCATGTGTCACGTTTAAAGCTTCTGCGCTGGATTATTGCTCAGGTAAACCAAACACCCCTATTTATTTATTTCCTTTCTATCCGCTCTCTAAAACTGCTTGCTGCTGCAAATTTCTAATCTCTTTTTCCATATTAACATTTCTCCTCTCTGTCAAACCGCTTTTATATCATCACAAATTGCCAAACCAACTCCCAAAACTCAATTTTAACCTATCTCCTCCGCTTCAGGACAGGACGGAATAAAAAAACCGTTCTAAACAATCTCTCGGCAATTTTCTTCTATAACTCACTTCCTTCTAAATTGAGAATTTTTTAATTGTCAGTTTTCTTTTCTGTCACTCCCAACGCATCCTATTTTTTTTTCTTCAAATTTCATATGTATTTATTATAATTATATTGGCTGTAAACCTTTTACTATTCTTTATCTTTTTTAATTATGTCCTTCTTAAATTTTATTTTGCTTCTTTTGGTGTTGGTTTGATTCCATTCGATTCATTTTATTTTGCTTTAGCTTTTGTCCGACACCAAACAATGTTTTCACATTTTTTTTTAAACATACACAAACTTTTACATATACACAATTTCTTTATTTATTTTTTTAATAGAATAATTTCCATTCGTTGAATTCAGCCCGTATCTATCCTGAAAGTATGGTAATATGTCTAACTATGATGTTTTATCTAAGAGATAATTTTTTTTTTTTTAATTTATATATCTCCAGGCCTTCACATTGCATCAATTTCTACAGGCATAGTATTATTTTATAATAATTATATCAGTAAACTAAAATATATGACATTTCCCCTCTAGATAATTTATAGAAAATTTGTTTACTACTTTCTGTAAACTTATCTACCCTTACATAGATTTTAGTTTAATCCTTATTTGTTATCGTGTATGGATATATAAGATTAATGTGAAATTTTCCCCTTAATAATTTTCTTTTTATTGTCAAATAACTCGTACGTGTTTTCACCTAATATTTTTGATATTTCATATGGCCCCTCATATGGCAATTGTAATTTTGCACATAAATTCTTTTTATAATTAGCAATTCTTAAACTTTTAATTATTACTAAATCACCTAATTTAAATGTTGTCCTTTTCTTAATTTTATGATTTGCTTTCTGCTTATATTTACATGCCGCTTTATATATTCTTTCTTTTACTAAACTATGTAATTTGTCTATATCAGTTTTATTTTCTATTTTCCAAGGACGTGCCGGTAGTTCATTTTTCATTAACAAAATAGGTGATATATGCGTTATAGTATTCGGTACATTATTTATATAATATTCGATCTGCCCGATATAATTTTCCCATAATTCATGCCTTTCATGTACATTTTTATAACTTCTTGATTGTATCTCTCAACCGGATTTCCATTTGGGTGTCTTATTGACGTAAATATTAATTTCATATCATTTTCATGGCAAAAACTTTTAAATCTACTATTGTCAAAGTATGTAGCATTATCTGTTAATATTTTATTAGGCTTCCCAACCTCTTTGGAGTATTCATTTAAAAAAATTATTGTGTTATTAGTATTACATCTTTGACATGGATAGAGTTTTATAAATTTTGAGAACAGATCTACTATTACTAGAATATGTTTATTTTTATTTTTGCTCGGTATTAAATTTGATATGTAATCTATAGCAATTATTTCTAACGGACTTTTGACTATTATACTTTCAATAGTATTCTGATTGACATGATTTTTATATTTTGTCATGCAACATTTTTCACAATTATTTATGCATGTTTTTGCAATAGTAATATCATTTTGAGCATAGTAATTTTCCCTAAAAATTTTCCATGTTTTCTTTATTCCAATATGTCCGAATTTAATGTGTAAATCGCTCATTATTTTTTTCGTTAAACTTGTATCTAAAACATATACCTCTTGTTCCTCAAACATTTTAATTATAAAACCCTCTTTAATCATATACCCCCCTATAATTTTGTATTTCTAATTTTTCCCTCAAATTAACTAATTTTTCTTGACTTTCTTTTACCTCAGTTTCTGAATACATTCTCTCTAAACTATTAAACTTATTCATTGCTACTAAAAATGTGTTTGGTTTTATTGTTTTATTTTCATTTATTCTGCTTAAAACATCTGCCGTAATATTTGTTGTCCCCGGTATATGTCGAATACTAAACTGATACTCCTGTAACAATAATGACCATCTATAAATTCTATTATTAGTAAATCTATTATTCATTAAGTATTGCAAAGCTGCATGGTCCGTTTCTACTATGAATTGGTTGCCTGTTAGATAATATTTTAACTTATTTATTGCATGACATAGACCTAACATTTCTTTTTCTGGAGTTGAATAGCGTGTTTCATAACCTTTTAAAATCCTTGATACAAAACATATTGGCACTTCCACACCATTTTGAATTTGAACTAACTCTCCTGATATTCCATAATCTGAAGCATCAGTACGCAGTATAAAAGTTTTGCTGTAATCTGGATTATGCAACAATAAATTTCTATGAAAACTATTTTTCAATTCCTGAAATGCTTTATCCCTATTTTCATCCTATTTCCACCTAACTCCCTTTCTAAGCAGTTCAATTAAAGGCGCTTGTTTATCTGACAAATTTGGTATAAACCGCTTATAGTAATTTAAAATTCCCAGAAAACCCCTTAATGTTCTTAAATTTTTTGGTCGTGCATAGTTTTTAATATTATCAAGCCTATTTTGATTAATATTAATCCCCTCATCATTAATAATATACCCTAAGTATTCTATTTCCTTTTGGAAAAATTTACATTTATCTAAGTTTAGTTTTAAACCCGCTTCATCTAACACTTTCAAAATAATTCTAATGTGTTCATAATGTTTTTCTTCATTTTCAGAAAATATTAGTATGTCATCTACATAGTGGTTACAGAAATCGTCATATTTATTTAAAATCACTTGCAATGCTCTTATTAAAGCGGCTGAAGATGATTGCAAACCGAATGGAACAACACAGAATTGGTAAATATTCCCCTCTATACTAAATCCAGTATATTTCCTAGACTCTTCATGCAAAGATATTAACCAAAACGAATTCTTTAAATCTAATTTACTATACACACAATTTGATTTTAATCGTCCAATTATACTGTCAATATTAACCGGTTTATCGTATAATGGACTTGTTATTTGGTTGATTTTTCGTGCATCTAGACATATTCTTATTGTCTCATCCTTTTTTTTAACTGTTACGACTGGGTTGATGAAATTAGTTTCAGATTTTTCAATTATGTCTTGTTTTATCATGGATGAAATTTCACATTTTACTTGTTCTCTATATTTAAATGGTATCGGATAAGTTCTAGCATTATATGGTAAAGATTCATTTACACTCAGCTTATGTTGGTAGAGATTTGTAACTCTTGCTTTATAATTGAATAGTTCTTTATGTTTTAATAATATGTCGATTATCTTAGTGAGATGTACTTTGGGACAAATGATTATTTCTTTATTTTTCTCCTTTGGAGTATTATAATTATTTTCCAGTACCTCTATTGGATATGGACCATCAACTTTATTGATAAGGTAGTTTATTAATTTTGCATCTATGGCATTTCGCCTATTTTCCTCATCAATTATATCAAATACACATTTACCTATTTTTACTTTTTTATTAATAGGATCAATTATGACATTATTACTGTTTAAAAAATCACTTCCCAACATTACATCTATTAACAGATCTGGTATTATTACAAACTCGTGTGAAATTATTTCTTGTCCCATTTGAACAAGTATATTTATTATTTTATTAACTTCTACCATTTTCCTACCATTAGCTGTATGTAAATTTATCTTTTTCATTCTTATTATATCATTTTTAAAACTTTTAGCATATTCATCTATGATTTTTGCATTTATTAAGCTAAGCTCAGAACCCGTATCGATTAGTGCTGTTAAGAAAATATTATTTAAATTTATTTTAATAAAGGATAAATCTGAATTCAGTATAGCCAAGTCATTACCTTGTTGTTCAATGTTTATAAACTCTTTTGGATGTTCGTAGATTGAGTTTACTAGTTTTGTATCCGATTTGCAACTAACTAAAAATTTTTTTTCTTTGGCTCTGGTTCAACCATTGCCGTTGTTATCTCTTCTATCCTATTCCATTCCATGGTTTTTGTATTTCTGTTCTCTTGTTTGTCTTGTTTATTTTCTTGTTGTCCATCTACTTGATTCTCCCTTCTTTGATTATTATTAGCTTCATTATAATTTCTTCTATAATTTTGATAATTGCCTTGTTCATTTCTTCTATAATTATTATAATTTCTTTGTTCATTTCTTCTATCATTCTGATTATTTGTCCCCCCCGTCACGCATATTCCTATTATACCCATTATATTCTCTTTCATATGATCTATCTTCTATGTTGTAGTTTTGTCTTCTTTCATTGTTATTCTGAGCCCTGTCCTGACGATCATTTCCATATCTTCTATTATCATACTGATAATTGTCGTACTTATCTTTTGCATGTTCAACCACCCTACCATCGTCAATTCTTCTAACATAATTAATTAGTTTTTCAATCGTATCAATTGATTGAATAAGTATGACATCTCTAATATTTTCCGAGAAATGTCTCGCAAAATACTTAACAATTTCCACATCTGGCATACGTGGTTCTAAATGCCTAACATAGTTATATTTTTTTAAGATATATTTTTCACGTGTTAAACCTACATTTTCCACATACTTGCCACTAAATAAATTTTCGCGTATTTTTGATTGCTGGTTCTCCCCCCAATAATTAGATAGGAAAAGATTAATGAATTGTTCTAAATTTTCATATTTCTCCTCAACTATGGCATACCAAATCTCAGCATCCCCTTTCAGACTGTTTCTGATGTATGTTTTTAAATTTATATTATCAGTTAACAAAGCTACATTTTCCTGTAAATTTTTTATAAAAACTTTCGGATGGACTTTCCTGTCCTCATTAAAAATTACCCTCATGTCTTGTTGTAGTGAAGAGTTAGAAACATATTGTATATTTCCCTCCCTATTAATTTTATTGATTTCTTGTTTCATTTGTTTTTTCAATAGCTCGATATTAACAGCATATTGTTCATCAACATTTATTAATTTGTCCTTTACAATTTGAATATTGTCATTTAATTTCCCCTCTACTTGTGAAATTGTACTTTTATATCCTTGTTCAATTTCTTGCCCTAATTTGTTAATTTTATCATCAAATTTATTTGTAATTTTTGCCAAAATTTGTTTTTCTATATTATTAACTATCCCATCTATTTTTTTATTTAATGTGAGGTTAGTTAATTCTATTTGTTCCCTTAAAGTTTTATTTTCCTTTTTAATTTCTAAATTGACTGCATTTATTTTGCTAGTTAAATCTTCTCCCAAACTGTTAATTTCCTGTTTTGTTTCAGCTATTTTATTACTTAAAATCTTATTAGTCTCATTATTTGTTTCTGTTATTTTTTTACTTAAAATATTATTTGTTTCAGCTATGTTTGCTGCTAACGGGCCGTCATCTGTTGCATTTGTTGCATGAAAAATGCAGTATCAAGAACTGGCAATACTGATGGTTCATAATCTTGGTTTTGTACCTGAGCATTACTTTGATCTGCCATGTCTACTATTTTACCTGATCTTAAGTCCATACAACAATAACTTTAATATAATATATTAAATAATATTATTATGTTTATACCTTGTTCATTTATTTTATTAATGCATTCTTTGAAACCCTGGAATTATAATAAAACACCTAATGTTGACTCGGGCCTGACATGTTGGGCGCCAAATTGTCGCGTTTAATATTTTAATACTAATACTTACGTTTATAATTTCTTTTTTTTTTAACTCGCTCGAATAAGTAAACTCTCTTAGCAGGGTTTGTAGTTAGGTTCCGTAGTCAACATGAGGTGCTTTCTAGACGTAAATTATAATATGTACTTCCAGGCAAATGATAGACCAAATTCAACTATAGTTATCCAAACTTATTTAATTTTCCAATAAATTAGCCTAAAATGTCCTACCTAACTTAAAATTATTCCTGTCTAATTTTTTTTTAATTATTTAACAAATTAAATACCACCTTATGTGACAAATATTACACCTCGGTTACATTTATCTGTAACCTTAACATTATTTTAAAATTAAATATAAAAGAGCATAAAGTTTATACTTGCAATCGAAAATAAGTTTATTAGCACTTACGAAATATCAGTGTCTAATTCTCCATGTGTCACGTTTAAAGCTTCTGCGCTGGATTATTGCTCAGGTAAACCAAACACCCCTATTTATTTATTTCCTTTCTATCCGCTCTCTAAAACTGCTTGCTGCTGCAAATTTCTAATCTCTTTTTCCATATTAACATTTCTCCTCTCTGTCAAACCGCTTTTATATCATCACAAATTGCCAAACCAACTCCCAAAACTCAATTTTAACCTATCTCCTCCGCTTCAGGACAGGACGGAATAAAAAAACCGTTCTAAACAATCTCTCGGCAATTTTCTTCTATAACTCACTTCCTTCTAAATTGAGAATTTTTTAATTGTCAGTTTTCTTTTCTGTCACTCCCAACGCATCCTATTTTTTTTTCTTCAAATTTCATATGTATTTATTATAATTATATTGGCTGTAAACCTTTTACTATTCTTTATCTTTTTTAATTATGTCCTTCTTAAATTTTATTTTGCTTCTTTTGGTGTTGGTTTGATTCCATTCGATTCATTTTATTTTGCTTTAGCTTTTGTCCGACACCAAACAATGTTTTCACATTTTTTTTTAAACACACAAACTTTTACATATACACAATTTCTTTATTTATTTTTTTTAATAGAATAATTTCCATTCGTTGAATTCAGCCCGTATCTATCCTGAAAGTATGGTAATATGTCTAACTATGATGTTTTATCTAAGAGATAATTTTTTTTTTTTTTTAATTTATATATCTCCAGGCCTTCACATTGCATCAATTTCTACAGGCATAGTATTATTTTATAATAATTATATCAGTAAACTAAAATATATGACAATATATATATATATATATATATATATATATATATATATATATATATATATATATATATATATATATATATATATATATATATATATATATATATATATATATATATATATATATATATGTACACTGGGATAGTCACAGAAGCAGTAGTGGATTATTGCTGCTTGTGCGTGATTTTATATATATACAAGACTTTTAGAAATGTAGCAAGTAAATTAAATAAAAGAATAAATCAATGACCTGAATCAATAGAAGCTGAAGTGTAATTTTATAATGTTTTTAGCTATTTAATTGGGTATGCAGAAATTTTAAATCTTGAGTTATATATATATATATATATATATATATATATATATATATATATATATATATATATATATATATATATATATATATATATATATATATATATATTTTTTTATCTTTTTTAATTATGTCCTTCTTAAATTTTATTTTGCTTCTTTTGGTGTTGGTTTGATTCCATTCGATTCATTTTATTTTGCTTTAGCTTTTGTCCGACACCAAACAATGTTTTCACATTTTTTTTTAAACATACACAAACTTTTACATATACACAATTTCTTTATTTATTTTTTTTAATGGAATAATTTCCATTCGTTGAATTCAGCCCGTATCTATCCTGAAAGTATGGTAATATGTCTAACTATAATGTTTTATCTAAGAGATAATTTTTTTTTTTTAATTTATATATCTCCAGGCCTTCACATTGCATCAATTTCTACAGGCATAGTATTATTTTATAATAATTATATCAGTAAACTAAAATATATGACAATATATATATATATATATATATATATATATATATATATATATATATATATATATATATATATATATATATATATATATATATATATATATATATTGCACTGGGATAGTCACAGAAGCAGTAGTGGATTATTGCTGCTTGTGCGTGATTTTATATATATACAAGACTTTTAGAAATGTAGCAAGTAAATTAAATAAAAGAATAAATCAATGACCTGAATCAATAGAAGCTGAAGTGTAATTTTATAATGTTTTTAGCTATTTAATTGGGTATGCAGAAATTTTAAATCTTGAGTTATATATATATATATATATATATATATATATATATATATATATATATATATATATATATATATATATATATATATATATATATATATATATATACACAATACATATTAATTTGTGGCATATTTTGAATAATTATTATTAGTTACTAAGATTATTTCTCTGGTTAACTATATTATGAAACCTAATTCGATCAGTATATAGAAGCCTTATTTCTTTTTTGAATTTTTAAAATTTGTCCATACTTTTAATATTTGTTGGTAGAATTTCATATAGACGAGGTCCTAAGTGGTTACAGTTTCGTTGACCTATAGTTTTATCACATCGGGGTATGATATGACTGTGTTATTTTCCTCTTTTCCTAGCTCTGCTTGTTTTTCAGTCAGTTCGTTCTCACGAATATCAATTATTCTTTGTTTTGCCTCTATCAAAGAATCTTTACTATTAATAATATTTTGTAGCAGATTAATTATGTGATATTGTTGACATGAGCTGCAATAAAATTTCAATTTCCTGTTTTTAAGTGAAAGCACTTTTATTTCTGCCGCTGCTAATTTAGCACATGTTTTGCACATCATCACAGTTTGCAACTGGGATGTCCTTAGTAATTGCTGTTTTGCAACTGAATTATTTTGAATCACATGTATTGCTGCTTCTATTTCAGGATTTTTTAAATAGTTTTGGGTCTCGAAGATGACTTTTGATTCACTAGGATTTAACTGTAGAATAATATCCTTTACTCATTGAAAATACTCATGGTAGTATCCAATTACTGCTAGCCATGTCCCAAAACGTGTTAAAATAGGTTGCGGTGGAAGTTGTATATCACGACAAGTTAACTTAGAACTTTTAACCCGTTTTAGAGGCATTCATGCGGTATTAGCATGCCCTCGTCGCCAGGTTACTATCATAAAATTTTAAATCGCTGTTAAATTTCGTTTTATTAATAAAAAATGCGAATATTTAATTTGGTGTTACTTTATGAAACTAAATAAGCGTATTTCCTATTAACAAAAAAAAAACGCATCAGTATTGCCCGTAATTTTATATGTATATTAAATCTATATGGTATTTAGGATGAATTACTTGTTTTCGTTTTTCGATGTTACCAACAGAGACATTTTAATAACGATTTTAAATTCCCCCTTCATCGTAAATTTAAATATTATTTACATTAATGCATTCAATACAAATTCCGGTTTTATGTACTTTACAGGTATAGAGATATTAAGACAAGTAACTAAAATAACGAAAATCTCCAAGAAACATCTCTCACGATCTTAGGAGTTTACGACGACAGACGACATTGCCCAAATACCAGAAGAAATATTCCCGCCGGGAATATTTTCAATGGCACATTGCTAGTCTATATGCAAGATGCAAATTTTAAATCGGCACGACCGCGACATGGCATTGTTAAAAACTTTTATCAGTGTTGCAACGAAATATAGTAGACCACAACTATAAGAGACACATAAAAAATCTCAAAGCTTTGCCGCGATGCTCCTTAGGATAGAGGGGGGCATGCTTTATTTTTCTACAGCATATTAAATAATAAATATAATGTATTACTTAATACATAAAACATCATTATTCTCATGTAAAGTATGTTCTGGCATGATTGAAATAAGAAAGTAACGGAAACACGCCTGTATGAATTATAATTTCAAATTATTTTCATATAATTACGCAACTCCCTCCTAATTTAACGGTTACTAAAAGGTCATAAAAACCGGCCATAAAAGTGTCAAAGCCGGCGTAACTACATGCGACTCAGTACCGTACTTAAAATTTTTTGTGCGTTGAAACACACAATGTTAGAAATGTAAAAGTATTGTATCTTTGATAAATAAATAGTTATTTGATACCATGATAAATTAAAAAAAAATTACTCTGTTTTGCTTGTGTCAAGATAGGAATAATATTTTATATATTGGTGGAGCATTGATGAATTCTGTTAGTCTAAATTAAAATTATATCCAATATTCTCTTGTTGCTCAGTTTAGCCAATAATAATTTAATATATCGAATTATTATTGTGGGTTCAGAGCTAAAGTTATCGATATTATTAAAATAAGTAAAAGACATAAAGCAAATCTTTAAATTCTTTAAATAAATAAAATATTATATTTATATCAATAACCCTAACTTTATCTAATTGACCCAGATTAAATAAATAAATTAAATTCTAGAAAACAAACAAATAAGTATCAAATAAATAAATTCAATTCTGGAAAACAAATAAATAATTATCAAATAAAATATATATATATATATATATATATATATATATATATATATATATATATATATATATATATATATATATATATATATATATATATATATATATATATATATATATATATATATATATATATATATATATATATATATATATATATATATATATATATATATTGAGTGGCTTGGGGCAACATAATGTTAAGCCACATATTTCTTAAAATATGCCTCTAGATAAATTTTTTGGTCAATGTGATGGTAAGCCACTATGTGAAGGTGTTTTAGCAATTTGTCAAAAGATGGCAGCACCGAACATATAATCTTACTATTACAGCAGGTACATATGACCCAAATATTTTGTCAATAGTGTGGTAAGCCATAGTAATATGGCGTCTTATAGGCAGACAGACTGTGAAATTAGTGTTAATATGCAAGTATTTAGTGGTTCCGAAAGTGAATTTAGCGAGGATTCGGATGATTCTGTTAGAGACCCTGATTTTGTACCAGTTGATGAAGAGAATAGAATAATTCCAGAAGAAGTGAGTAGATATTTTACAATTTGAGGCTATATTTTTTCTGTATATAATTTTTTGTTTTTAACATTACAGAATAATGAAAATATTAGTCCAAATGTATCGAGAGTTACGCCTGCTACCCCAGAAAAAATTACCTAAAGCCCGGTGGCGTCGTAGGAATATCACAGAGAAGCAAAAAAGAAAAAATTCGAATAAATTTGGTAAGAACTAATATTATGTGGCCAATGGAAAAACTAAGGTCAACAAACAAATGTTTTTTATTGAGAATAGTTTTTTTGTTGTTTGCAGGGACAGTCCTATACACAGACAAAGTAAAAAAAACAGTTGAAGCCCGAACACTTGGAAATCCTTGCGGATGTTCAAAAAACTGCAGGACTAAATTAATGGGAACCGAAGAAGCAATTTTTAATGCCTTTTTGGACATGGCTTCATTTGATTCCCAGAATGCATACTTGTTTTCAAGAATCCGAACTTCAGCAAAAAAAGAGAACTTAACCTAAAAAAAACTAAAAACGTGGAATCAAGAAGAAAAATATCTGTAGAATACACCGTTAAAGTTAACGGTATAGATGTCCAGCTTTGTAAGGTTGAGTTCCTCGCAGTACATGGTCTGCAACATTCACTTGGACGAGTAGAAAATATTGTTTCGAAAATAGGTCTTGGACAAGCAGTACCTGAACCTGACCAAGGAGGAAAACATTCAAACCGCCCCAATAAAACATCTCTAGAGTTAGTTGGTGGTGCACACAGACATATCCAGTCAATACCAAAGTACCAAAGCCATTATAGTAGGGCACAAAATCCAAATAAAGTATATCTCGACTGTGACCTGACGATTTCTTCATTATATAGACAATATTATATACCATGGTGTGAAGTTCAAAATATTTTTCATGTTTCTGAAGATAAGTATCGTAGAATATTCTGCACTAGCTATAATATCGGGTTTAAATTACTAAAAACTGATACATGTAAGACATGTGATTCGCTATCTATATCTATTGAAGCCTCAAAAGAGCAACATAATGAGCAAGAAACCTCTCAACTTCTAACACAGTTGGAGTTGCATCAGAAACGATCAACTGCGATGCAACAACAGCTGAAGGAGGATACTGCCGCTGCAAAAGTTGATGACAAGTTAATGGTTATCGCATTTGACATGATGCAAGCAATGCCAACACCAAAACGAACAGTTGGCCCAGCATTTTACAAGAGAAAATTATGAACCTACTGTGAGGGAGTCCACGATTGTGGAACAGATAAAGGTTACATGTTTGTATGGACCGAGGATGTTGGAAAAAGAGGAAGTGATGAGGTGGGCAGTATTTTGGTGAAGTTTTTTGAGAAATGTGAAGAACAAGGACAGATTAATCGTTTATTCAGATAACTGCCCAGGTCAGAATAAGAACTGGGCAATAATGGCTTTGTGGCTATCAATGGTTCGATCTGGATGGTTTCGCGTCATTGAACATAAATTTTTGGTGGTAGGTCATTTCTATTTACCATGTGATAGAGATTTTGCCAGTATTGAAAAAGGAAAAAGGAATATTCCCAGCAAGTTTTTAGCCCTAAGGAGTGGAAGGATATTATTTTACTCTCTAGAAATAAAAATGTGTTTGAAGTTGCTGACCTGACACAAGAAGATATCTTAGATATTCAACCCTTAACTAAAGAAATTATAAAACAAAGTAAAACAGATGACGGTGGAGAACTAAATTTTTCAGGAGTTTTTACTTTCAAATTTGATTCATCAGATCCAAAAAGCATTTTCGTTAAATACACAGCTAACGGCCAGTTTACTAAAGTGTCAGTGGGAAAAAGAGGCAGAGCACATATGAGTGACATTACAAACCTCCAAAAGAAATATCATCACCCTCTGCCAATTAACCCGAAAAAATTAGCTCATATTAAAGAACTTCTTCCCTATGTTCGAGAAGTTCATCACCATTTTTATACTTGTTTAACATCTGATGCTTCAGCAGCTAATGATAATGAGGAAGACATAGAGATAAACCCAGAATAAACATGACATTATCAATTTACTTAATATTTTATATTTTTGTAACTATAACTGTACAAAAAATACATTCTTAAAAAAGTTCAACAGTATCATTTATATAAATTAAAATATGCAATAAAGTTCAAATGCAAAACTATGGTAAGCCACATAATTAATTAATATTTTTGTTATTTCAAGGATACTATTTGCTATTCTTAAATGTTCATGAGTCCTATAAATTAGCTACATATTAATTAATAATAATAATCAGTACAAAAAATATACATTAAAATTTGCGATTTCAGGAATTCTTTGAAATGTTTAAATTGCTCTCCTATAAAATTTTTTAATTGTGGCTTAACATTATGTTACCCCAAGCCTCTCATATATAAAATAATAAATAAAAATAATGTTATATTGCAATTGCGCGTATGTAAAACACTGATAAAACGATAAATTCACAATGTACACTAAATCACATAATATTTTATTCGAAACACTAATCACTATACCCACTCAACACTTCACAACCACTTTCTAAATCGGTATCTGGATCAAGATATATTATTAAACGGTCTTGATTAGGGCTGATGCTTTTTCCTAACTTAATGTATTCATCTTCAATTTTAATGACATGCTGAATACAATTTTGCCAATAACTTGGTGTTATTTCTCTCACTTCAACTTTAATAAGGTCGATTACATTAGCATCAAATTTGGGAAAAGTGTTATTTTTTCGAATGCTTCTTTTCAGCTGACTCCATATTAGTTCGATCGGGTTGAAAATACAAAAATATGGGGACAACCGTAAAACCGTATGTCCTTAAGCTTCAGCCAGTTTATCAATTACATATTGTTTTGAAAAATTTTGCTTCTTAACAATGTCCAAAAGATCTTTCTTTTTAAAATTTTTTTGAAATTCCAAATTATGTTTTCGGAGAAATTCCTGAATATCTTCTTTCTTTGTTCCAGTATTTGGTATTTTTTCGATTTGTCGCGTAATTGTTTTAGACAATGCTTCGTCATTGTCTAAAACAATTGCGCTGTTTTTTTTCTATATTTGATAGCAATGATGTCTGAAATTTTCTCTGTAATTTGTGAGCCATTACCATTCTCCATATCTTCATGAAATTCTCTGCTAGTGCTAGGTTGAGGATCTTCCCAAGGCTTGAACATTATCACAATATTATTTTACCATAGCCACTTATAAATAGAAAGCACTCGAATAAATCACCACCCGCCGGAATATTTGTAAAAACACAACTACATAAAATACACTTAAACACAAAGGAAAATTGCACTTATCTGTTAAAATATTATACATTCTAGGCCCTCACAATCCAAATAAAATGTAAACACTGAAGCACACATTGTATTTATAAAGCACATAACCTATATAAATTTTAAAAGGCACGAATCGGTCGATGTTTCGCGGAAGATGACTGTCCGTCCCTGCATGCTTTTTCGTTATTAGGCTTTTACATCTGGTTCGGTAGTAACCGTTAAATCGTAAAATATTTTAGGAGGGAGTTGCGTAATTATAGCAAAATAATTTGAAACTATAATTGATACAGTCGTGTTTCCGTTAATTTCTTATTTTAATCATGCCAGAACATACTTTACATGAGAATAGTGATGCTTTATGTATTAATTAATACATTATATTTATTATTTAATAAGCTGTAGAAAAATAAAGCATGCCCCGCTCTATCCTAAGGAGCGTCGTGGAAAAGCTTTGAGATATTTTATGTGTCTCTTAAAGTTGTGGTCTACTGTACTTAAGCCGACTAACATAAGGCTCGCAGAGATTTCAATTATATCTGCTGTATACACGCATACGTGCATATATACTGTTTGTTGTCTACGTACATACGTCTATGACCAGCGTTAAATTTTCCACGCTCTAATAATATACATACTTTTTCATTATGTGTAAATATTTCTTAACAGCAGTGTTGCTAATTTTAATGCCAATAATGATAAACATGTTATAGCTATTCAGTTTCTTTCGGGCACATCATAGGAAACTTGATACAATTATAAGGAAAATCCTATACATTATTTAGGAATTATCCTAAATTATTATTTATAAGGACAATGAGTAAATAAGTCCTTTGTAAATTGTTACAAGTTACTGTACATAACATATATTAAAATTAATTCGAGAATTCAAGACTTTCCAGAACCGAAAAAAGTTAAAAGGAATGTGAGTATTCTTTGTATAGAAAAGTGTCACCAACACAAAGCGTTAAAGATGGAGAGCTGATACTAAAAGGACTTTTTACAGGGAGTAGTTGTTATCTTTTACTTGAAGGAACATGTGGACGCTTTAATGAAAACTGATTTATGAAGTTGTTTTGCTGCTGTACCACATAAAATTATCGCCTACGCTTCGTGCTTCGATGACTTGTGACTAAGTTATTCAATAGGTGTGAGTAAAATATGTCAGAAAAATGTTCATTAATTTACCTCTAAAGTCATAATTCATATAGTAAGTTGCCTGTTAGAATCATTTATTTTGTAACTTTATTGAAGGTAAAATTAAAAGTTAGGAAGAAACTTCTATACCATTATGGATAACATGTTGTTATTATATCTAGGTCCTGCTAAACGTTTTCCATCCCATTAAACCCTCGTCTTTAAAATATTGGCTAGGAGAGGCCTTGTTTATTTATAAATCAATATATTGACACCTAAGCAAAAGAAGCATATCTTTTAACATTTTTACTTATATGTATTATATAGTTCAGGGTGTTTCAGATTTAAAGGACAGTGTAATGGAAGATGGAGCACATTTAGCTGAATTGAGGACACCCCCAAACTTACCCTTGAATGTTAACAGTTTTTGACTAAAAGTGTAGTCGGTCTTATTTCGGAAACGGCTGTATTTGGAAAAAATTGGATACAAATTTTATACTCCTTCAGTCTGTTCAAAATCAAAGTTTACTTTGGAAACATTCCGGAACCAGACTCAATTATCAATGTTGCTCTCAGTGCTACCATGTGTATCATTTTTTGGTAAATGTTAGTAAACGTTTAAAAAGTCAATGGACCAGTGTATAAAATAATGTAATATTTTATGGCAATTTAACGCATTGACGTATCTCAAAAACGATTCACATTAGGACCTAATATGTTATATGTATAGAATTTTATATAGTACTGGCAAATTAAATCGGTTTTCTGGATAACCGGTTAATCGGTTTTGGATTATTCGCGGTTTTGCACAAAATCGAAAACTGGTTAATCGGTTAACCGGTTATTCGAATAACCTGTTATTCGTCAACCGGTTAATCGAGAACCGGTTATTCGGATAATCGATTATTCGAATAGCCGGTTATTGGAATAATCGACTATTCGGATAATCAATTAATATCTGTTTGTTTCTTTTCTTTCAAATATTGTTGAAATCTGAAACTAAAGGTGGGCAGGTGGCCTCCGACGCCAGTTTATTTCAGAATTTACATAAAACCTGATATATTTTGTATTTTATCATTTTTGTCGGAGTTTGCGAATATTAACTTCAATTCAAGTTCCTTTATTAAACATAATATATATAAATTATCTACATTAATATGAGGGTAGCACCTAAGCCAGAAAAGGCTTTTTTGTGCTAATATCTTTCAATTGGAATATTTAAATACTAACATATTTTTATTATTAAACATAGTTATTTACAAAGAAATACATAAAATCAATAGATAGTTGGAGGAGAATCAGGAGGATGTACAAATATAATTAGGTACTATTTTGAGTAGCAATTTTAACTAAATAGTACGGAAGATGTCGCAATAAAATTTGATACGGTATGACGAAATTTCATTTTGTTACTAATACTTTTTATGTTTAAAGGTAATTTATTATAGAACAATGGTCCTTGATAATCAATAAAGTTCTGTTGAGATGTTTTATTATATTTATTAATTAGCAAATTAGAATTTGAGACTGATCTTGTGTTGTGAAAGTGACTGGGAAAATTATATTTTCCCTTATTTTTATTTATGAAAAGAATACTTTCAAGTATATATGTTTTTCAAATTCAGACAACAACATTCCTTAAACAATTTGTCACTAGGATATAGATAGCTTTTTTTCATGATTATTTTTAAGATATATTTTTGTAATACTTTTAGTGGATTTAGTGCATTTTCATATGCACCACCCCATGCTATTATGCCATATCTAATTATGGACTCCACTAATGTATTATAAATATTTATTAATGTTTTTGTTTTGAGAATATTCCGGAGAATATAGAATTTTCTTACTACTTTTCGAATTTTATCTGTTACATATATTACGTGTTCCTGCCATTTAAAATTTTCATCTATTATGATACCAAGATATTTTATTTTTTTTACAACTACTTATTATAAGATCTGTATTTTGAATATTTATTTCGTTAATATTGTGATTGTTAATCGTATAAATGGAAAAACACATAAATTTTGTCGTCCCTATATTCAAAGAGAGTAAATTTTGATCTAACCAATTTTTTATAACTTCCATATCAGATGACACTTTTATAGTTACTTCTTTCCAATCCAATCCTTCAAATATAATAAACGTGTCATCTGCATTTGAAATTGTTTTTCCTGATATATTAGAAATATTCAAAGATTATTTATAAAAATTAAAAAAAAGAATCGGAGCTATAACTGTGCCTTGAGGAATTCCGGTTTTTATAATTTCAGGGTGACTAATTTGATTTTCAATTTTAACGTATTGTTTTCTGTTCGATAAGTATGTAGCAAAGACATTCAGTGCAGTGCCTCTAATACCGATATATTCCATCTTTTGTAACAATTTTGAATGAGACACTGTATCGAATGCCTTTGCTAAATCCAAAAAAACTGCTATGCATTTTTTATTATTATTTATACTATTATTTATAGAGCTCGTTAATTTGTAAATGGCATCGTTGGTACTAAAAGTATTTCTGAAACCAGATTGGTTTTCAGATATAATTTTATTAGAATCTAAAAATTCCTCAAGGCGGTTTTTTAACGCTTTTTCAAAAATTTTTGCAATATTATTAATAACTGAAATTGGTCTATAATTAGTTGTATCTGTTCTAGAACCACTTTTATAAATGGGTGTGACAATAGATTCCTTGAAATGTGCAGGGACTAAACCTGTAGCCAAGATTATATTAATAATATGAATTTTATTAAATATATGTGGCAAAATTTAATTATTTTTACGGGTATTTGATCCAAACCTGTGGCACTATTATTTTTTAAACTGGAGATATATTTGATGAGTACTAAACACAATAAGACACAACCACAACACTAAAAAGTCTAGCTAGATTTTCGTCATGACATGACTCATGTATGGCGTGCACCGTGCTCGTGCTTTAAGCAAAAGCAGGAAATACAATCTTTTGCACTCTTTTCTTGGCAGTTTTTATTTTCAACTTCAATGTCTCGTCTCCTATTATGCATTATTTACTCTGATTTCGTTCTCAAAATTTCCTTGATTTCTTTTTTAGCAATTTAAAACACAACAGTTTTCTGTTTATATGTTTTCATAGAATAATCCTTTTGGCACAGAGGTTTACTTAATTTTTTTTAAATAATTTATAGGACAGTAGCTTAATACCCAAAGAAGTGAGAAGAAACATTATAGGATGCCACAAATAAATAACTATAGACAATATACTTTGACTCCTGTTGTGATCGCTAGTTATAATACATGAGTGTTGGTGTTACATTCACCAGCACTCTCAACCTTTTTTGTATTAATTTTAGATGATTCCGACCTCCCCAAAATAACTAGTACACAATAGTTCTATAAAATTTTTGTATCAAGTTCTTTTACACTAGTACCTACTGATCTACTGAAATGAAAATATTAAATTTACTTGTCTTCTAAAATCTAAATTATAAACTCAATCTAATCTATTTTCTTATTAATCAGTTTTTCAAGTATCAGATTAACCGGTTTTCGGATAACAATAACCGAATAGTCGATAATTCGGAAAACCGATATCCGAGTAACCGATTATTCGAATATCCGGTTACCCGAATAACCGGTTTGGATCTATATTTTGTAACGAAATTGCAGGCCATTTCATTCCAGTTTGTTGTGTTCCACGATGAATTAAGTTTCTGCCAGTCTAGTCGAGATGGAGTCACTGATTTCTACTGGAACAGTTGGTTTTGCAGATTTTTGCACTAAATATCTATCTATCTTTATTGCTCATACTCTACTCTCAAATGTCTGTCTCTTTCCAAACTATAATCGAGTTTAGGTAGCAGAAGACTACGATGCTACTTTCTTCTTACTAGTGCAGCCAGAGACAGTGGTTGTCTCTGGTGCCGCGTTCTGATGGAAACCATCTCTAGTTCTGCGGTCTGGTAAGATTTATATGTTTTCTGGTATTATCTTGTGATTTTATGCTCATCATTATTTAAAAAGTTGCTATATTGATTTAAAGTACCTTTGAGGTAATTTTCATAATAATATTGTACCGTAATTATCTTAATTTACGCCTTGGGAGAATTTGCTTTTCGGTGATCAGTTCACCTTGGTTGTTCTTTGGAACAGCCATCATTAATATTGATTAGTATCAATTTATCGTGCCTTGCTGGCAATTTATCTAATATCCCTTTGATATTGTAATCATTTCGTGTGTTAATTTAAACTAACTTTCGGTTATTGTAAATTTTAGATTTACTCGGCAACGGATGTCGCCATTTTGTATTATAGTTAGTTGTTTTCTGTCTTTGTCTCTTGATGTTTTAGGTCACTTAGCTGCGTTGGTAGCGCTCTCTAAACAGTGGTGACTGGTGACATTTGGAGATTGGTACACCTGGTTGGACCAAACCTATTTGTTTATAACCTTTGTGAAAATTATCTAATTTGGTGCATTTGTTTTGTGGTGGATTATTTTATACCAGTGCATATATTTATCAACCAGACCTCAGTAACGTAAGGTTTTTCTAAATTTAAAATATCGAATGCTTACTTGAACGTTTACTTAGTATGTATTCAGGAACGTTGCTCTAGTGGAGCCTTGCCTAGTTCTCTGGCAAAGATACCTGCCTAGTTATCTGGCACTTGATTAACTTTTAATTATCTAAAGTAAACATATAGTCAAGTATATATCTTTATTTAACTTTATCTGCAATTCATTAGAACCTCTCTCCGTGGAACTAATAAATGATTTAATTTAATGTTACCTTTAAGTTGAAAACTCTCATATTGTTTTATATTTAGCAAATATTAGTTACGTTATCTTTCTAGTTGTCTGTCTGTATACAGACATTCTAAATTCTATTTTCTTGAAGATTAACTTCTTTTAGTACAAAAATATCTTAACATTTAGTGAATACCTATTTCACTTGTTTATTATCGTAGCTACACCTAGTTTATTTGTTGGACTAGTATTTTGTCTATTTAACATAACTTTTATTGATACTTAAGTTAGTTGAAGTCTTCAACTTCCTAAAATATTGTAGGATACTGATCCTAATTTGTTTAGTTTGCAATTTACTCTGTAACTTTGTGTTAACTCATATTTTGTCTACGTAGCTGGACAAATCAAACGTCATACCTTTTAACTTTGTTTTGCCTATAATACTGATCTCATAAAACTCTCCCCTTTTTATGTTAATACCTGGACCAAGAGAAGAGGATAACTGGTGGATCAAACTGATCATTGTATACTGGGTGGAGCAGGAAAATTATATTTTATACAACTGGCATTTTTTCTCAAGGGTAACTGCAGTACTGACAGTGGTGAGTCAAATTGACACCGAACCCATTAAGAGCTTAGCCGTTGGTGGATTCTTCGCTGGACTAACCTATTGGAAGTTACGTAAGATCTTCGTTCCCAGTAAACATTTATATTTGGTCAGAAGAAATTTGTGAGAGATCAGGCATTTCATTTTTCATTTTTTTTCCTCTTTCAATATCATTTTTTTGTGGTTAGTTTTTGGTCTTCAACCACAAGTAATTATTTTTGACTTGTAAATAATTGTACATATACTAATCTTGATTATACTTTTTATAAAATAATATCTTTTTATTCCACTTCCTTACCAACCGAACTCAAGTTTTAACGTTATCTTTATCTTTTAACGTAAACTTTTAATTCTTTGGTACTTGCAAAAGTCCTGGCGCCCAGCCTAGATTTTGGTGATAACTCAAATCAATCTAAGCCCTTATTCACGACCTGCTCACTGAGCTACCGGTTCATAAGTACAACCCCCAGCTTATTGTATTATGCCAACAATTGGACGGGGGGGTGTTGCAATTTGGATACCCGGTTTTATCCAAAACCGGTTTTTGAAGAAACCGATTACCCGGTTTCACATTTTTCCGGTTTTTGCCAGCACTAGTATTATACTTATTTTCTCACGTATAATTACTAGTCCAGTATGTAGAGAGTTTTGCCCTGCAAAAGGTAATCTTATTGTGGTATGGAGAAAATATTAAAAATAAGTGTAATTTGTTCTTACTAAATTTACCGTCAACAATGGGGAGTATTACTGTTTTCTGGGAAAAATTTGCATGTTTCCGCCGCTGTAACTCGTTCCATATTAGACTTACAAAAAAAATGTTTATACAAAAAATGTGAGGAATTTTGCCTACTTTAACTTTGTCACCGATATTTTCGTAGTTGGATCAACCGTTGCGGAGTTTTTATGAAGAAACTAATTTTTTGTGCCTTTTATTCAAAATGGCGGCTCGAGCGGTCCCCCTCCCCAAGGTCGAAAACTTGGATTTTTTGTCAATGCCCAGACCTAAACAACATAATTTAAAAATTATTACTACCCCACCTTTTTTAAGGCAAAGGCCTGTTTTGGCCCCTACAGACTGGATTATACCCCCTTTCCTCATCTTTGTCGTGCCCGTGACACGCTGTTATACCCTGTGTGTGTATTTTGTATTATTTGGCATTATTGATACACCCATTCCCTTTAGTATGAATTTAATGAAAGACATTTTTCTATAAAGAAATTAAGTGATATACTCTCGAATATTTAATTTTGTTATTTCTGCTTGTTACAATAATAATTGTAAATTGTGATATTTTAAATTATATTTTCGTAGTTGTATGTTGTTTGAATCTTTCAGAGCACGAGAAGTCTGACATGACGTGACATCACAAAGCCTTATTGATTAAAGATAAGAAACCTTTTAATTTAATGTGAAAATAATTGTCGACGAAATGCCTTCCAGATTTCATTATAGTTTAAGATTGTCGTAATTAAATTTAATAATCTCAGTTTTATTGCTTGGGAATTGGTTAATAAATCCACTAAAACCTTGCTCTTAATTTATTTTCATAAGGCCTTACAACGAAAGACCTTGTAAAAGTATTAACAGTATTATTTTCATTAAATTTTGAAAAGTAAAATGCAAAAGTTTACTAAAACTCTCTAGGAAACTACCAGTCCTTATTTGAGAAATTTGAAAATGCACGGTCGCATTTAATTACATAGATAGATAATTTCGCTTCATCACATATTTTTTTAAGTATTTTATTTCTTTCACTGCCTTCTTAACGTTTTTTTTACTTTCTGATACCTAATATAAGGAAGTATATTAATCGTGATTTTTTTTCGACCTCGAGATTTTGATTGATATATCCGGTTTGAACCCTCCTGAATCCATTCTATTTTCCTAAAGGTGTCTATCGGTTTGTGTGTGTGTGTCGATGATAGCTCAAAAAATACTAATGTGAGAATTCCCAAATTTATCAATTAAGATTCAACAATATTATAGGTGGCACATTAAATTTGGTTAATGTGGTACCACCAGAAGATCCATAGTGAATAAAAGAAGAAAGAAGTTATAATTTCGGGAAAGAAAATTAAAATTTTTTTATTGCATTTCTGGAGGAATTTCGACGAATTATAATGAAAAAACACAACTTTATGAAATAAATCTGACTACATGTATGTAGTATCGCGATAGCAGCCACGGCTTTTGAGATAAAGCTTTCAAATTTGGTACACATGTTCTAAAGACCAAAGACAATGATACATTCGGTGATGAGCAAAATTGGACTGCTGAAAAGAGGTCCACGGGACCCAAACTTTTCTGTGGTTGACTACAAGAAAATATATTCTTGATGAAAGATTATAAATCATGTCTATTATATGAAGCCAACAAAATATGTGCCAAGTACTTAAATAAAGCTGATGTAAACTGAGATTTTGTATACATTTAACCGCATAAAATGGGGTTATGATAAATTTGGCAATTTGACATTTGAAATGTTTAATTTAGTTACGAAAATGTCAATGTCAATAAAAAGAAATTATTAAAGTATATGACATGAATTATTATTGACAGTATCGAAGAACGCTGATAATTAATTATTTAAAAATTTTAATGGAACATTTCAAGGAACGCTTTTAAAATTTAATTGAGGAAGTCAAGAATTAAATTAGAATGTTTTTTTTAACATGCCGCTAAGAAAATTGAAAATTTTCAGAAATCGGGAAGTTATTGTTTCACCCCGATTTTCGAAAATCGAGTTTTTGTCAGATCTCGACGTTTTGAGGTCCTAAGAAGCTATTCTGACTATTCCCACGATGGTGTCTGTATGGCTGTATGTATGTGTGTGTGTGTATGTGTGTCTGGTGTATGTAAACCTCTCATAACTTTTGAACGGCTTGACCGATCGAAAAGCGGCATTCTAAAGGGGTTGACTCAACTTAGATTTCCTGAGAATTAGAACCGATTCGGCCCGGTAAATTTTGAGAAATCTCAAAAAATAAAATTTTCAAAAATTTGTTTCTTTGGAATATCTTTTAGACTACTGAACCGATTAATTCCAAAATCTAATCAGCTCTTCTCCTTATAAAACAACGTCGATTGTCGCAAACCGCATCAAAACCGGTTGATTAGTTCGAGAGATATCGATTAAGAAAAATTCGCAAAAAAGTGTTTTTTTGAAATAACATTCAACATTTCTGTCGGATCGATTTTTGGTACTAAGATCACATTTTGTACTTAAAGAACTGCGTTGAATGCCTTAAATCGCATCAAAATCGGTTGATTCGTTCAAGAGATATCGATTACGAAATATTCGCAAAAAAGTGTTTTTTTTTTTAAATAATATTCAAAATTTTTGTCGGTTCGATTTCTGGCACAAACATAACTTTTTGTACTTGAAAAACTGCGTTGAATGCTGCAAACTGCATCTCGATTGGTTAATTTGTTCAAAAGATATCGCAGTTCAAAAATTACAAAAAAAGTGTTTTTTTAATATAACTTCGAGATTTTTCACCTAATCGTAGAGCTCAAAAATGTATGTGTATAATATTTTGAGCTCAGAGAGCTCAAAAATTATCTAATACATATATTTTTGGGCGCTTTAAGCTCGAAAATAGCGGGAAGTTTCAGGGATGGCCTGCAGGGTCAACCGATTTTCAGATATTTTAGAACAGGATAGTATACACTGGTATAAGAAAGTTATGTGCTGGTCATATCGATATTTTTTAAAAACACAGACCACAAAATATAAAAAATTTTGTTATTCGTGACGATAAAAAAAACTTATTTTAAAAATGTTAAAAAAATATTTAAAAAATAAAACGTTAGCAGCAAAACCAAATATTGATAAATCACTAAATCAGGGTGGCATAAATATGCACTGTAATTAGTCAAACAACTTCCATAAATGCGCGCAGCTTCTTCTTTTTAGAATCATGTATTTCTAAGTTTTTTATACTTTTAATTCATCGGTATCTCAGGTTAACAGGTAATTCTAGAAATAATAAATCTCTAATCTCTAATATTTTCTGTCCCCAAAGGAAATTTATTTGTAAAAAGAAAACTTAACTTTAAGTTTCAACGTCAACTTGACTTGTTACTTATATGTTAGTTGAGCTAAAGGACATTGTAGCTTTAAATGGTTTTAACTTTATTATCTTTTTACCAGACAGTCCCAGTTATAAATAAATTCGTAAAATAAGTGCTGAAAACATAAGTTTTGAGATGTAGTTCCGAATAAAGAAAAATTTTAATAAATCAGTTTATTACGTTCACATCTGCAAAAATCTGAAAAATACAAAATATGTGTTTTTTTTTTTTTATAAAAATTGGTTCGCTATGTTATGGCTGACGAGGAAATACGTTTTATTTTCACTTTGTTGCTACCTAAAAAAACCTTCTAAAAAATACTCTAAATGCAGGAAGATACATTATGTTTTTACAAAAAATACGCTTTTTCAGCTTGCGAAACATTATTTCATGATGAATATAATTGAATAGATAATCGAATAGTTTCAATTGGACGAGCCATGGAGAAAATCGTCAATTTTCAATTTTTACAAGAAAACGAATTTTGGATTATAATCTTTAGAAAAGTGACTTTGGTTTCATTTTTATATGTGGAAAGTATAGAACGAAGTGATCTAGTATTTGCCTGACATGATACATGTAGAATGGTTTAAATTTATGCTAAATTGTAGGAATTATTAGAAAATTATTTAACATGCATTTTCACTTAGAATTATATGCCTCTGTAAAGCATACTTTAATACAAAAAACGCAATTTGTAGTATAAATTTTAGTAATTTTTATTCATTAAACAGACGTACGTAGGGGAATTTTACCGTAAAAAAGATTAAAAACACGTTATTTTAATAGCCTTCTAATTATGCTTGATACTGTTACATGTTTGCTATCCCCACAAACACCTATACTCGTAGATTCGTTGATTGAAAGTCCAGGCAACACTTACTACTTTATTAACTTAAATATAATCACAATTGAACACTTGTAAGTCTCTTTCTTATTTCTTTTTTACTCGTTCACGTTCAACTTAAGACGAGTCTCGGCCCACCGTTCGTCTTCCATCCATTCACACGGTCTAGAACATTCCAAAACATTCCCGGCCGCTCTCGTACAATTCCAGTCTTATTTAACCAGTCTACACAGTCAAGTGGCGTAACACTGCCCCCTCCTTAAGCCAGAAAGTCCCGATCAGGCAATTCATTGTTCCCTGCATACTTGGCTAGTCTCTCTATATAACCACCTTCATCTTTGCTTTTGGACTTTGCTGAATTCGGTATACGACGTCGTTTTTTCTGGTGACGACAGTGTATGGTCCTTCAGAAGGAGGGTGAAGCTTCGGGGACCTGCCTTTCTTTCGTTATGGGTTATATAGCCAAACCAGATCTCTCGTCTGGAATCCTCCTGAATCCGCCTTAAGATCATAGCGAGCCTTCATACAGTCACTTGCCATTGCAATTCCCTCAAAAGGTGTCTCGACGTTATATTGCATCATTCGGCCCTTACATCTTGTCTGTGGCTCCATTCTTGCCGCGCAAACTTCACAGTGGCGGCACCACGCCTGCACATCCTGACGACTGTTTGCCCAGTAGAATCGTTCTCTTATTTTTGTCAGGGATTTGTTGATGCCAAAATGTTCGCCAGACGTTCTACTATGCCCTTGCTGAAGTACTTTTGCTACGTAACACCTGGGGATTACCAATTTCTATGTAAATTTCTTTCCATTTGGACTTTCCCACGCTCTCCTCAGCAATCCATCCTCTACTCTAAGGAAGTCATTCATTTGAAATATCCTTCCGATCGGGTCGGGTTCCTCTTTCCTTCCATTTCAGCATAAGACCAATAAGACCAATTTCCTTATCGTTTAACTGCACTTCCCTTAACGACTCTTTTGTCCATTCATCATCAATCTTAACGGTATTCACTATTTGTACATCTTGCTGTTTTTCCTCACGGTGACAAGGCTTGCGGTCTTACTGGCACGGTCTTTTGGAAAGGCCATCTGCCTTCTTATTAACCAGCACAGTCCCCGAGGTACCAGCCCACCAGTTTTTCTGCAGGACCTCCATTACTGCGACATTTACCTTTTCAGGGATGCGCTGACGACAGTTACTCTGAATATGGCTCACTCTGTCACACTTATAACAGCACATGCCTCCTCCATTCTGTTTGCCACTACTTTGCTATTGGTCTTGTCAGTAATTGTGTGATCATCTTATGTAGATCAGATATCAGGTTTTGTGTTGTGTTATCTGGCTTGTTTTCCTCCACACTCACGGCTCGTACTCTCTGATTTGATGGTGTGGTATCCTTATAGGCAGCCTCAATTTCAAGTTTATGTACTAGAGCCTCATTACATCCCTAGTGCCTGGCTAATTTAAGGATTCAATTAACCTCCTGGTCACTTACTCCATCAATAAATGCTCCAACTGCCAACTGTTGCTGAAATTCTATTGGTGCAACAGGATAGGCTAAATGGGCTAATCTCTCCGTGGCAGCCTTGAACTCCTATAAGCTTTCTCCACCCCGTTGTCAGCGTGATTTCAGTTGGGCCTGATACACTTGGACAGGATGTTGGTCGCCATATCTTAGTTTTAATGAAATCTTAGATTTGCTTAGATCCATAATATTTGCAAATCGAAAAACTATTATTCTTAATGTATTGTAATTTGTAATGTATGTGCAAGAAATTATATTTAAGTTGTGAATGTTACTAGAGCCCAGAATATTTACCAAATCTAGAATATACACACCTGTAGGTACGTCATCATCCATATTTGTGTTATTTTTAAAACAACAATTTTTCGTGAAAGTCAACTCCTATAAACATATTGCTGCAAAATATACACCGAGCTGTAATCACAGGAGTTTAATTCGAACAGCATACCGCCTTACCCTGATGACTTACGAGTCATACCTAAGCAGCATCGTGCGCACGCATGTTTTCTTAGTAAGTAGGAACCGTTACAGCGGTGGTTCAACTGTTTTATTTTTTCCGAGTTTTCGCCGGGTTTTGAGACAAAACTCCTTATTGTGAGACGGTAGAAAACGTGTAAAAATTAATAGTTTTCATTTGTGATTTCAAATAATAACAAAAAACATGATTGTAGTAAATAATTACTTAACATCATATGAAAATGAAATTATGGCACTATATTTCATTTAGTAGTGAAATTTTCTTGCAAGAAAGATGCAGAAAGTATTTACAGTAAGTTGTAATATAAATCTGTTTTGAGCAGAATGTCGCTTGGAACCTTATGCTTCTCATGCGACGAACGCAGTTGGCAAACTCATCTTGTCACTGTATATCTGCTCTTAGGTTGAACTCTCAGCTCCGGTAGGCGACAATGTCGGAAATAATGGTTAGCCGTCGAAGTTTTTTCCGTGTACCCTCTCCCCCAGTTTCTGCTTTAGAATTTGATGGTTGTCTAAATGATGGGATGTATTTTCTAAAAATGGATCGGGAGAATAGGATTTACAGCCTGGCTACTAAGATTACCCGATCTACATTGCTAGATTTTTTGTGGGTTGAAGAAATAAGGGTTATGGGGATCTTTCAAATAATTTGAATTATTAGAAGTTCAGCTTTAACAAATACCATATGAGAGAATTATACACAATTGCAGTAAAAGGTGCTCAATTTCAACATTTGATGTATTGCCGAATGACTTTTTTTAAATTCATTTTTGCCACTTTATATTGAAGATAAATAATTCAGAAATCTGTAAATAATAAAACATGTATAATGTGGAACTTCCAGTTAAAAAACTTATATATTCACTTTCCTTAAAGGAAGACAATCTGTCTTTGCTGAATATGAACATTTATCCCTAATGGAATAGTATGTATCTGGAAATTTTTAAGTTTTCGATAAATTATTCTTTGGCTTTTAGGCAACATGTCTTCACGTGATATACAAACGATATTTTTCATCAACCAGAGTAATAAATAATATACATACATACACAACGTTGACGTTACTTTCAATACATGTGTATTGAATAACGGACGACAATTTAAGGAGTTGACATCTTAAAATCCATAATCTTTTGAATTATCCACCTATTCCAAGCATCTCCTTGAAGGCAACAAAAAGTCTCATACAGTAAATATCGCCGTAAAATATTCCTATGTGTAGATGGTGTAAGAAACAGTAATAGTGTCATTATTTCGACAACATGGTGTTTCATGACGAACTGTGTATACTTCTAAGCGCAATAGACGAACTTTTGGCTATTCACAAACGGCTATAGATATTTGTATGTTCCGCTTAATTACTAACACTGACGTAGTTTTCCACGAAACACCAAAACACAATGTACTGCACTCGACGCGCGTTTCGTCAACCAAGTTGGCATCATCTGGAGATGATTAAAACTAAACTTATGCCAACAATCTACCCTATTTATACCTAAACTATTGTCACGGTTCGGAACCGTGATCCACTAACCAATAAAGCGGGCTATTTGGGATAGGCACTCTGTCACTATTCATACTATTTTTACACTTTATGATTTCCAAGCTTTCAAATGCATCTAGCTGTCTAGTATTTGTTATCTTCCTAATTAATCTTAAATTGCTAATATCTATTTTATGGTTGTTCTCAAACGCATGTTGGGCAACACTAGACTTATCTGTTCTACCATATTTGAGATGGGCCATATGCTCTTTGAATCTAATTTGAAATGTTTCTCTAGTCTGTCCAACATATTTTTTATTACAGTCCTTACAGCTAATTTCGTAAATCCCCGACTTTTCGTTTGTTTCAATTTGTTTTTTGGAATGCCTGAAAGTTATTGTAATGTGTTTCCCGATGAATGAACCACTGTCATACCTACATCTTTAAAAATCCTACCAATACCACGGGTGAATCGAAGATCGAATGGAATCGATACAAATTTCGGATTTTCTCTTTCATTTTGAAAGGTCGAGGAATTTCGAAGCGACTCTTTAACCTTTCGTTTCCTAATTATTTTATCAATTCAACTTACAGAATATCCATTACTCGCAGCTATATCCTTAATCAAGGCCTTTTCATTTTCAAACCTCTCCTTATTGAGGGGGAAACTTAATAAACGATGGACTAGAAAATTTAAACTCGCGTTTTTGTGTTGAGCACAATGGTGAGAGTCCTTAGTGATATATCTTAGAGGACTGATATATGTCAAATTCTAACTTATTTTCACTATTTCTAATTATTAATACATCTAAAAATGGTAGTTTTCAATTTCATATGTAAATTCAACTGACGCGAAACGACTGTTTAATTTAGATACAAAGTTGTCAATATCAGCGACTTTTGTATCGAACACTGCAAAAATATCATCCACATACCTAAACCAAACCCTGTAGAAATACTCGAGTTCTCCTTTTGATTCCGTCTCGAATCTGTTCATGAAGAAAGTGGCACTTTTTATCAGAATTTGTTTAAATTTTATACTTGCCGCAATTGATATACTACCATTAATAATATTTAAAAATTTTGGGTCCGATTTTTTTACATTTTCCTTGTTCCTGTAAAAACGATCGCTCTGTAAATACTTGTTCAACCTTGATTCGGCACTTATAAAAATCCATACACTGTGTGTATTAAATTATTAGACACAGTACATTGAAGGAAGACTGAAATTTGACATCGTATTACGGCGCAGTGTGCACTGTTGACCGCACAGCTGGATTGAAAATGAATTATCTGCTCTACTAACACTAACGTCATTAACGCTGACCAACGACGGCTGTCTGCATCTGGCTAAAATTGCAACGTTGCCATTTAAGAGACCCGTGTCTAATAATTCAATACACATAATGTACAAATCAGTAAACAAAACTACGTGAAAAGATTTTTTGTCGCAATATAGAGCATGATGTTATTTCACCAAATCAGTTTATTATTCTCCTTTACTACACGAGCATTTTTGACTTATTTAGATACAACTGCATACGGCTACAGAACTGATGGCAAAAACCAACAAAAAAAAACATGAACTTCTTGCGACGAAGACTAGTGACTTAGGGAAACCACCTTTATTTAATTAATCGCGTTTGGTTTGAGTGGATGTCGGTCGTGGTCAGTTGCTACAACATTACACTATTAAAAGCTCTTAATAAATAAAAAGATTTTTTTTCATCATATTTTTTGTTTCTGATGTAAAATACAATCATGTCGGTTGCAGGCATCTGTCAAAGCAAACAAAGTTAGACAATAACATGTACAAATCTATATGCTTTTCAAATACAAAGGCTTACTCAATCTGGATAGTTTCACATAATAGTTTAGGAATAAACTGATGGTCATTTTCATGTTGTATTATTTTCAAACACAAACAGTTCTGACAATCGATAACAATATAGGATGTAAGTAAACCCTTGTATTATATTCAAAAGATTGATGCAAATCCGTGCTCTTACAGTAAAATATTAAAAAGGCTTTGGATTATTTCGATACATTTGGATATGCATATTCAGCACAATTGAAATATAGTTGAGGCAGGTCAGTAGTTACAAATTTATATATTCATGTTGGCGTCTAATATGTCCAACTAACACATTATTATTAATAACATCTGTAATACACCCATCAAAGATATCACTTCTTATGTTTTCTTCGTTAAAGATTAAAAAAGTCAATTCATTAACAGTTTTTGAATTTATTTGTTTAGTTTTTTATATTTATTTTCTCGGAAAAGACGGTAAGTTTATTTTGATTGGCTCAATCATTAATGAGAGTGTAGCAGGAAATTTTCAACTGTTGTTGGCTAAGACTGATATGGTAATGGCATCACCATATGCAATCATTCAGAATTTGGGTTTCAAGGAAGGAAATTATGTAACATTCCAGAGAGTTGGGACCAAGGCAGAATCGGGAGGACATCTCTTGGAAAAGGCGGTTTTGGGGTTAAAGGATAGATCGATCATTAAGATAGCTTTTAATTAAGCCCCTGAATCTTCTAAGGAACATTTTTACGTTGGAAAGGTGGTGAAGGTTACCATAAGTTTTCAAAACAAATTCAAATAAAAATAAAAATGCCCATATTATGCTTTAATCATAGTGATTGAAATTTCTGACACATTAATTAACATCTTCTGCCTAAATCCATACCTACTGATTCTAGTTTGTAAGTAATTTCTCTGTATTACATTACTTAATCAGGTAAGGCTTAAGCTAGTAGTTTGCCCAATTTATTTAAGAGGGTTACAGGGCGAAAATACTTCAAATTTAAAGAGTTTTTATTTAGACTTTTTGTAAAGATTAGTTAGACTAGTTTCCGATTTTTCCAGGATTCAGGAAAGTGGAAGTAGTCGAACAAAAGGTAATCATTAGACATTTTTAATAAAAAGTCGCCAACGGAATAAAACTTTCAATAAGTTTGAATACAGAAAGAACTTCCCATGATAGTACATTCTCGAGAATCACCGATGTGTAGAATAATGCACACTGAAATAGCCCTATTAGTGAAATTACTATAAGCAATGCATCACCACTTCTCTTGGGTAATGTGGATATCCACACACCAATAAATGTACCGTAATATGTTTCTCTCAATTGTCAACAACTGTAGATTTCACATTTCATTTTAACCACTATTTATACGTATACGTATTTCGCTACATAATATGTATATCGATGAACACTTGTTAGAATGACGACGTCTACAATTTTGGGAACATACCGATGACTCTGTATGTAAAATATATAAAGAATTTTCTGTGCCTGAACCTGCAAAGCTTTATATTTTTCTCACATGTATTTCAATTCAATCAAAGAAGTTTACTGTTCGGCATTTTTTATGATGACGGCTGTAGTTGAAACCCAATTAATGGAGACTTTTAGTGCATTACTTAGGACCCTTTTCTTGATGTTCTTTTCCGACCTTTTGGATTTTCCTGATCAAGATTCAAGATGAATGTACACAGAATTAATTAATATAGCTAAAAAAAATTAGCTGAAATTTAATATTTCATAATCGATATTATTGCAGTAGTTCTAAAGAGAAATAATTGTTCTGAGAACAATTAGAAGAAAATTTGTCCATAAAATAATGTAATTAAATTAGCCATGGTGGTTTAATATAGGCCGGTCCATAACTAATTTATGGAAAAGCTATGTAATTGATCACGAGATAAAACTGAATCCATATCGCCTAGTAAATTAGAAATTGGGTTATCGGTTTATTATTGCAGTTGTGATATTAACCAGAAATTTAATAGCAATAATAATGCTCTGTCTTAATCAGGTACAGGATTTGTAAGAAATGTGTGCCAATTTTCTCATACATGTAAAAATGAGACAAAATGTGTGTTTTTTGTGTGTGTGTAAGTGTGTTGAATAGATTGGCATTGAAACTTTCTATTAGTCACAGAAGATTATGAGACAAAACATTAATACGAATACATTAAAAAAGAAAACAATGCAAAATAATACTCATAAATTACTTTAAATATTAAATTGATTTTAAATCTATCAAATTTATTTGTAACATAAAAAACATCGGCTTCTTTAAGGCGGTAAAGGTTTCAAAGATGCCGAGATTTTTATGTTGCAAATAAGTTTGAAATAACCTGTACTTGTAATTGATATTGTTCCGCCACTGGACTGTGTAGACTGAATAGATGAGACTGGAATTGTACGAGAACGGCCGGGAATGTTCTGGAATGTTGTAGACCGCGTGAATGGATGTATAAATAATACGTAGGGTGGGCCGAGACTCAGTCTTAAGTTGAATGTGAACAGGTAAAGAAGAAATAAGATAGAAACTTAGAAGTGCTTAATTGTGATTATAGTTGAGACAGTCATTAATTTACTGTTATTAATTACCAATTAGTTAACAAAGTAGTGAGTAAGTGTTACCTGGACTTTCAATCAACGAATCTACGAGTAGAGGTATTTGTGGGGATAGCAAACAGGTAACAATTTGGTGTCGGAAGTGGATTGGAAGAGAAATTAGCTGAGAAACAAACAGAGGTCTTACTAACAGCGTTATTAGAACGGATGAACGATCAAGAAACAAAACGTCAGGAAGAAATAGAAGAACAAGAGAGAATATGATAGGAAGAAAAAAAACAAGATAGAATACGACAGGAAGAGAAAGACGAACAAAAAATTATGGACGATCAAGAAAGAAAGCGACAAGAAGAAAAAGAAGACCAAGACAGAAATCGACAAGAAAATGAAGAACAAGAAAGAAAGCGGCAAGACGACAAAGAAGAACAAGAAAGAATACGACAAACTCAAAACGAGGAACATGAACGAAGGAAGAAAAAGAAGACTTGAGAAAAATGATTGAGGGTTTGGAAATAAGACGACAGGAGGAGAATGAAGATATAAAGAGAAGCCTTGAGAACAGCAGGCAGCCATTTTCTCACTCATTGAAAAATTTAAAGGAGATGTTATAGAAAAAGTCGGTGAAGTGGAAGAACAAGTCAATGAAGTTAACGAAAAGGTCCGTCAAGTTGAAGGAAAAGTCAATATTGTTGAAGAATAAGTAGCCCGACTCAAACAACAATTAAGTGAGTAGGGTAGTCAGTTAGTACTGTCGTCTGGTACTAGGTTACAACCACCTTCCTTCGACGGTGATGGTTCATGGTCAACATAAAAGAAACAGTTTGAGGCAGCTATACGTTCAAATAATTGGAACGACGAAGAGAAAGCAACAGCGTTAATATTAGCACTGAGGCGGCAAGCATTAGACCTGCTCCAAATAATTCCTGCAGTACAGCAACAAAACTTTAGCATTTGGGAGGCAGTGTTAGAACTAAGATATGGCGACCAACATCTCGCCTAAGTATATCAGGCGGAGCTGAAATCACGCAGACAACGGGGTGGAGAAAGCCTCCAGGAGTTCGAGGCTGCTGAAGAGAGACTAGCTCATTTAGCCTATCCTGATACACCAATGGAGTTTCAACAACAGTTGGCAGTTGGAGCGGGCAAGAATGGTGCCACAGACAAAAAGTAAGGTCCCAATGAAACAATATAACGTCGGGGCTCCTTTTGAGAGAATTGCAATTGCAAGTGACCGTATGAAAGCTCGTTATGATCTTAAGGCTAATCAGAAGAGTACCAGGCGGGAGATCTGGTTTGGTTATATAACCCAGAACGAAAGAGAAGCAGGTCCCCGAAGCTTCACCCCCTTGGGGAAGGACCATACACTGTCGTCACCTGACTAAACGACGTCGTATACCGAATTCAGTAAAGTCCAAAATCAAAGATGGAGGTGGTGCACATAGAGAGACTAGCCAAGTATGCAGGGAACGACAAATTGCCTGACCGGGATGTTCAGGCTTAAGAAGGGGGCAGTATTACGCCACTGGACTGTGTAGACTGAATAGATGAGATTGAAATTGTACGAGAACGGCCGGGAATGTTCTGGAATCTTCTAGATCACGTGATTGGATGTATAAATAAGACGCACGATTGGCCGAGACTATAATTGTGATTATAGTTAAGACAGTCATTAATCTACTGTTGTTAATTATTAATTAGTTAATAAAGTAGTGAGTAAGTGTTACCTGGACTTTCAATCTACGAATAGAGGTGTTTGTGGGGACAGCAAACACGTAACAATATGATTGAAAATGGAATGACAAACATTATCTAAATGATGTGACTCATGATCAAGGTAGCAAGAAGGATTGAGTTTTAGACGCTAGGATTATATTACGGCAAGGGCCAAAATCACTTATTATATATCTGGGGCGCATGAAAATGGTTTGCTTTTTATTTATTACATCGGTTATATTTAGTTATTTTAAATTTGCAAATTTTGACAGCTGCATTATTGAAAAATATCAAATTAACAAAAATATTCATCTTGTCTGGCATAAAGCGCCCTAGGAAAAAAACATGCTTTACGCCCTATCTTTGTGTCTAAAATGTAGCAATTTACGACAGAAAAATTATATATAAATTGAAATGCTTTTATATTTTTACTATTGGTACCTTAAACAATAGTATACAAACAGTAGTTGCTAAAAATATTTTGTGTAGGAAACTATGCAGTATGCACCTTTGAAGCTGGATTTGTTATACTGTTACGTGTCCGGCCATTCCAATGGTCGCACACGCACACTAAGGGTGTTGTAAATTGAAATTAAAAAACTAGTTTAAAGAAATGTAACATTTATTTGAAACATATTTCCAGTCCAGTCAAAAAATATTCCTAACTCTAAATTATGAAAAATTGTTACTTAAATTTACATTATTTTTAGTTCAACCATGGCTTTGGGAGTTACCCAGGTTTTTCTTTGTGCACTCAACTTGCAAGTCACAATCCTCGCGTCCAGAACGCTAGTGCCCGTTTAATCAACCCATCTCAATTATCATTTGGTTGCGTGGCCAAATTAGAACTCGAAATGTTTATTGGGCTTACACCAATATTGCAGTATTTGCCATATTGCTGAATAGGCTAATTAAGCAGTAATGGCAATACATGTTTTATGCATCTAACTACTTTTTTACTATTGTAAATTTTAATTGTAATCAATATTTTTATATTAATTATTGAATTAAAACATGAAAAACTAAATAAAATTGATTATAATATTTTCCTTCTAAATTAATTTCGAAAAATAAACGACTACTTAATATTTCAATAATTATTCTTTTTACATACCTATATGAATTGCTCTTTTGGCAATATTACTAACGTATATACCAAGTATTCCAAGAAAGATTATCTATAGTAATACTATTTATGAACTACGGCATTTATGGTTGCTATGCAAGGTAACACGTAGAATCGATTTGTATAATCGAAATTATACCAAATAAGTTAGCCAAATGCGGCATTTTAAATTAGTTGAAGGGAAAAAATAAAATCTATAGTAAAGCCATGGGCTTTGAAAGTATCGTTCATGTTACTATAGTTTAATAACAAAAAGTGTTAGTTTCAATGTATTGATAAATATTGCAATAAAACAAGCAAACCTCGAAAATATTTCTGTGAAACTAACACGATTTATTACCATGTAGAACGCTTAAATAAAGTAACCAGAAAATTTTAAAGCTCGAGTGGTATTCAACAAGATTATTTTACTGAATACACAGTATTTAAATAACAAAATTGTATTAAATTAATTTAATGTTATAAGCTTGCACGCGGTCTTTTGATTTTAACTTTATTACAGGCATATCCAAATATGACCCTTGAGGGGATATGAAATCAATATAAAATCCAAAAACTTTACCTTTTCTACAAAACATTTACTCAATACTTGGTATTTGATGAAGTAGATCGTAAATTTGCAGTAAATAAAATATATGTATGTATGTATGTATGTATGTATGTATGTATGTATGTATATATATATATATATATACATATAACAAAGAATAGAAGGTCACTGCGGGATGAGATGTAACAGGAAGAAAAGGATAATGGGTGTTTCTGAGTCACTACTCGTAATCATGACGGCTATAAGTTGTAAGGATAGGTACAACTTAGGTTCAACAACACAAAAGGAAACCACTGACAGGAAGCCAGTCGCACATTTGTGGCTGCAATTGAAAGACCCCGTGTTTACAGGGCATCAGACAATATGGCCACGGAGGCATCTATAGCTACCTGCGTGGTATTCCCTACCCAGGGTTTAGAGTAACAAAGAATAGAAGGTCACTGCGGGATGAGATGTAACAGGAAGAAAAGGATAATGGGTATTGCCCGCAAAAAAGGATGAATCCGTCGACACGTGTTTCTGAGTCACTACTCGTAATCATGATACAATTAAACAAGATAAGACACCGCGCAGGTGGGAGTGGCTTAGTCATACGTAACTGACGTAGTCTTGTGAGAATTTTCGCCATATTGGGCTATATTTGTGTGTTGTTTATAGTATTGATATCAACGTTCTGTTAAAAAAAAATACTTTTATTAGTTTAAGGTGTAAAAGTTTGTACAAAATAAGGTGTGCTTTGTATGGTTGTTCTGTTGACAATCAACGTAAGGATTTTACTGCCGGTATAAAGTTTTTTAGCTTTCCGAAAGACAAGGAAATGCAAGGTGTTTGGAAGCATCTGTGTAAACGCCAGGACAGTTTCAATGTTAAATTTGCATTTTATTGAGAACGATTATGAACGCAATTTAAAACACGAATTGCTGGGGTATTATACACCAGAAAAATATCGGCATCTGAAAAAAGACGCGGTACCATCGAGAAATTTATTTTTCGCGAAAACTATGTCTAATGAAAAATTAATTTTTCATATTTTAAATATTTTTTTTAGTAGCCTGTTATGACATTTGTTGATACTTTGACGTTTATTAATTGTATCTATCAGTATGTCGTGTTCTTTCAAATTTAGTAACCTAGTTCAATTATGCTAGCTTTTTCTTTTTTACCTTTTTTTAAAGTTAGTCTATGACAGATATTTTGACATTTGTTGATTGTTTCATTGCTTTGCTTTGTAAGTAAAGAATAAGTTTTACAAAATAAAAGCAAAAATAATATGGACATACCACAGAATATCCCAAATAATGCCGCAAAAGCCACAGAAAATGTATTGCCGGTCAAATCCAAACTATTATATGATAAGGGATATGAAGCATTTATTCAATTGAAATTAAAAAAATTAAATAAGTAGCATAAATGAGATCGTATTATTGGCTTACTTTCAGGAATTGGTATATTATATGGTTTTTTATTTTAGTTCAAGATCGTTAAAAAACATTTAGTGGTATTTACCTCTTTAAAAATTGTTACAAATAAACGATTTCGTTCTATAACGTTTGCTTCTTTTTTTCTTATTTGTTTCTCATATAGCAGGGCGTTATGGCCATAATGCTCGCTCATTATGCCCGTGGTCACTATAAGCGTCTTTATGGTAACCGTATCCAAGGTATAATGAACAAATAATATGCAGGTGAAAAATAAACTTTTTTATATCACCTACATTCTAAAAATTATATAATACATCGTTATTTATTTTTAGATACTGTGTATTGTTGCATTAATTCTCTATATCAAAAGTTACCACCCCCATTATCTTGAAATGGGTTACAGGGGTCGCGTAATTTTTAGGTGAAAATTGATCCCCCTCTAAAATAAATCCGATGCGGGTCTCGGCGATTTTCAAAAGTTCTTCCGAATCTCAATATAATGGGGGTGGTAACTTTTAAAATGAACACCGTGTATTCCTATTTCAATAAAAACTTCTAAACATTTTACGAAAATATTTTTTTTTATAATTTACTAGAAATCAAAAATAAATGTGGTCTTTGTTGTTGGTTAGGGGTTCAAATAATAACACTGTGCTTTACTTTTAATTCACTTTTATTTAGAATTTAATTAAGCACTTGGAAAGAATTTAATTAAGCACTTGGAAGGTGTACCTATCGGTTGAGATACTCTTAACTATACTCTTTCATAAAAATACTTTTATTTTTAAAGTCTACTTACTATTCTTGCTACATGCCTATCATAAATCTGCATCGTGCTCTTAGTCAGAAACTTGACAGTTATTTTATAGAACTAAACCTTCACTAATGTTTATAAACACTGATTGATTTTTGTTGAGTCAGCTGCACTCCAACATTTGTCCCCGAGCTTGTCCCTTCCTTTTAGTATTTATTTGGTATCTTTTTTATTTTACCTAAATACGTATTTAGGTATCTTTTAATATTAAAACTACCTAGGTATAATATAAATAGGTAAAACACTAACATTAGTGTTTATTTGAATTTTGCCATATCCCAAACATAAACTTCGTATTCGTATTTCTATATGTTTACATGCATACATTTTAAAAAGCAATCACAAGATGACGTCATGCGCAAACGCGTACGAATTTAGGACGTGTCAATATCATATCTTCTTTTATTTGTATCATGACTCGTAATCATGACGGCTATAAGTTGTAAAGATAGGTACAACTTAGGTTCAACAACACAAAAGGAAACCACCGACAGGAAGCCAGTCGCACATTTGTGTATAGTGTGCATAGTTGCCTCCGTGGCCATAATGTCTGATGCCCTGTAAACACAGGGTCTTTCAATTGCAGCCACAAATGTGCGACTGGCTTCCTGTCAGTCCTTCCTTCCTTTTTTGTGTTGTTGAACCTACGTTGTACCTATCCTTACAACTTATAGCCGTCATGATTACGAGTAGTGACTCAGAAACACGTGTCGACGGATTCATCCTTTTTTGCGGGCAATACCCATTATCCTTTTCTTCCTATATATATATATATACATATATATATATATATATATATATATATATATATATATATATATATATATATATATATATATATATATATATATATATATATATAAAGTAATGTTTAAATATTGTATATAAAAATATATACATAAATAGTGGGGATGCAGTTATGAAGTGGCTAAATTCAAATAAAAGTCTCTGTTTTTTATCGAGCTTTCGGACAAATTTTATTCCTTTCTCAAGATATCTAAAAATTATAGTAGGTACATTATAATATTAAAATTATTATTAATTATTATAATACTTACAAACGTGATTAAATAGATGAAAATGAAAACATGGTATACAAATTTTTATAAATAAAATGTGTAAAGATCAGGAAAAAAAGGTAAAAAAGTAAAATATGTCAATTTAGACAATTTTAAATATATATATATATATATATATATATATATATATATATATATATAAAAGTAGTAACAAAACTGTTACCAAGGATGTTAAACAATTTTTCATAAAAAAATATATCAAGGCAACCATAAACAACTAATAAAATTTTAATAAATAAATTAAAATTATGATCGTCGTTTTAAATCATTACTAAGTTTCAAAATGTAAGTATAAATTTTACTAAGATTATTAAGATCAGTTCTTTTGTTTAAACAATTAGGTTCAACAATTACAAAAGAACTGATCTTAATAATCTTAGTAAAATTTATACTTACATTTTGAAACTTAGTAATGATTTAAAGACGATCATAATTTTAATTTATTTATCAAAATTTTATTAGTTGTTTATGGTTGCCTTGATATATTTTTTTATGAAAAATTGTTTAACATCCTTGGTAACAGTTTTGTTACTACTTTTATATATATATATATATTTAAAATTGTCTAAATTGACATATTTTACTTTTACCTTTTTTTCCTGATCTTTACACATTTTATTTATAAAAATTTGTATACCATGTTTTCATTTTCATCTATTTAATCACGTTTGTAAGTATTATAATAATTAATAATAATTTTTTAATATTATAATGTACCTACTATAATTTTAGATATCTTGAGAAAGAAATAAAATTTTTCCGAAAGCTCGATAAAAAACAGAGATTTTTTATTTGAATTTAGCCACTTCATAACTGCATCCCCACTATTTATGTATATATTTTTATATACATATTTAAACATTACTTTGTATTCTGAGACAGTTACAAATAACATATTTCATTATATATATATATATATATATATATATATATATATATATATATATATATATATATATATATATATATATATATATATATATATATATATATATATATATATATATATATATATATATATATATATATATATATATATATATATATATATATATATATATATATATATATACATATATATATATATATATACATATATATATATATATATATATATTTTTTTTTTTTTTTTTTTTTTTTTTTATATATATATATATATATATATATATATATATATATATATATATATATATATATATATATATATATATATATACACATTTATGCGCTACGAGGAAAGGAAAGAGTCACTGTTAGCAAGGCTGAAATACAGTAAGCTGCAACCTCGTCAGGATTGGATTGTAGTATTAGTATTAGTATGCGCGAAGACGTTTTAAGAGATTTAAGGAACACTTTCTTGTACTTGCTATTAATGCATCTGCCACACACTGGAAAACCTTGTCGGATAGTTTCTGCCACAAGATGTAAAGCATGCACTTTACACGTGACATATACCAACCTACAACCGTGTTCTTGAAGAAAACGGCCTACCAAACGCATTGTCGCGGCACTATTGGTCACAAACATCAACACTTGACTTGTTGACAGATCAATTTTTTTAACGTCTCCAGCACTACCCGCGTAATTGTTTTGCCAGTACACTCAGTTAATCTTTTGCTAGCTAGTACAAGTGGAAATATCGGTTTAAGAGGGTCCAGTACACATACTATAACATTTACAATAGATTTTTTTTACTATATGTCGGCGTCGTCTCGTCAACACATAACCACACGTGTATGTTTTAATACACATTTGATCTTATTTACAATGTCTTCGAGTACAGTTGGTACATATTTACGCAACGTTGCGCGACTTGGTAACGTCACCTGGGGTTGTATTTATTCCAGAACTCTCAAAATGGTTGTTTATCGAGTATGTGCAGAAGAACATCACAGGCAATCAGCATTAACAGTAAATCCAACATAAACTGTGTTTTTAAAGGCACGCAATTTTTTTAGTTTTATCTGCACAGTATTTACGTGACGTCTACAATCATATTTATCGCAGCACGTAAGGTCTGTCTCGCACACCTTACTAATTATTGTGGCACCATTATAGAATAAATCCGGGAATTCACTGATAAATTTATTCATTTTGTCAGCGTATGGCCGTTTTTCACCCTTAGCATGTCTGACATATTTTATTATTTAATTAATACCAACAATAAAATACAACAAATAAAATTGTCAACAATATAATAACATAAAACACATCGCAGAGGAATAAATTGGCGTGTAAACACTACGACATACAATAATGGACTAATCTCGCGGCCCGCTTCGATTTGTCCGTCACCCGGTCATAGCCTCACCAAATATTTATCTACCTGCTGTTGCACAACTGAATAGCCGCACGACTTGCCAACTCTAGTTATAAGAGAACTCAAAATAATATTTTTATGGATGATGACAAGAGCGACATGTATTAATCATAAAAAAAGGTATCGATAGAGATAAAAATTTTATCAATTTAATATGGGTAGGTGATTTGCTTAGCAAATATTTGAGACAATTCAAACAACACATCGAAAATTATTTTCTTTTGCGGTTTTTAAAAATGGGTTGTTTTCATAAAAATATAGCGCATTCTTGGCAAAAACAAAGAAACTTGGAATTTGTTAATAACAAATGTTAATTTATAAAAAACTTATAAATATTACAACAAAAATTCCAAAAAATTATATTCGGAATCTTTAAAACATTATTTCATTTTTTAACAAATACATTTTCACATATATGAACAATGAAAATGATATACGAGGTCATTTATCAGTTTTTTTTTTAACAAGTCTGTAGCATCTAAGGCAAAATATATGCATATCTCCTTGTAGTGCATTTAACAGCCTTTACTTTCCGTTTTCAGATTTTTCCTTATGACAGACAGTTCAGAGATATTCAATTTGCAACTGGAAATGGTCGAAAACATGACATATTTTCTGCGAAGATGACAGAATTCCAATTTTTTACTAAAAGAAATGTTCGTGGTGTTGCAATGAATCCTCATACGATGTGTAGATACGGATGTTGTGGCATTGGCACTACATTATTCAAATGTTCAAAACTGTCATCTGCGGGTTGCTTTTGATACAGGGAAAACCTTTTACACCCTTGACATAAATGAACTGGCTGAAGCACTGAGAAGAGAATGATGCAAAGTTCTACCAGCTTTCCATATCCTAATGGACTGTGATACCACTACGAAATTCTCAGGATGAGGTAAAGAAACTTGCTGGACAACATGGAACAGCTACACAGAACTAACACATGTCTTCTGTGTTCACGTCAGTATAAGAGGTTGATGCCTATCATACCTTCTATTGAAAGATTTGTCATTCTATTATATGATCGCTGTTAAAACAAAGCCAGACTTGTGTTATTTGTACAGGAAAATAGGGACTTGGATAACATTCTACGTATGCTTGATGCCCTTAAATAGAGTAGCCTATCAGCAGGCTACGTATGGGGAAGGCTCATCAAACAACTCCAAAATTGCCAGATATGCAGAGTTTGGTTGGGCTCGAGCTTTCGAATTTTCACCTCAGAAACCAAAATGGATCACTCAACCACTTACTATTGTAGTCTCGAGATCTAATTAGGTGCAAGTGCAAATACTCATGTTCGGAAAATTCTCCAGTATTGGCAAGAGTTACCAGGATTAGTTCATTCGAAGGCGTTCATAAAATACCCTTTGGAATCAAGACCTAAGAAACTTTTAGAGTTAAACCGGGTAAACCTGAAAACACTAACAGGCCTATATTCCGGGAACTGCCGACTAAACTATCATCTGCAAAAACTCGGCCTAGCGGAAAACGCCGATTGCCGTCTATGCCTGGAGGATGATGAGTAGGCAGACCACATCTTCATGCACCTGTCCCGCTGTGGAGAGGATCAGATTCTCAATATTTGGCAAGGGGCAACTGCTGCCAGAGGACCTGGACACATTCTCACCCAATAAAGTTATCAGTTTCATTAAGAGACTGAACTTATTGGGTGAAATATAATTAGGCGTGAGCCACCATAGGCCTGCTGCTGGCCGCAGTGGAGGGTCTACTGAGACCCACTCACAACAAACCTAACCTTAACCTAACTTATGTTCGGAACTGTACAAATGCGTAAAAGCTGATTTATCTTATGGTCCTTTTTGTATATATGGTTGTTCTGACCAAGACTATGATTAACTTTTTCATTTTTTCTAAGTATGTTTGTGAATGCGAAGATATAAAACTGTTGTTACTCATATTATCATATTTTATTCATCTGCATCAATTATTAATAAAGTATACTATTAATAGGTCAAAATATGAATTTTGTTCTTCTATCATATAAGTAAATCTGTCACAAACCGTGTTTTAAAATTAAAAAAATTCTAATAAAAAATTGGATAATTCATTCAAAAATTAGAGACAGAAACTACTTACTTCTATTCCAGTGGCGGTTCGTGGGTCAAGAGATAGGGAGGTCAATTAGAAAAGTTTACTGTATTACCTACCTTTTAAAGTGATTTAAATTCCAAGTCGATCCTCCGGTCTTTTTGAGATGCAAAGTGGACAGTTGCTTTTTCATTAAAGTCTTTATCTTCTTTGTTAATGCCCTTTCTATGGTAAGTATAGCTAAAGAAGATAACCTTTCCTGACCCATGGTATTTCCTAAAATGTCTTTATTCTTTTTAAGGTGGAAAAACAACGTTCACTTTCGACGGTAGTCATAGGGAGAGTACACAAGATTTTTAACAATTTGACACTTTCAGAAAAAGTATTGCACAAATTGTTGTTAATAAAAAGCTGTAACAAAGCAACTGCACTTTCACTATTGGAAAAATCTTCTCGGCTATAAAATACTTCTAATTCAGTTTTAAGTTTCAAATGATTTATGACTGGATACTCCGTTTTAACTATTTAAACATATCTTGAGGAAAGCTTTTTTTATAATCTTTAAATCGATCTGCGTGAAATAAGTGAGACACTGCTAAATGATTACTGAAGCCAAACCTGTTTTTGATCTCAGATATCACGAACTTCTAATGAAATTCTCCTTTTTGATTCTTCCGTTTTACATCTCTGGGCAGACTGCACGGATGTCTCCCTCCAAACAGTTATTCAAAATTTTATTTCTGATGTCTTCAATTTTACTATTAAAAACGCCAATACACTTATTTACTGTTATGACATCGATATTACATTTGTAATTGATTGAACAATATATCACAATGAGGCATAACTAAATAAAAAAATTTAACCAGTAAAGAAAATGTTCATTTTGTAGAAGTTTTCAAACCAATAGCTTGGTTTGGAGTAAGTTGTTTTCCGATTCATTATCAATGATTTTTTCTAAACAATCTAATAATTCTGTTCGATAGGTATAAACAGTCTCTATGCACTTTGTATTAAAATTCCATCGTGTTGGAGCCGCTTTAGGTAATCTCACCTTAACAACATTATCTAACACGGCTGTTCTTTTTGCGATTTTTCAAGGAATGAAGAAAAGCTATGTAAATTAGCAAAAAAAATTGTATGCTTTTATCCTGACTTTGATGCTTTTTGTAAAATTAAATTTAGTTGATGACCGTAACAATGATTACAATTTGCTGAAGGATAACTTTTTTTAATTAAAAATACCTATTAACTTCGTTTTTCTTATCAAGAGATGTTTGCTTTATCGTCATATTAGGTTTTGGACGGCCACCACCTTTGAATTTCACTCGGTCTTCATAACCCAACTTATGTCCATCTTTCAGTTTTAATATATTTTGTACCACACTCATATTTAATAGTAAACACCAAAAACACTGTTTTCCTTAATTTCACGACAAGTAGAGATTTACTAATAAAATGTTCACAAATTAAAACATTAAAAACAACGTGACAGAATTTACCGACCAACGCGTACCTAGTCAGCATTAAAACAAGACGGCTCTACTGAACGAACTTCGTGAGTTACCGTTTCCGTAAAATGTGTCAGGGACATTGTCCCCGCCAGTCTTTTCTGTCTCTTTTGCTTTCTGACGATTCGCACATAAGTCTATTTCACTAATTCGTTGTAAATTCGGTCCGAGGACAAGTTGTGGATTGACCCGAGATTTTTAATTTCTATAAATGAATAATGTAATGAATATGAATGTAGAGGTTCGGTGCTCGGAGGGGATACGAAATCCTGCGATCTAGATATTTGATTAGTACTGTGCATAGAATGAACTAGAAACTTTAATATATTTTTTAAGAATATTAAAAATATATATATTACATATTTTTAAATTTCAGAAAATGAATAGCTCTATTTTTTTATTTGTATGTGGGAGGTCATTGACCAAATGACCCTACAGAAGAACCGCCAGTGTTCTATTCTGTGTCTAACAGTGATACTGTGTACAATAAAAAGTTATTGAACGGTTAAATCCATTTTTTGATCTAGATCCTCAGTTTTTTGAAAACTGTACGGAACCATTAAGGTTAAGAGAAAAATTTGTAACGATTTTAAAAAGCGCATTAAAATAAAAAAAGAAAAAAATTAAAATCGGATTATCTATTCAAGAGTTACAGGCTGAAAACTAATTTTGGCCGCCATTTTCCAAAACGTCAGTTCAAAGTGCATTCGCCGATGCCTACAACGCTTAAAATTACTATTTAGCTATAAATAACACACTTGCCAAGTTTCATCCTTTTACCTATAAAATTCCTTAAAATATCGACTTAATCCTGTGAACTATTAACATGTGCGTTAAATTCTCGAAATTATACCCAAGCAGATCACTTTCTACATTCTAATTGGATTCAAGTTTACAAACAGTAATAATAACTACTTAAAGTCATACCTAAACAAGGTACCAAGTCGTAATCCTCTCGCTTATTTAATTGAAAATTGAATAAAGTTACCGCACACACTTCTTGATGATTTATAGATTTATATCATGCAAAGAGAAGTTATTAAGTTTCAATTACGTTTGTCCGCTATGAACATATTTTTTACCATTAAAGTTGTATGAAAAAAATAATCGTAGATGGTCAATCCTACCATCAAAGAAGTCCTAGATAGGACTTGATGTGTCACGATGATATTTGGTCTATTTTTTACACATTTTACACATATACCTAAAAACATATAAAGACGTTTAACATTTAACACCAAATAGAACATTTTTTACTAAGAAAATAAGTGCAAATGATATAAATATTTCCTATGTATGCGATTTTATTATTCGCTGAGTTGAGATCAATGTAACTATATTATACTGGCTTTTATGTTTAAGATGCCACATGTTACTAGCGATGGAAATTCTCTTTCCTTGTTTAAATATGAAAAATGTTAACGGCATTAAAAGAAGCCTTGTGTCATGCTTTCCTAACGACATATTGCCAAACTTATTCTGCTGATGGAATTGGGAATGTAATACCTTATATAAATGTGTAATACATAAAAATGAGAAATTTTTCTGATTCACTCCCTTGATAAAAGTTATTTTTTACGAGAGAATATGATAAACACCTGTCGCGCTGACTCGACACTACTGTTTGTTCCACGAAGAGGAAAGAACACTTATGTGTAGATACACATACCATTATATGGTGTGATATGTGAATCTTTTTTTATTCATACAAATTATAGTCCTTGGGGTGAAAAAATACATAAATAAACAGAAGTGTTTTAAGAAATAAAATAACAGGAAATCGATATTGTACAAAGTAATCAAAGAATGGGGTCATTCTCTTCTTCCTCAAAAAATGGTAAATGCTATTTTAATGACTTTTTGTAGCTCTTTGTTTGTTTTTATCGTTAAAAAAGATGAACTAAAGGATATATACATATATATATATATATATATATATATATATATATATATATATATATATATATATATATATATATATATATATATATATATATATATATCTATATATATATATCTATATATGGTATCGATCTATCATGATTTGAAGGTGTAATTCAATACAGGTCGGGGTATTTGCCCGCTGAGTAGTTGTTTCCTTCAAATCATATTTAATCACATTAGTTTAGTCCACCTGGGCTAGGGGTCGCCGCTCTCGGTACTTGCTGTGATGCAAGTCGCTATCCGCCACAGAGACATCGAGGATGTCGGTCGGATAGTAGCATTCAGACCATATGAGAAGTTTCATACCTCTCACCACTATTCACTTCACCATAGTTAGTATATAACTAGCAGGTTGGCCACTATCATTTGTCTGTTCCATAACCTATGGCATACTGAAGAGAACAAATAAGTTCGAAATCGATCTATGTCTGGTTAGGAATTGACAAATGATATTGGCTATCGATCTATCATGATTTGAAGGTGTAATTCAATACAGGTCGGGGTATTTGCCCGCTGAGTAGTTGTTTCCTTCAAATCATATTTAATCATATATATATATATATATATATATATATATATATATATATATATATATATATATATATATATATATATATATATATATATATATATATATATATATATATATATATATATATATGATTAGAATAGCAGGCACAAAAAAAACATTTAACTGTCATAAATATGGACACTTCTGATTTTAAAGAATTTAAAAACCTGTTTGAAGGAAAAGCAGCGCCCTACATCAACAAAAATAAAAATACATGGGAAGTGATTTTTTTAATATCCAAGATTTGTCATATGCAAGTACGAAAAGATACTCCTGATATTCTTTATTATAAAAATAATTTTGACGAAGATTTTTTACAAGTAGACTTTAACAGAAAAACAAGACGTCAGATTCGCAACCCCATATGCATTCCATGTGTTAGAGATGGCGCTAAACCCATTTCTAATAAAAAATTTAACCATTTGCAAAAACTGCTAGTGTGGGTACCAAAAAAGGTTTCGCGAATATTATAAGAATTTAAACCATGGCAACAATGAGGACGATGAATAAATAAATGTATATTAATTTTATGAATAAGGTTTTGATGTTCTCTAAGAATTTTGTTTAATTTTTGTAATATATTCTATCTTTGCAAATTATTGTCGACTTTAGTTTCTCTTTTTGTGTACTTATTATGTAGGTCAAGTCCAATGTAAACATAATAAGTGTATCAGCTAGGACTTAACATGCATAATAAGTCCAAAAATATATAATTTTTTAATACCAAACTAGGTTAAGTCCCGTTAAAACAAAAATACTAACGATACCTAAAAATTGTTCTACACCATTTTTTTTTACATAAATATGAAGAAACATGCAAATTTTCAATAAAATTCATCAAATGGCCATGGTACAACATCGGAGTTTCTATTACTTTAACTTTAAATCTCCTCTCCTGCAAAATCAACATTTTGGACTTAACCTAATCTGGCTCTGAGGTACAGATATGTATGTATATATATATATATATATATATATATATATATATATATATATATATATATATATATATATATATATATATATATATATATATATATATATATATATATATATATATATATATATATATATATATATATATATATATATATATATATATATATATATATATATATTGTTTCCTTCAAATCATATTTAATAACATTAGTTTAGTCCACCTGGGCTAGGGGTCGCCGCTCTCGGTACTTGCTGTGATGCAAGTCGCTATCCGCCACAGAGACATCTAGGATATCGGTCGGATAGTAGCATTCAGACCATATGAAGTTTCATACCTCTCACCACTATTCACTTCACCTTAGTTAGTATATAACTAGCAGGTTGGCCACTATCATTTGTTTGTTCCATAACCTATGGCATACTGAAGAGAACAAATAAGTTCGAAATCGATCTATGTCTGGTTGGAAATTGACAAATGATATTGGCTTTTCCATCTATCATGATTTGAAGGTGTAATTCAATGCAGGTCGGGGTATTTGCCCGCTGAGTAGTTGTTTCCTTCAAATCATATTTAATTATATATATATATATATATATATATATATATATATATATATATATATATATATATATATATATATATATATATATATATATTTTTTTTTCTAACGTTTCGGTTTATTACACCATCAAATATAATATTTTAAAAACATAGTATGGTTATTTTACATTAAAATTTACTTACACTATTAATTATTAGGAATTTGTTTTAAAATTTTGTTACATGTTGTTTGGTTGTCTGTTTTAACGCAACTGAGATATTTTAACATAGTTTGTGGGCTCTTAAAGTTTTGTTTATGTTACAGAGATAACGTTGGAATGTATATGGTTTATTGTGGGTGTTTTGCTTAAATTGTGAATATATAATAAGATATTTTATTTTAAGAATTATTATTTTGTATCGATCAGATGTAAAAATTGATTTCATGTTGTAATGTACCCCAATCATTTAATTAAGTTAAAATAGGTTTCGCTTAAATTTTCTATATCAGTGCGATTATTTATGGCGTTGGTATGTCTTTTTATTTGCAGCATTTCATGTATATTTCTTCGGTTATAGTTCGGTTCTTTTTCTAATATTTGTATGTTGTTAAAATTAAATCGGTGGTTTTGTTTTATGGCGTGTTTGGCTAGTGCTGTCGTGCAGCATGGTCATAATTACGAAGGTTGAAGATAACACAAACACAAATCTTTTCTACTTTTTGAATTCTACTTTGGTAATTGTTATCTAAATATGGACCATATAACGGGTCTTCATAAATGATCGTACACCACCTGATCGATTAATTACCTTTAACAGCCTTGTGGAGTCGCATTATCAGCATAAGATGGTTGAAAACTATTCCTCATACACATACGCATGTGCAATAATCCTCATCGGATACTGCCTTAATATGAAACACAAAATACAAATTAAAAGGTACCAATTGATAACGTGGTGTACGATCATTTATGAAGGCTTTTATATAAAATTACAATAAGTGAAAACTGAGATTCAGATGAAATTTTGGTCTAAAAATAAACCAAGATTTATTACTCAAGTAGCAATAGGGGAAGGGCAAAATTATTGATTTTAAGATAATGCCTAAACGACATCGTCGACTGATAATCTGAATTACACTTGTGAGTCGTCAGCATAGGCATAGGTGCATAAAATAAATAGAAGAAGACCAATAATGGATCCTTGAGGAACCTCTGCAGTAATTTTTAGTACAAACATTATTCTCAAGTTTCACCTTTTATTTTTCTCTCTGTAAGATAAGATTTAATAATAAAAACAACGTAATCTGAAAATTCGTAATATTTTTAATTTGAACAAATGAGCTTATGAAGGCCTCGAGAAGTCAAGCAGCAACGTCACACTAACTTTTCCTTAATCACTGGCAGTTAAGAGATCGTCAGTTACATGTGCTAATGCCATACCCGTATTGTATTGTTTCCTAAACCTAGTTTTCGAGGAAAGTAAAATATTATTTAAGTTAACAAAATCATAAATGTGATTATAAATGACTTTTAGTAAAATTTTCCATGTACAAGATAGTAAACTGATTTCTTAGGTCTGAAAGCTCTAATCTAATAGGTTTTCTTAGAAATGGGACTTCATATTACTACTTTCCATAGCACTGGAATTTTTTTTTTTTCGATAGAATAATTTATAATGTGTTAAATAAGGATCAATAAGAGCATTACAGTATTTAACCATTACAGCTGATATACCTTCCACAACATAAGCATTAGATTTTAAACTAAATAATGTATCATCGATCTCCGCAACAGTGATCAATTTAAAATTAAATATAATGTTTTCAGGAAACGTATTATTTTCATAAAAGTTAATATGTTTAGCACATGAATTACTACTAAGTTGTATAAGTAAGGTAAAAAATTTGTCAATAAAATTAGGGTCGGCCAAATGATGACGGATATTATTATACTTTTGGTTACTAACAATATAAAAATTGTTTAAAGTATTTCAACTTTTCTTTGTATTATTTTGTTGATATGCTGTTATAATAAGCTTTTTTTAGCTCGAATTGTAGTTAATGTAAAGTTGTGAGGCATTTTTAATGTTCAAAATCAGCCAAGGTTAAAAGTGTTATATTTGAGAGCACTTTCTTTTTCACCAACAAGTAATTTTTAATTTTGTCAGCCAAGGAGCCTTAGGTTTGAATAGTCTTGACAGTTTTGAGAGGTGCATGCATATCAAACGCAGTAGTAATAAATTGATTAAAAATTTCAACTTTTTTATTGAGGTCAATCAGATTATTCCAAGCTACATTTTTAAAGTATGTGTGAAATTCATTAATATCAAAAGTGGAAGTATCTAAATGCTACTATTCTTTTTTAACACGCTTTTATTAGCTTCACCTGTATGTTTGCTTGCATGCTTGCTTGCTTGTTTGCTTGTTTGTTTGTTTGTTTGTAACCGACTCTTTGGACTCGATTTTGACCCACTTTAAACGGACAGATTTAATTGAAACTTTGTACACTTACGAAGAACCGGTAACAATACAATAATTTGATAAGTTTATATCATTATCCTGATCAGGATCGCCAGTTCTTTCCTCACGTATCCTCTGCGTGAAAGCATCGGCTTAATATGTAAGTACATGCCGTGATTGCCAGTAAGCTCGGTGGTCGAGCGGGTTAAGGCAGTAAACGCGAAACGACGGAATCCTCGGGCGTGAGTTCAAATCCCATGGCTGAAATAAATATTTTTTTTTCAAAAATATCTGTTGGATCGTAATATGTTATAATATCAACATCAATAAGCAATATAAATATAGTTTAAAACAACTAAAAAACACGCTTTCATAGCACATCAAACTAAAAATTGAAAAATAAATATAGTTTAAAAAAACTAAAAAACACGCTTTTAAAGCACATCAAACTAAAAAGTGAAAAATAATTATTAATATAAATTGAAAACAATAATGAACGAAAAATACTAGTATTATTGTGAAAAAAGAGTGGGGCGCTTTGTGCCATATTTTTTCGTATATCGAGCAACCCACACTTTTTTCACAATAATACTAGTATTTTTCGTTCATTATTGTTTTCAGTTTATATTAATAATTATTTTTCACTTTTTAGTTTGATGTGCTTTAAAAGCGTGTTTTTTAGTTTTTTTAAACTATATTTATTGCTTAGATTGTTTTATTTTCAGATTTAACACACAAAAAAACCTATGATCGGATAGCACGAATCACTGACAAAATTTAGAAAATCATAGTAAGCACTTTTCAAATTCAAAATGTTATTTATAAAAGTTAAAATATTTTTTAATCGCCTCTCAAGTCACCGAAGGAACTTCCAGAAAATCCTAAGATTTTGTGTTGAGTAAAGAGAGACACAGTTTATTGTGGAGTCCGAACTACATCTAGGGCATCGACAGTTCTCTTCCATCTTAATCCATGACAAATTACAAGTACAATTTCTAACTTGCTCCGGAATGGATTCGAACCATCGATATTCGGTAGGTACCGAATAAATAGCTATAAGCGCTTTACCCACATGGCTACCAAGCTTGTTTAGCATCACTCCAAATAATCCAGCAATTACGTACCTAGTCAAAAAGGGGGTTACCTGGAAAGTTTTCCGGGAGTTTGGCATTTTTATGGATTTTGAAGTGCTGTGAATTTTTTTTCCATTGTATCTTTCTTGCTCACCCCACCATATTGGAAAAATTGAGCCAAAAGCGAGTTTTTCGATACAATATCTCCTTTTCTGCCCATTTTACAATAAAAATAGTTATGTAATAAATTAAACTAGAGAAAATTCCCTATAATTTATGTCTGTATCATTTTTTTCTAAAGTAAATAGTTTCGGCGTCAACTCCATCACGTGTATTGGTAAAAATATTCTACTAAACTCCAGCTCCCTATCCCAGGAACACTACTAAAACTTATTTCTTGCAAATGTAAGAAGGGATGTCGGGGAGTATATATACATCGAATGGGGAACTAAATTACATCATTAATGCATGTGGATTGGTCCTATTAGGGATATAAAAAAAGTCCACCACATACACCTCATGGTGGTGTGGAAATGAGTATTTTTCGCTAATACATACGAATGAATAAAATTTGTGGCGCTTGTACACCAAAACTATTTACTTTAAAAACAAAATGATAAGGAGATATTGTCGAAAAATTTATTTTTGGTACCATTTTCCCAATATGGTGGTGCCAACAGCAAAGATACGTGGTGGTAAAGCAAAAATTCGAAAAGAGCACCATAAAATTTAAAAAAGTTTTCAAATATCAAATCTCCCGGAATACTTTCTAGGTAAAACTACTTAATTCTTGGGCTAAAAAACCAAAGTCAAAATTAGGTTAAAAACAAAAAACGAAATTTTTTTTCAAGCAAACTTCAAGTAAAAAAAATATAAATTAAAAGTTGCATCGATGATACTTAAACAAAACATTATATGTCACAATAAGTAGTAACGAGAAGTTTAGTGTGTGCTTGTCTCATGATTTTCCAAGTTTAAATAATCCACCATATTGTGAATATCTTTTCTACTTTCTTATATCTAATATAAGGAAGTATAGTAAGTAATCGTGATTTTGATTGATATATACGTTGTGAATCCTCTTGAACCATTCTGACTATTTTCCGAATGATATCTGTCGGTGCGTGTGTTTGTGGATGTGTCTATGTGTGTATCAGCGATAACTCAAAAAACACTAATGGGAGACTTCCCATATTTGGCAGTTAAGATTTTCAAAAACATTTTAGGTGACACATTAAATTTGGTGAATGTGGTACCACCAGAAAAGACATAATGAATGAAAGAAGAAAAAAAGGAACCATTTTGGGAAAGAAATTAAAAAATTGTATTTCATTTCTGGACGAATCTCGACGAATTATAATGAAAAAACATAACTTTATGGAAAAAATCTGTCGGCATGTCTGTAGTATCGCTATAACAGTCACAGTCTTTGAGATAAAGCTTTCAAATTTGGTACACATGTTCTAAAGGCCAAAGTCAATGATAAATTCGGTGATGAGCAAAATTGGCCAGCTGAAAGGAGGTCCACGGGACCCTAACTTTTTTGTATTTGCCTTTACAAGAAAATATATTCTTGATGGAAGATTATAAATCATGTCTACAATATCAAGCCAATAAAATATATTTTCCAAATATTTAAATAAAGCTGATGTTAACTGAAATATTTTACACATTTCACCTCATAAAATGGGGTTAAGATAAATTTAACAGTTTGACATTTGAAAGGTTTAATTTAGTTACAAAAACGTCAATGTCAATAAGAAGAAATTATTAAAATATATGGCATGAATTATTAGTGACAGTATCGAACGACTGAAGAAAATTAATTATAACGTAGGTAGGTTAATCCCATATGAGTAATTATTCATGATAAGGCAAACAGAAAAATTCTCATAAAATTCCTTTTATTAGTGTGACCGGTTTCGTGAACAAGTAAATTACTTCACATCTTCAGACACAGGAATTTTTATAAATTTTGACTACCCTGGTTTTTATTTATAAAAATTCCTGTGTCTGAAGATGTGAAGTAATTTACTTGTTCACGAAACCGGTCACACTAATAAAAGGAATTTTATGAGAATTTTTCTGTTTGCCTTATCATGAAAAATTAATTATTTAAAAATTTTAATGAAACATTTCAAGGTACGCTATTTAAATTTAATTGGGGTAAGTGAAGAATTAAATAGAATGGTTTTTTTAGATCAGTATGATATATATTGGTATAAGAAAGTTATGCGCCGGCCACATAAGATATTTTTGTATAGTAATATTGCTTTCATTTAAAATACTGGGTTTTTGTGGGAATCTGTTCCCAGTTTTTTTCAGCCCACTATATATTTCTCTTAAAGTACCAAATACAATGCAATATGTATTTCTAAAACAATTTTTAAATAGAGGGGATATCCAAAATCAGTCCTTGAAGCAATTAAATTCTATAATAAGCATATTAAGAACTCAGTTTTGAAAATATTTTTTGAAAGTAAACTCTTCCAGATAAAATGGTTTTATAAAATACGTAAATGTATGAATGATAAATATCGATGTTACATTATTAAATGTCATATATTGTAATAATAAATTAATTTACACGTAGTTTATTATTATATACTAAAAATAGTTGTCAGGAATAAAAGGAACAATATTTTCAGCTATTCTTTTCCTTTGGAGATAAAAGTAAAAATTTTTCAGTACAAGTATTTTACTTACCTAATTTTGGGAGACCAAAAACCAAATTTTCATTACGACTTATTCGCGAGAGCTCTTAATACGGACTAACTTCTATCAGCCGACGTTTAGGGGTTTCAGGCACTAACTGAAATGCCTGAAAATAGAATAAACGCAGATGAATAGCGACGCAAGGCATCTGTCGCCTATTGGAGGTTTCGTATAGGCACGTTCCTAAGTGAACTGCCCATGAAAAGCTTGAGTAAAGTAAATTCAATTTCCGTCTCACATACAATTATTATCCTTCCGGAAATATGCAGATATTATCAACAGAAACTATTATTATTAGCCTTTGAATGTAAGCTACTTATGGAAATGAAATGTCCAAATTACTGCTTAAGGTTCTCTATATATATTATGTACTCCTTCGAGGAAACTAGTAGTTGCAAACTTGCATAAACATTAGGGTGGTCCTTATAGACATATGGGGTTTTATTTTTTTTTATTCTACCAATCTCACCCCCTCATTTTTTTTTCTTTAAGGATAAAAATAAAGTATAGAAAATTTCAGTCCGATTGAAGAACTACAAAACGTGCCGCAAAGGCATTTTATTTAAAAAGGAACGAAAAATGACAAAATATAAAGTGACTTTTAAAAACTTTATTATCCCACAAAATATAAAATATCAGTACCAGCAAGCCTCTTATAATTGAAATTAAAACATTATTAAAGCAAAAAACATTATTTTTTCAAGAGATCTCTCTTTGCATATCCGGGAAACTTGGCACGATAATCCTTAACTACTTGTAATAGAAACTGCTTTTGATTTTCGTCCTTTGTAATCTTATTGTTAAACTCTTCCATGAGCTTTACACCTCTTTCGGTAGTGTTATTTACCATTTTCATTTTGCAAATTAGAGACAAAGCGGTTCTATAGTTCATAGTCGAGAAATGAAGTGCTAATATTGAACCGCTCAAAAAATTTTAACGTATTGTTGGAAACAAAATGCTGCAGCTCTATTTGTTAAATTGTCAATAGCAGTTGGCTGTACGATAATACGCTTATTGTTGGTACAATTTTCAAATTCAAATTTGCCGTCTTCTTCCTTCAAAGCCCTAACCATTTCCAACTTGGTTTCTGGAGCAACGTCGTTTTCAAAAAATGCCAAAGCTATTGTCTCCTCGTTAAGGTACCAAAGATGGCCACAAAACTTCTTCACAGCTGCACGAGAGACTGATCCATTTATTTGTTCATAAGACTTCAATTCTCTTAAAAATGTTAAGTCTTGCTGAGGTGCCTTAGGTGCAATAGGCGCGCAGAACCAAGCTTTGATATAGAGAAGTATAATAAAAATGCAAATGTCTCTTACTCCAATTATTTCATGGGAAGATAAGCGAAACTCGGATCTAAAGATAAAAATCTTCAAACAATAAATAGCCTTAGCCATCCATCTGGCATGATGGATAGCTCCTGGAACTCTAAAACTAATTCCCCTTGAAGGTTTGCCATCTAAGAATATAACAGTCAGTTCTAACAGCTCCCGATAGTCTTCTCGGGTATGCTGAAATTTTAGTTGATTTAAAGCAAAGCTCAAAATACTTGGCCCCTCCTCTCCGATTCCAACACGAACTGCTTCATCTTCAATTCCCACTATATAATTTTCGGTATTGATATTGCACCAAGCACATTGAAATCGTTTGAACAGGCCAACGTCGGGACCAGAAGATGGAGCAACACAGACCTCAAAAACACATTTCAAAATCAACTCAGAAATATGGTGCCGACAGGGCAAATATAGTAAATCTCTTTCCAATTGTTGCTCTAAAAGAATGCAGGCGCCGTTAAGACGACCTGTGTTTGAGGACGTAGTGTTGCAACAAAGTGCTTGAACACAATCAACAAGTTGATATTCTTCAAGTAATTAATATACGGCAGAACTTATACGTTCTCCTGTACCAGACGTCAAGTTAGGAACACCTAGAAGTTGTTCTGTATCATTATTTGTGATAATAACTGGAAGCCTATCAACCTTTTCCTTTCCACTTAACGCAGGAAGAAGTTTTCCGTCCCAGTGAACTACAACCGTACCATTCAGGTTCAACTTCATAAATTGGGTTTTTAGGGACAAAGCACGCTCAGCACGTAAAAGTTTACGTGAAGAACGCATGGATGTACGCGGCTGCAATCAATATGTGAACAGAGTCTCTGTCACTTATTTTACATTTATCTAGAGCAGCAACAAGTCTAGTAGTAATAAAACGTTTCTTTGCCCTCTTCTTCAGTTGATATGTCCCAGGCTGGGGTTGAACAGTTTTTAGTATATCTAGGATTTCATCATCATCTGTCATAGGTTGTGACTGGTCGATTTCTAATAGGTTCAGGGTTCCTTCATTTTCATTATCATCATATTCATCATCCATATCTCTTGAGTCCATTTCTAAATTTTTAGCGATATCAGTGTCTGAAACTATAAGTACTTTGTTAGGTCATGGTATTCAAATGGCGGAACCTAAAATATTTACCTGATATTCCCGTTAAAATACTTGAATGTTGAATTCTTTCCCGCCTTTCGCATTCTTTCTAAACTTCTCTTCTCTTTTCCAGACGATTTTTTGTCAACACCTGCCAAAGAACCTAATCTTCCTTTCTGTCCCTGAGCAATCAAATATTGTTTGTCCTAATTTACTTTGATAATTGCAAGAGCTTTCGAATGAGCTATATCAAAAAGATCGTCTAATCTCTGCACGAATGACTCTTCTTTTTTTTATTTGAGTCTCGGTGCGTCTTCTAGAACCCTTTTGTAAATTTCTCCATTCATCTTACAAAGAATGTTGTGATTCTCTCATTGGGATGCGGGCCTTTTGCCAAAAAATTGATGTTTCATCAATTGCTAAACGAGCACTTTCCCGAATATTTAATTTACATTTCTCAAATTATAAAATAAAACTTGTAACACTTGTTTAATCGAAGGTAGTTTACAACCTAATATCTGATTAGTTTCGGAGCCAATCAAATATATATTTGTACGAAGTTTTCTTCTTAAAGCCATACTGCAATACTATACAGAAAAGAAAATGTAATGCACAGATAATGTCAGCACTCGTTGGCGGTATAATAACTACTAACTAGAGCACGTCAGAACCTGCAAATTTATGTTTATACACTTCCACCAACACCTCTGCTTATAGGTGTGTGCCTGACACTGCCTGGCACACCGTGGTAGGCAGACTATGTGTCAAATTTGTTATTTAGAGTATTTTAAACAATTTTGTATAATATTAATATCAGAATAAACTGTTTTATCTTTTTTAATAAATTTAGAGTATTTACTTTTATTTTTTCACTTCCCGGAATTTCAAGGTCCTTGTGGCACAAGTTGGGTCAATTTGATTGGGCTAAAATTTTATGTGTGGCATAAGGAACCAAAATGGAAAAATGTGGGGGTGAGACTTTCACTTTTTAAAAGTTTGAAAATAAGGACCACCCTAATAAACATAATATGCAAAGTTAATTTTTGAGCCAAAAGGATTATATACTAATTTCATCTGAAAATGGTGTGGTGTACCTCTTTGTCTTCCTTCCAGGGAGTCAAGTATTTAGAAATGCCGTTATAAGTCGTTAATAATAATTCTCATTTTGCAAAGAAAGCCGCATTAAGATTCTTGATATAGTGAGAAAATAGAGACTCTCAACAAATTTTGTTAAATTTGTCGGTATTAATTCAATATTACTAAAATAACAGTGAATTTTAAAACAACACTCTCATACTTTCAACGAAAGAAAATATAGTCATTTAGATTTTAATTTTCACAAAGTAACTTCATCTTCAATCAACTATTTAAATATAGTCATGGCCGTATTTGCTTAGTTTAGCACCTTCCCGATATTCATAGTTCATATAAATTTAAATATAAAACTTTTCAGGTAATACCACTATAAGGTGGGCAATAAAAAATGGGTGCAATTTTTTTGTCGATTAACCAGATTTTATGAAATTTGGTATTAGCGTTACTAAAGGTTCAGATTTATTGAAAGCATTCCCAGCTTGTGGATGTTACCAATGCCTGTAAAAATGGTGGACAAATATCACCTATATTTGTAGTGCGTGGAGATATTTCTACAATCATGTAAATTAATGAAAATCACTATCTTACAAATTCAATGATTTTTAATGAGTTAGCCATGAAAATGTAACAAGCAGATCAAGTAAGTAGCACATGACAGATTTCTATATTCTAAAATTTATTACGAACTAAAAAAAATATATAATCCATTCTGTATTAATCTTGAAAACGATACCTCCAGAAACAACAAATCGACGGTTAACAAAAAATGATGTGAAGACATTAATTTACAAATAAGTTTCAATGTGTTTCTTAAACGGTGTTTCCATTAATGTATAATTCTAGATCGAGGAAAGTTATCCCAACAGCATATTAATCTTTCACGTATTGCTTCTATGATTTCAACTACAAAATTTGTCTGAAGAAGTGACTTCAAATAAATGATTTACATTGGGTGACCATATTTTTTTAGTGATATGAAATCGGTACAGATATTTCGCAAATACACGTTCTCATCGTTCCTGTTACATATTATGTAAGGGAAACGATGAGAAGGTCTTGCATAAATGTGTATATAGTTGTTATGTATATTTCCTATATAGGCTAATATTTGTGAATATACTACATTGTAGCAAATTTCAGAATATATACGATTTTAATATTAATAATAATGCGCAGCTCGCAGACGAAAGCATCCTAAGACATCTGGATGCTGGAGAGACCTATACATATCTGGGTGTACAACAAAGGCACATTCAGGATATAAAACAAAGAATTCTCTCCACGGCAAGTACAGACACCGTCTTCGAAAAATTTGGTCTTCCGAACTTTCGGGGAAGAACAAGGTGTCTGCAACTAATTTGCTTGCCGTTCCGGTTTTGCTCTACTCCTTCGGAGTAGTAAAATGGACGGTAGATGAGCTGCGCTAATTAGACAGAGATACCCGAAAGATGATGAATATTCACAGAAGTAGTCATCCTAGATCGTCCGTTCCTCGTGTGTACCTTCCACGTCAACGGGGGCCGAGGACTCTTGAGCCTGGAGTGTACGCATGGCAGAGTAGTACTGAGTATGGCATCTAACATCCTCAGGAGCTCAGATCCCCTCTTGCGGTTTGTAAAACATCATGAAAGGAGTGGGAGCAGGATTGTTCAAGGCAGCAAAAAGAGCAGCAGATGAACTCATTCTTGCATTCGATACCAGGCGAGGTGGCCGGCGAGGTGCTGATGTAGAGTCAGTCACTGCCAAATCGCCTGAAAGCCCGAATTAGAGCTGCCGAACAGGAAAATCTGTTTCGGCAGCACGTCGATAAACTTCAGCATGATGTCTTCTATAAGAACATAGAAACACTGGGTTTATCGACCAGGTTGATATTCGCCTTTCTAAGGTCAGCCGGGCTTAAGTCGGAGACCGAGGGATTTATTATGACCTGCCAAGATG
>JANEYF010003368.1:650000-867500 GCA_029963845.1 Rhamnusium bicolor | reverse complement strand
GTGTGTTTTTTATTGAAAAAGATTTATAAATCATTGTATGACACTAATTGCCTTGACGTAGCTACTTTTTGAATTATTTTCTATAATAATATGAAAATACATGAAAAACTTAAATATAAAATTAAACTTTTTTTGTATTGCTAATAAAGTTATATTGTTTGAACGTTATTTGTAGCATTCTCTAAATTTTTATTTTTCTTTTTTGGAACTTCCTACCACATCGTTATCTAAAATATATAGTTAGTTACCCAGTATGTTACTGGAAAAATAAACCTCTGCGATTATGACTTTATGTCAAAAGATTAGTTAGAGGGTGTTTTTTGACCGCTAATAAGAGACTCAAAAATAATATAATTCGTTTCGGAAATCGAATCGGTCCTTTTTCAAAGTTATTTATCTTTTTTACTTTCTTATACCTAATATAAGGAAGCATAGTAATCTTGATTTTTTTTTCAACCTTTTGATTGACACTGTCGAATAGATAGTGTGAGTACCTGTCATTCTAATGCTCAGTGCTCAGTCTTTAACAAATAAATTTCATAAAATAAAAGACTTTATTAGTTCTAATAACTTTAAAGTGGTCACTATCTCTGAGACTTGGTTAAATTCATCACACGATGTTGACATGGTTTTTATACCTAGATTTCATCTTTTAAGAAGTGACCGTGCTGGCCGTGATGGTGGTGTTGCTGCCTACATAAGTGCTGATATTAAATTTGAAAAAATTAATATCAACCATGTATTTCAATCTGAAATGCTTGTTGCAAAATGATGACTCTTACTAATGTTTAAATTGTTGTTGTTCAATATAAACCACCAAATGTAATATACTCGAATGTCACTGTCAATAAATCATGACTTATTTGAATATTTATATTTGAATATCCATAATATTATTATTATATTAGACGACTTAAATATAAATTTGCTAGAAACTAGTATTCCAACAACATTCTTAAACAATATCATCTGTGAACACTCTTGTTTTCAACTAATTAATTCGCCTTCGAGAGTTTCTTCAGAATCAGAGTCCCTTCTTGACTTAATAATTGTAAGTGAAAATTGAATGTCTCATTCTGGTGTTCTAGCTCATAGCCTCGCAGACCATAATACTTTATTCTGTACTTTAAATATAAACTGCAAAGATGTTAATATGGTAAAAACATTTCGATCCTTTTATAACTTTTGCAGAGAAACTTTTTTTGTAGATTTGAGCAGCATTGATTGGCATAATATGTACACAATGACTGATATTAATGAAAATGTATCCTATTTCAACGTTAATTTAATCTCCCCTTGATGTAAACTGAAATTTTTTACACATTTTACCTCATAAAATGGGGTTAGGATAAATTTAACAGTTTGACATTTGAAATGTCTAATTTAGTAACAAAAATGTCAATGTCAATAAGAAGAAATTATTAAAATATTGTAAATAAATATATAATAATGTATAATAAATATATGACATGAATTATTATTGACAGTATCAAAGGATGCTCATAATTAATTATTTAAAAATTTTTATGAAACATTTCAAGGTATAATTTAAAATTTAATTGAGGTACATAAGTGAAGAATTAAATAGAATGGTTTTCTTTGGATCAAGATGATATACCGGGTGGCCATGAGACTAGGGCCATGCTTATATCTCTTTCAATTATGAACTGATTTAGACGAAATTTGGTACAAAGATATTAGACCTATTTTCGGATGGACATGCAAATATTGTCAAAATGGCCGTTTATCTTTGATTTTTTAAATGCATCACCCAGTATGTTTTATGTTCTTCGGAATCTACAACTCAAATTGTATAGGATAGCAAAAAAAAAAAAAAATATATATATATATATATACATACATATATATATATATATATATATATATATATATGATTAAATATGATTTGAAGGAAACAACTACTCAGCGGGCAAATACCCCGACCTGCATTGAATTACACCTTCAAATCATGATAGATCGATAGCCAATATCATTTGTCAATTCCTAACCAGACATAGATCGATTTCGAACTTATTTGTTCTCTTCAGTATGCCATAGGTTATGGAACAGACAAATGATAGTGGCCAACCTGCTAGTTATATACTAACTATGGTGAAGTGAATAGTGGTGAGAGGTATGAAACTTCTCATATGGTCTGAATGCTACTATCCGACCGACATCCTCGATGTCTCTGTGGTGGATAGCGACTTGCATCACAGCAAGTACCGAGAGCGGCGACCCCTAGCCCAGGTGGACTAAACTAATGTGATTAAATATGATTTGAAGGAAACAACTACTCAGCGGGCAAATACCCCGACCTGCATTGAATTACACCTTCAAATCATGATAGATCGATAGCCAATATCATTTGTCAATTCCTAACCAGACATAGATCGATTTCGAACTTATTTGTTCTCTTCAGTATGCCATAGGTTATGGAACAGACAAATGATAGTGGCCAACCTGCTAGTTATATACTAACTATGGTGAAGTGAATAGTGGTGAGAGGTATGAAACTTATATATATATATATATATATATATATATATATATATATATATATATATATATATATATGCTCAGATCTGTTTCCAAGAAGTAAAAAAGTACAAAATCAGTCCAGACTTATTTTTAATCCCAATTTTTAACTTTGAAATACGTTAAGTATTGAAAGCAAAGTATTGGAATAAGCTATGAAAGAAACATTCCAGCATGACAATAGTGACCTTTATAGTGACATTATTTTGAAACCTTTTATTTGTCTTCCTTGAATTATATCAGTAGTAACAAATGCTATAGGTTCCAGAAAGTCAATTTAAAAGTAAAAACTGAGAATGTAATTAAATATGCATTGTCAGAATAATAAACCACAAATTTTAATTATAAGAAAAATTTACATTATCATAGTCGTTCAAACAATAGCAGTCCTAAAACTATTTTAAATACTTTACTATGTTTGGCTTCTTAATATTTATAAGAAACAAAAAATAAATGAATATTTCCAATCGCGCTGTGAAATTCCAACTTCATAAAATCTATCTTGCTTTTAACACACATTATAAAAACGTATAGAGTTTAAATTTTTAATGAATGTTACTACATTTGTACGGTGTCTGTTATAGAATTACAGCTCAAGTTACTTCAGTGATATTATTTCTCCACTCTAATTAGGATATAATGTTTTTATATTCATGCATGAATTACCAGAACATTTTTTTGTATAAAAGGAAACATGTAATGCAAGGAAATATGGAATTGGAATTACTAAGAACCATTAAATTAGATAAAATGAAACCATGTAGATACAATATTCACCTTTTAGATATCTTATTTTCATGTTAAGCATTCATCTATACTCTAACTGGATTCAAATGTTTGATCAAGGAAAATGTTTTAGCAGTATTCATCGATTTAAAAAGAGCATTCGAAACTATTGACAGAAAAATATGTTGGATAAATTACGTACTATGGTTTGAAGGGAAATGTTCTGAATTGGTTAAAAATTTATATGACTAGCAGAAAACAGGTTACCAAAATTATTAATACACTGTCTCCAAGCCTTGATGTAGATCTTGGAGTTCCACAGGGAAGTATATTAGGGCCTCTTTTATTTATTATTTATATAAATGATATCAATTCTCTGCTTAATTGTGACTTTGAATTTGTATGCCGATGATACTTTATTAGCTGTTTGTGACGATAACCTTGATTTTGCTGTTAATTCAAAATTCAGTCTTAATTTAATGTTAACAAACTTAAATTAAATCCAATTGATAGAAATGCAATGGTGATAACAAACAGATTTAGATGTGGTAACATTGACAACAATAATATTATCTTGTGGATTAAAAATAAACAAAAATAGGTAGTTGAGCAAATTAAATACTTGGCTACACACAATGTTTTATCATTTAAAGGTCATTTTTAATATGTAAAGAAAAAATTTCGAATAAATTATTTTTCTTTTCCAGAATATCCATTAACTTGGATCTAAAATCTAAAATCACTGTATACAAATCAATAATTTTATCACATTTTGACTTCTGTGCGACCATTTTATATTTGCTTGACCGAACTAGTAAAAATGAATTACAAAAGCTCCAAAATCGAGCTATGAGGATAATCCTGAGATGTAATAGGTTTACATTATATACCTATTCAAAGTATGTTAAATATTTTAGAGTGGATGCCTGTATCTGTCCGAATTATCTATTTCAAAACAATTTTTACTTTCTTATACCTGATATAAGAAGGTATAGTAATGGCGATTTTTTTCGACCTCAAGATTTTGATTGATATATACGTTTTGAACCCTCCTGAATCCATTCTGACTATTTTCCGAATGATGTCTGTCGGTGCGTGTGTGTGTGCGTGCGTGTATATACGATAACTCAAAAAATATTAATAGGAGACCCAAATTTGGCAGTTAAGATTTTCAACAACATTTTAGGTGACACATTAAATTTGGTGAATGTGGTACCTACCACCAAAAGACACATAATGAATGAAAGAAGAAAAAGGGAACAATCTCGGGAAAAAAATTAAAATTTTTATTGTATTTCTGGGCGAATTACGACGAATTATAATGAAAAAACATAACTTTATTATTACATTAAAAAAAATCTGACAGCGTGTCTGTAGTATCGCGATAGCAGCCACAGTTTTTGAGATAAAGCTTTCAAATTTGGTACACATGTTCTAAAGGCCAAAGACAATGATAAATTCAGTGATGAGCATAATTGGCCAGCTGAAAGGAGGTCCATGGGATCCAAACTTTTTTTGTATTTGACTTTACAAAAAAAATATATTCTTGATGAAAGATTATAAATCATGTCTACTATATCAAGCGAATAAAATTTATTTTCCAAGCACTTAAATAAAGTTGATGTAAACTGAAATGTTGTACACATTTGACCTCATAAAATAGGGTTAGGATAAATTTGGCAGTTTGACATTTGAAATGTCTAATTTAGTTACAAAAATGTCAATTAGGAGAAATTATTAAAATATATAACATGAATTATTATTGACAGTATCAAAGGATGCTGATAATTAATTATTTATAAAATTTCATTGAGGTAAGTGAGGAATTAAATAGAATGATTTTTTTAGATCAGGATGATATATACTTGGTATAAGAAAATTATGTGCTGGCCACATCAGATTTTTATATTTAAAAGAGTTTAATGTCATCATATCTTAATAAGTTAATTACATTTAATTATGAAATCCATTCTTATCACAATAGATCTCAAAACAACCTGCATATTATTAATAGAACTAAAATTTTAGATCAATGAAAAATATATTTTTTAGGGGAGTCCGTGACTTCAATAATTTACCAAATGATAAAAACTAACTATACAGGGTTGGTCAATAGTGTGTCCAACTTCGATATGTCGAGTTCTACGATAGCTAGAAACTTGATTTAAAAACTAATAAATTATTTAAAGAAGTCTATAACCGGAAATTATTTTCGAATATACAAGGTGAGCCAATACGATTCCACAGGGTCAACTAATATTTTTTTTAAATGGAATGCCATGTATATCAGAACATTTTTTAAAACCTCTTTGTGGTCTCCTTCCACTCCTTTATTATTATTGACTCTCTCCCAACCACTTAGATGTAATGATTTTTTTTTTGTTGAAATTATGCCATTTACCCATGTATATTAAAAAAATCACTACAGTCACAATTATCGATTTTAAGAAAAAATATGTTAGTACCAGTTATGAGACATCTGTGTGATAACATTCAGCCATTTTCACTGTCTAAAAGTATACAGAGTGGCCAAAAATAATTTTTAAACTGACAACTATTTGAATTGAATTTTCTCACATTTTTCAAATGGAACAACCTGTATATTTTAGGACGATGTGATGTAGAATTGAAAAACGAACATTTTTTATACATACATTTCTGCAATAACTGCAAAATTAAGCAATAAAAATTAAAAATATTTTTTTTTTGTAATTCAAGAGAAGATATTATAAAAAGTGCTCCACATGTTGCCCATTTTGATTGACACACATTTCTATGCGTCTTTGGAATTAAGTTTCTTCTGTTCATAAAATTGCCGGAGTGATACTTCTAAAAGCATTTATTATTCTTTTCTTCAAATTTTGGATTGTTGTTGCTGTGATGTTTTTATGGGCATCATGAAACACGCTTAGTATAATACCTTCTCTTGAATTGTTTGCAAAAAAAAAACCATTTCTAATTTTTATTGCTGAATTTTGCAGGTATGTTTAATAAATTGAAAATGGTCACAAATAGCCATAGGAATATACGTACAAAAAAATGTTCGTTTTTCAATCCTACATCACATCGTCTAAAAATATACAAGATGTTCTGTTTGAAAAAAATTGAGAAAATTCAGTTCAAAAAGTTGTAAATTTAAAAATCCTTTTTGGCCACCCTGTATACTTTTAGAAAGTAAAAATGGCTGAGTGCCATTACACAGATGTCTCATAACTGGTACTAACATATTTTTTTCTTAAAATCGATAGTTGTGATGTTTTTAATATACACGTGTAAATAGTATAAATTCAATAAAAAAAAAATCATTACATCCAAGTGGTTGGAAGAAAGTCAATAATAATAAAGAAGTGAAAAGAGGCCACAAAGAGGTTTAAAAAAATATTCTGATATACATGGCATTTAATTTAAAAAAATGTTACTTGCACCTGTAGAATCGTCTTGGTTCACCCTGTATATTCAAAAACAATTTCCGGTTATAGAATTTTTTATCTAGTTTACTTATGTATTTTATTCAAGTTTCTAGCTATCATAGAACTCGAGATATCGAAGTCGGACACAGTATTGCCCCACCCTGTATATTTAAAAAATAATGCCTGATTTTAATGTTTTTGTATTCTCCATATTTTAACTTTTTTATGATTATATATAAGACAGTATTGCATGAATATTGTATTTTTTATGTATTGACTATTTTATATATTTATATTTATATTTTTCTATTTCAATAAACATTATTAATATTTACAGGATGTAGCGAGTGCAACAATATCATTTGGTTTTATTTTGGGACAGATTGTGTGCTCACCAAACATTTCTAAATACAAAAAATAATTTTCTTCGGTCATTTTCAAAATTAAATTTTTAATTTACGATATCTCATAGTTATTTATTGTTCAAGATCAACAGGTACACTTGTACGAGCTAGAAAAATTGAACCTTCTCTTAAATGCCGTTTTAATTTTTTTCGAGCTGAGTTTGGAGCGCCATTAGGAGAACTGCTCAGTTATACCAATAGGAATTATTGGAAATAGAGTTTTAAAGGAATTAACTCAAACAGGAACAATTCTTCGTCTCTTTTTGAGAGAGAATGGCACTAGACAAAATCCTTTAGCAACAGAGAATATTCTAATAGGATTCATGTTCAATTAAAATTCTTAATTCAGTTATTTTTTCTTGGTTCTTCTATAAGATTAATCTTCCTAATTGAACATACTAAAAATATACATCTTTGGGTCTATGCCACATTATGTAACGGGGTGAAAACACATTTACAAATATCGTGTTTTTAAACATTTTGTCATTTGTTCGTTTTGAACCAAAAATAAGTTCTGCACAATTTTTTTCGAAGTAACACATTTTTTGTAGAGAAATGTGTAAAATGTAAAATACAACTTTTTTTCTACCAACAAATATTAAAAATATTGACAAATTAAAAAAATTAAAAAAAAATTTAAAAAATATGGCACTCTAATTTTATAATTAAGCTTCCCATTTTGAAACATTTTATGTTTAAGGGAAAGGGCCTTGTCCCAACTCCGTATCTATTACATTGTTCTATAATTTATGTTCGGAATATTTCGTAAATTCCATATTAACACTGCTTCGTTATCATAGCAAACGTGTAAAAGCGACATTTAATATGTTTACAAAATCATTTGTTTGTATAATTTTGAGTTAATCATTTTCATTGTGTCTAAAATTCGACTGTGAGGATATACTGTTTGGATAATGTAAAATATTAAAAATTGTACACAACTATTATGTCATCATCGCAAGCTGGGAATGTGGTAGATATTTTAGGTAAGGTAATTTTATAAATACAACTTTTAGTTTGACAATTAAGTGACAGTTATTGAAAAGCTGCTTGTTTTAACTTCCATTTTTTTAAATGTTAATTTATGCATATCAAACGAGCGGTTGGGGCTCGCTATGTATTTATTAATAAATAACTAATTTTAAGCCATTCAAGTTAAATTAGTACATGTTGGAACATGCAGCATTATAGACGGTTTTGTGGTAAATCGTATTTTAGCTGTCGATAAGTTGAACATGCAGATTATATTAATGTGTATTGGTTGTTATTAATTTAATCATACCATATTATTAACGGATATAGTATGCAATAAAATTTAATCTGTTAGACGAGTGACAGGCAGATAGATACATTTATACTATCAGATAAGTGATTGATAAATGGTATTTGCTTATTGCAAATTTGTATATTACAATGCTACTCTTAACACGAAATATGGTTCTTATGTAAAATGTAAAAGATATCCACCAGGTAGTATACCAATCGTGTGGACACGAACAGAGTTAATGATACACATTTTAATTTATAAAATAAAGCAAGGGATGCCTTCATGTTTCCATGTGCAATATTTGGGGCTTCAGTAAAAGCAGTCGACGCATAGAACCTTATGTTCACTACCAATTTTCTCCTGGCAAATACAATGTATAGATAGGGTAGTGCCATATACCCAAAAAACAGCCAAGGATACGTATTTAGAAGTTATTTCCCCCTCGTCAGTGCTGCGTAACTAGTTAATTAGATCTAGGATAAAATAGCCCAGGAACAAAAACTATTTGAACACTATTAGCGTTTTCTTTAACTTAAATTTAAAATATGTATGATTGTTTTAATTTTTATTACTTTTATAATTATTTTCAGTTTGCAGTATTATATTTAAAATCCCTATCAAATGCAACATATACAATGTACTTACCAATACTGATGATAGTTTAAAAGGAAAATTCTTCTGTAGTGGGTTCACTTATGTCCTTTGTGCAATTTTGTGAGGAGTATTGAGGCTGGTGACATTTACTTTCTTATGAGTGTAGATTCAGAAAAGTAATAGTGGTGATCTGATTAAATTGGTTAATGTTTTTTCAGTTCTTAGACAGTATATATTTTATATTTATCAAACAGTAAATCGTTAAATTGAATGCCATATTATTATGACCGTTTTTTCTCTAAAAGTCAAATAAGTCCACGTTAAAAGTAATTAATGACGAAAAATGGCTAATATACATTTATAATGATTCGAGGTTATCACTGCAAGTAATATTATTGATAGGGAAGAGTTGTCTAATTTGAACTGCCTTTTAAATTCTTCGAGGTCAGCTGCGGTTGTAAACGAAATGGCAGAAATCCATACAAAGGCAGCTTTTCAATATCTGCATTATACCAGATTTGGCGGATCAATTCTGTTAGAAATTTTGTCAGCAAATCTGGAGACATTTAGGTAACAGACGGTTTTTTGTTAATATGAGATTGCTGATTCTGAATCTGCCTGTCGTCTAACTTAATTTCTCAAATAAGCCCAAGAAATTCAAAATGGCGACCAATTTTCGCACTTCTTTCAAAAAAATGCTCAACAAAAAATATAACAGATACGGAAAAAATACAAGATATCAAATTAGTAGAGTATAAAAAATTGCATTATACAAAAAATTTTACTACTCATAGGCGTGTTGTAAGGGGGTAAAAGGCAATATTTTTTGACACTATAATTTCTCGTTCCTTTCTTAAAACAATACTTTTTCACTTTTTAAAGTAGGAGCATCGGAAGAAATATGTTTTAATCGGTGATGTCTTTTTTTTATCAAGCTTGTGGATTTTCTCAAACATTGTATACCGAGGATATAAATATAAAGGGTCAGATAAATCATTTTTTATTACCTTATATAACAAATTGTTCAAATGAATATAAAATGTAATCTGATTACTCAGAGGCGGGGGATGTGGGAATAGAAATTAAATAATGACATATTTAGGGGAGGTATACAGGGGTATCACACGAGAATTGACCTTCCTTGTAACATTTTTATTTTTCAAGTTAAAGATAAATATTTCAAATAAAAGTTGTAATTTTATGATTTTCTTTATGGTGATCTCTTTGAATATACAGGGTGTTTTATAAAAGTGGGACATAGCAAACTTGTATTTTTAATAGAAAACCCTGTATATATTCAGTTTTTTTTATTTACGGATTTAATCGATTCCAATGATCTCTAGATTTTAACCGGAAAATCGGAGAATCGATGGAATACGCCAAAATATTATGGATTTGTCATATAAACATAGCTAAAAATTCTTAATTTTAGAGATAGAGGGCGCATTTCTCCAAAAATAATTGAGACATTGTTGTGAAGTTCAAAAGGTGCAAGTTGCGTACACTTCAAACCATATTCTTCGTCTCTGCATTCGAAATTACACGAAAAAATGCAAGACCATGTAATTATTTTAAACGATTCTCAATTAACAGCTGATTGATAAGTAGGGGATGAATGATTTTGAAATGAGTTTAACTCAAAGACGTTGCATCCTATCAAAAGATTATAAGAAAACTTTTTGTGCATTAATGATGGCAAATGTTGAAAAAGTAAGAAAAAAATAGCTTAGGTCAATGGCATTCAATTATTTTGGGAAGAATATTCTCGACACCACCCTTCACCGTCACGCCTCTGGTTGGAATGAAGAGAAGAAAACTATGGTGAAAAGTGTACTGATGTACGAAACCTTTCACCTTCCGATTTCATAACAATATCTTAATTATATCCGGAGAAATATGGGAAAAACTAAAAATTAATTAAAACTTCAACGCCCTCTAACTCGAAAACTAAGCATTTTTAGTTATGTTGATATGACAAATCCACATTATTTTGGCGTGTTCTTTCGATTCTTAAAATTTGGCCTACCGTGAATATTTTATATTTGCGTCTAATATTTTTCGAGCTAGTCACTTTATTTTGAAAAAAATGCGAAAATTGGCAGCCATGTTGAATTTTTTCGGTTTATTTGAAAAAATTCAACTGGGCAACTTCAGAATCAGCGACCTCAAATTTACAAGAAACTGTCTGTTGCGCAGAAGTCTCAAAATTTGCTGTTAGATTTGATTTAGAGAAAGCTTTTTAGAAAATTTCCCCTATCTGTTACTGGTGGTAAAGAAAGTTTAAGAAGGTGCACTTCTATCAATATTGTTTGATATCAGGCTCAAATATGGAGGCAGACTGCAGCTTAAGTCGGAATCATACAGACACTCGATTGGATCTTTGTAAAAAAATCATCGTAATTCATTTATCGCAATTTAAGTACAAGGACCAGATTACGTTTCTTCTTGAATGACTTATGTTTGTCTAAATTATACAAGTGTATCCAGAACTTTGTTATCAGCGTCTACGAACTTGTTTTGGAAGCTAGTCTTAGATTTACCAGAAAATAAACTTGTAATGTGAGCTCCAAGAAGGGAACGCATTCCGAGTAAAGCTTCAGCTCGTTTCGTTCTAAGGATCCATGCAATTTAACTAAAAAAATTCTCCCATTATCTTATCTACTGTTAGAATGAAAGAAGTGTTTTTGGTAGTTGAAGATATCGGTAGGTAGTCAATATAAGGACGTATGTCAGGTGTAAATAGGAACTCAGCTCTTTCGGTTGCATAAAGTACATGAAGGACGATTTAAGTATCAGCTTCATCTTGTAACCTCCTTAAATTGTAGCTTTTGAATTATTTATTACGATAGAAAACAAAAACATCCTTGCCAAAATTTGCAGCTATTTATTTAGTTATTCAATAAATATTTATTGCATTTTTCCTGATATACGAAAGGAGCTTTTTAGTGGACAAATTTTATATTTGTTTTTCTTTCAAATACAATACGAAATTATGAAAAATTTCCATGCTTTGAGAAAAATTTCTTGCACAACTGATCTGCCAAATATGATCAAATCTGACTGTCCAAAACAGGCTTTTTTGTACGGATTATTGTATATGTCGTTTACAACAGCAACTGATTGCAGAATTTGGAAGACGGTTCAAATTAGGCAACTCTTTCGTGTTAATAATGATATCGTTGGAAAAATTATTTTTAGTGCTGACTTCGAACCGCCGTAAAATGATGTTTTGTGGCATTAGTAGATGACGCTGTAATAAGGATGAATAATGTACTGGCCAGAATTGAAGAGTATTTAGCGATAAATAAACTTAAACTAAATGTTAACAAAACAAAGGCAATGATATTGACTACAAAACTTAAATATAGTAACATTAACGTAAATAACATAAATATACTGCTAGAAAATAATAAGTTAGAACTGGTTAAAGAATTTAAATATCTCGGAGTAATTATCGATAATACTCTAACATTTAAAAATCATTTCTTATATATACAAAAGAAAATAATAAAAAAACTATACTTCTTTTCAAGAATATCTAATCATCTCTCTGTTTCTACAAATATTACTGTGTATAACGCTATTATTCAACCGCACTTCGATTATTGTGCAAGTATTTTATACCTTTTAGACAATAATTCAATGAACGCTTTACAAAAATTACAAAATCATGGCATGAGGATAATTCTAAAATGCAGTAGATACACTCCAATTGGCTTAATGCTAGATGTTCTTCAATGGATGACAGTTTCCACTAGACTAGTTTATTTTTCGATGATATTTATTTACAAAATAAATCACAACTTACTACCAGCTTATCTAAACGGATTTATAACAATAAATAGAGAAATCCATAATTACCAAACAAGAAACAATAACAATTTTCACGTACAGAGAACAAACAAGAAATCGATGAATTCCCTATTTCACAAAGGTCTTAAACAATTTAATGAGTTACCGGTAGAGATAAAAACAGCTCAAACACTAACAATCTTTAAAAGATAACTGTCCCATTTTTTATTAAGGTAGATTAAGCGCATAACATTTAATGTATAGAAAACATATCGTACAAAATTAACTATTTTCAACTTCTATAATATTTTTTTTTCCTCTTCATACTTTTTACTTCTTATGATGGTATGGGTGTGATAGAATTTGTGTACTTACATTTATGTACTATGTAGACCCTATATTTGTATTATGACTATGATACTAGGACTGTGTATATATGTATATATGTATGCGTGTATACACATTTATTAAATCAAATCAAATCTTGTTATGTATTTACATATATTTATGTATATGTATATCTAACAACTATATCCTATTATGTAATTTGATATATTATTATATATTGTGTATATTAGGCCAGACCTACTTAATAAATTTCATTTCGTTTCATTTCATTTCATTAGTTATTTTTAATGTGGGTATATTTCACTTTTACGGGAAAAAATTATTCAGCCATATATAATCCAATATGGCGACCATTTTAACGCTTTACTGGTTCACAAAAAAATATAAAATATAGTCTAAAAGGTCATAAATAAGCAATTTTAATTTATATGAAAAAACTTGGGACAATTAAATAAGCATTTTTTAAATTCAAGCTCTCCCTCTTAACCAGTCGAGAATTAGCAGCACAGGCATTTTAAATAAATATAAATTTAGGTGCATTTAAAAGCCACTCTTTTAATAAATTAATAATATATCTTTATTTGAAATGTATAATATAGGCTTTATTTAGTCTAAAAATTTGGTTAATAGTAAAATTATCTTGTAGGTTATATGTATTCCCTCCATTATAATGAAATGACCTTGCCATATGGCGGTATTGTATTTGAACTTCTGAGTTATAACAATCGGTACGGTATAATTTTCAGCAGAGATCTTTTAAAGAAAGTTCCATTAAATATATAAACAAACTGCACTAGCTAGGTGAAGTAACATAGGTCTTGTATGAGTAATTAGGTAATCTGGATTTCAGTTCATTATTTTCAAAATTATGGGAACAAGCGGGGTGCGGCGTACTTCGGTGTACACCATGTTTCATTTATGTTTTTGTAATACTAAATCAAGTGTATGAACAATAATGACGTTTCCTTTTTGTTTATATACTTGAGAAATATATGAATTGTCAATGTCAATAAAATTTTAATTAATATGACATATTCAGTTCAACTTTTGGATGCACATAAATCGATAAGAAAATTGATGACGAAAGAAGTGTATTAAAGCCTAGTAATAAAAAAAGTAATGATAACTAGTATAGTAAACATTACTTTAGGAAGTATCCTCTTACCGTAGCTATAAGGAAGTAAGAAGTTTTGATTACTTATACTCCCATCCCTATAAGGTAAAATGAGCAATGATTATTGACACCCACATCATTTAAAACTGTAAATACTATTTATTTTTTCTGTTTAAGGACCCGCCATAGAAAAGGTTTTGGCAGATGGTAATATTCATTCGTATAATATTCCACGCCTAGATATGGTAAGCTATTTTATAATAACAGTTTTCTTGGCATTGTCAATCACATTATCTTCTTTATTCCCTTAATTTTAAGAAGTCATCATTTGAAATTTTATAAAATGACACCTATAAATATAGTGATACATTGTCATTATATTTATGGTATATATTCTTTGGTATACAAAAGCTCAATTTTCGCTTCATTTAAACTGCTATAATATAGATTTATCATTGAAATTAACCAAAATTTTACTTTTTCCTACATTACAAAATAAAAATTGTACACCAATTCTGTTTGACTCTGTTTTAAATTATAAATACTTTTAAAAGATTCATTTTGTGAAATATAATATAATTACAACAGCAAAAATGACACTTAAATTTTCAGTTAAATATTTGATGAAAATGCCACAGCAAATTTATGATCCGAGGGACACATAACATTATTATTATTTTCTTGATAAATGTGATACGTGGATAGATTTTTTGGTTTAAATTTAAAAATCTCCATAACGCTTTAACTTATTTTAATCAAATGTTAGTGGGTGATGAGTATCATACATTTTTTTTTTTAATTTTTCTGTTCCGCTATTATTAAAATACTTATTAAAGCTTAAAATGATGGCTCAATACATTTAGCTATTTTGATTCGTATAGTAGTCTAATTTTTATAGGGGGATGGATATAGGAATCTAAATAAAATTATTTATCGTAAATTACCATCGGATTTACATCTTGCTAAAAGTCGGAGCAAATCCAATGTTCATTAATAAATCAAAAAGTTATTAGAATAAAATATTCATACTTGCTATGAAAACAATTATTATTTTGTCAATTTAACCAATTTCAATAAATTACATTAGCTGTAACGTCATATAGTTAAGAATAATTATGCAACATACTTGAAAAAGTCATGGCACACTGGTTGCATACATGTAACACTGGAACTTGATCCTTATGCTCATGAACATAAAGGTGACATTTCTGGCAGTTAGAACACAGCACAGAAATTTTTTCTTCTCCCTTGAAAGATTTAAGAACTTATACTTACCATCCACCATACCCAAAATATATTAGAATATACAGTGTGGAACAGCCACATGGAATAAATTCAGTATATCAATTGTACATATTTATAAAAAATCCCGAGAAAAGTCGATTTTGGATTCGAAACTGACATCCTGCAACGTAAAAATTTCATCCCTAAATTTAACCCCCTTCGAGTGGCAGTTGCAACCCCTAACTTTTTAAATAGGAAGTAGAGGCTTGTGATACCTCATTTCAAAGGTCTTTTTATTCTCTATTCAAAAATGCCACTTGAAGGGGGTTAAATTTAGGGATGAAATTTTTACGTTACAGGATGTCATTTTCGAATTCAAATCGACGTGTCTCGCGATTTTTTATAAGAATGCAGAATAATTGAGATACTGAATTTATTCCATTTGTATACAAGTACAACGCATTACAGTAACTTTGTTTTTATTATTATTAACAATATTTCTATATTGCACCGTATATAACATATATTGTGCATGGTGAATGGTAACTGAAAATTCTTATGTTTCTTTCAAAGAAGAAAAAAGTTCTGTGCTGTATTCTAACCTTCAAAAATGTCACCTTTATGTCCACAAGCATAAGGTTCAAGTTTCACTGTTACATACAGGCAATCTGTGTCATAACTCTTTTACGTAGGTTGCATAATTATGTGACGTCACACTAATATGGTCAATTCTCTCGTAATTGGTTCATTTCATCAAAAATTTTGTTGTTATAAAAAAAGAAAGAGGATAAAGCTGTCTACGAGAAAAGTTCATATCACTTTTTAACTTCCCGCTAAGAAAATTGAAAATTTTCAGAAATCGGGAAGTTATTGGTTTCACCTCGATCTTCGAAAATCGAGTTTTTGTCAGATCTCGACGTTTTGAGGTCCTAAGAAGCTATTCTGACTAATCCCACGATGGTGTATGTATGTGTGTATGTGTGTATGGTGTATGTAAACCTCTCATAATTTTTGAACGGCTTGACCGATCGAAACGCGGTTTGCGGCATTCTAAAGGTGTTGACTCAACTTAGATTTCCTGATTAGAACCGATTCGGCCCGGTAGATTTTGAGAAATCTCAAAAATAAAATTTTCAAAAATTGGTTTTTTTGGAATATGTTTTAGACTACTTAACCGATCAATTCCAAAATCTAATCAGCTCTTCTCCTTATAAAACAACGTCGATCGTTACAAGCCGCATCAATATCGGTTGATTCTTTCGAGAGATATCGATTACGAAAAATTCGCAAAAAAGTGTTTTTTTTGAAATAACATTCAAAATTCCTGTCGGATCGATTTTTCGTACTAAGATAACTTTTTGTACTTAAAAGACTGCGGTGAATGTAGTAAACCGCATCAAAATCGGTTGATTCGTTTAAGAGATATCGATTGCGAAAAATTTGCAAAAAAAGTGTTTTTTTGAAATAACACAAAATTTTTGTCGGATCGATATTTGGTACAAACATAACTTTTTGTACTTGTACTGCGTTGAATGCTGCAAACTGCATCTCGATTGGTTAATTTGTTCAAAAGATATCGCAGTTCAAAAATTACAAAAAAAAGTGTTTTTTTTAATATAACTTCGAGATTTTTCACCTAATCGTAGAGCTCAAAAATGTATGTATAATATTTTGAGCTCGGAGAGCTCAAGAATTAACTAATACGTATATTTTTGAGCGCTGTAAGCTCGAAAATAGCGAGAAGTTTCAGGGATGGCCTGCAGCGTCAACCGATTTTTTTTGTTGCTTTAACCAAAGATTATATAAATGTATATAATCTTTGCTTTAACCATTGTGCATGGTTGTGCAATGAGTATTCTTGAGGTTATTTACCTCTTTTATGTAATTAAGTTCGTACAGTAGGTAAATGCTTTTTTCAAATTTGTACAACCTCATGAACAATTATTTAAAATTAACCATAAATAACATGAAATTTCTTTTTATGATAATAACTAAATAGTAAAGGATCGATTAATTTCTAAATAACAACAGTCGACAACTTAAAAATTTGAGGATTTAAATTTAAATAAGTTTGCCTTAAATTTGTGACCATAAATCTAATCCTGTCATGGGAATCGAACATTTGCAAACATGAAAAAAAGTTTATAAACTGTTTCTAGAATACTGGGACACCTTTTTTATGTCTACTATTGTTCACATTTTTTCGAATATTTTACATACATCTATAACACAAGAAAACTTTCTTAATTCCCTGGTTAAAGATTAATGTGCTGATTCTGTTAATAAATCGATTTATTCATTTCGAAAGAGAGCACTGTGTAATGAACAATAATGGTGGCACCCGTTACCCAAGTGGCTCTAGCTTTTGTTATTTTTATTATTGTTTATAATGCTCAAAATGCTCTGTTGATAAATAAAAAACAAAGTATTTTACTAATTAATATAAATGCTAATAAATAAAGAATTTAGAAAACCTCTTTCAAATTGATGTAGTTCAAAAAATACTAAAACGATTATAATGGTTTCTGCTTTAAATTAAAGGTAAACAAATGCCTCTTTTAAGATTGATTTAATATAATTTTTATAATATTGCAAACAAATAATGTGACCCACCTTTTTAGGAAAACAGTTAAAAAAAATTTCATTTTTATTTATAAATGTGACCATTTCTTCAATCTACTTATTATTAACTTTTATTTAGCCCCAAGACCAGAAAACCCGAATTATAAATAAAGAAGTTATGAAAGGAAATGTATAGATGAAAATTGTTTTGGCCTACCTGGTATTTATTGTGAGATCACGAGGAAATGTTTAGATTCTCAAAAAAAATGATACGAAACTTTCTTGTAGATAACTTTGCCTTTTTTGTTTTTCATAGTATTTTGATAAATTAACCAATTATGAAAGAACTAAAAACGAGTTTCGTATGCAATTTTTTTAAAATGTCGGCCGAATTTAGCGTTATATCTTATTTTTTGTAGGGAAAGCTGTACCAGCATACCAAATTTTATGTTAGTATCAAAAAGTGAACGATTGTTTTTTTCAGCAACTCCGCTACTATATTTTATTGATATGAGGCGACTTTACCGAGCAAAATCACCAACGCAATGGGGCGAAACAAATAATTTTTATTACTAAATCAAAATCGCCTTGCAGTATTTAAGATATAATAAAAAAAATAAATATTCACTGCAACAAACAACTAAAAGTAGCCTCCCTGGCTTTTATTGACATTTTGTGTATTGGGCTGCTTTTTTAAATGATTTACCTTCAAACATAAAAATAATGCAGGCATACATGTCACGTAGGTCACTCGGTATAATTTTATCAGTTTTTTTTTTTTATTCTACATTTCGTTACCTCGCAAACATCTATTTCTAGTACTCCATTCTACTTTTCGTAAAATAAAATATTTTGTAGGATAGCACAGACCTAAGAAATCTAGAGAAAGAATTTCAATTGTCCAGCTCTGATATACTAGGCTCACCAAGAGACCGCAGAGACACTACCGACGTACTCAATTACCATGGCAAAAAGGCGTCACAGCCTCGAAAGGAGGGAGCTCACAGATCTCCCATAATCCACCCGCTTGTCACTAATAAACCATCATCGAGTATACCGTTACCTGTTAAATCGCCAAAGTCACCACCCTCAAAAGTACCCAGCCAACCTCTATCAAGAAGTATTAATAGATCATCAAGGCCCAGTTCAGTAACTCTAAACAGAACGAGTCAAGTAACCAACAAACATACGCTGGAGATTCAGTTTATCAACAAGAAGAAACGATTGGGCCTGTTAAAAAAAGATCTAGTAGAAAAACAAAAACCAGTTTTAGACTTGTACCAAAATTTATTACAAATTAAAAGAAGACTTGAGGAATTAGGAAAGGTGGTTCAATTAGAAGAAGTAAAATTGATGCCTTACAATGAAATTCAAGACAGTGCGGCAGAAGTAGATGGCAGAGGTGAAAATATTTCACCAGAGGTTGTGGTGGGAATGCAGAGTTCTATCGAGGAGATACCAAAAACCTTGATGGAAATTTGCAAAAATCTATTGAGTCGACGTGCGGTGATTGTGGATTTACTTGAGAGTGTCACTAAATCAGAAGTTGACGTAGGTGATCTCTCCGATAAAATAGAAACTTTAAAAGTTGAAGGAACGCAATTACAAAATAATTTAGACGCTATTATTAGTGAACATGAAAAAAAAATTAACGAACTTGTTATTAACTGGCAAGCACTGCTTAATGATAAGAAGAGCATGAATACGAACAGTAAAATAGAAGATCTTGAGGATAAACTGAAAGCACAAGATAAATTAACACAAGAATCGAATCAGGTAATACTTGACCTTCAGAGGAAACTTGATGATAAAAGAAGTAGCCACGAAAAATCCGTTGCTGAGCTCAACAACGTTATTTATACATTAAAGGAGCAAATAATAGTAAGTAATTTTCAAAAGATGACTTGGTTTATATTAACCCAAAAAACATTTATCAAATCGATTTGTATCGCCTTAACACATTTACAAATTTTACTAGACATAAATCATCACCTTTTTTTATTTTAGCGATTGGAACAGGAGCTAGAAGGTGAAAGAAAAGCTGCAGCAGATTTTAAAAACAGAAATACCACAAATGCTCAAAACTCTAAAATGCTACGCAATAAAATCACCGAGTTAGAAAATGATAAGAAAACAAATGAAGCCACTAACAGTGACCTTTCTAAAAAAGTGAAGTATGTATATCATTTTAAATCTAAAATAATTATGCTTTTGAATAAAAAAGATGATCCGGAAGTACCTGGTAAATTTTTGTTTTTTTTCCAGGCTTCTTCAAGATCAAATTAAACACAAAGAAGCACAATGGGGCAAAGAAAAAGAAGAATTGAGTAAAAACCTGAAGCATCAAGAAAATTTGTTACAAAAACTAACAGCGGATAAAAATAAATTTGAGACCAGGTGCTTAATACATATCACTTTAAGAGCATTTTCGGAATTTCTGATACCATATCCGATAATATAATTTGTGAAAAATTTTGGAATAAAAGATGCTATTTACATTACTGACATATATCTATCTACATCATAGAAATTTGTCAATTAATTATAAAATATATTATTTATTATATCACATTATAAAGATTCAGTGACTATAAAAATATATACACGAAGTACCAAAGCTGTATTTGTGATTATTCCAAATGTTTTTCAATGGCATTATCCTGGTCCTCCAGTATAATATACTATCGCGGTCGGAAAATTTCGCACGATCTTTGGTCAAGTTACCAGGTTTTCTCCAAATTTGCTTACTTAGTACATATCTGACCTCGTCATTTTTTGCATTTCGACAGAAATTCATTGGCGTATCACTTGTTTACAAATAAGCATGATATACAATGTAAGTATATTAAAAACTAATAAAAACAAAATGTATGCAATGCGGCATATAGACGTCCACAGGGCTTTGTTATCATAAATTTGAAAAAAGAAGTTCTCTTCAAATAGTAAAAAATTAAATTATTTGTGGCAAAAACATTTATTTTCAGTTGCAAAGAACTGTTGTCCGTTTTGTGCAGATAAGGCCCCTCAAATTTCTGGTCTCTTGGGACGTCGACTCTAGGTTCACCGTTGTATGAGGACTGGAAGATCTTTTCATCCGAGAACACCACACTCCTAAAAATTTACTGAAATCAAATTTTTATTTGCAAACCCCACCTCCACCTATTGCTGTCGTCACTCAATCCTGGTTTCGGCTGTTACCTTGTAGAAGAAGATTTTTTCCTTTATTCTTTTTTTTGCCGTCCTCACCGACGACGCAGAGAACTGGGTTTCTTCTGCGACAAAAGAATGTGCCGATATATATTGCACCAATTTATCGTCTCTCACTTGGGCTGATTTTTTTGGTGTACCGGAATCTTCTGCTTGTGTAAATTATGCGTTTCGTAGCATTTTCGTTGTAAGCTGAAAATGGTGATTTTTCCGCAACCAACTTCTTCGGCCACACGTCACCGCAACCAACCCTCTTCTATTTTTGCAATGGCAAGGCCACTTTCAATCTCGGTTAGCACATGATTCGGCATTGTGAGAATTTTGTGAACATCTTGTAAACTTAATGTTTGTAACGACAACAGTGACTGACAAATAAATCGTATTATTCAAGCCACTGGAAAATCCACAGATATAAAGGGAAAATCGTGCTAAATTTTTCGGCTGCGGTAGTACTTATAACGTTTATCAAATTCATACATTCTTCTTTAGGGTGATCGGTTATCAATTATTTTAATTAAAATATAATTTATACATGATTTCTCTCGTTTCATGGGTGTTAGCTTGCACCTCAGCAACTAATACCCATGAAACAGCAGTTTATTAAATTAAATAACATAAGGTTTAAAAGATAGTAAAAATTTAAAACAATTATAGAGTTATTTGGATTTTGGTAATAAAAGTTCCGTTAACAGGTGAGTTGAGATGTTTGGACAGAATTGATATGATATAAATTTTTTCTTTAGATTGGAGGAGATTGAAGGTGAGAAGATGTCCGTCGAGGAAGTTTTACAAAATGATATCGATGCATTAAGAATTGAACTTGATCAAGTTAAAGATACATTATCAACTCTGTCTAAGGAGAAAGAAGAAGCAACAGAGAGATGCAAGGAGATGGAAGAATATATTGCCAAGATGGGCTTAGAATGTAGAGAAACTATGAATATGGTTAGCAGTAGCATTGAGTGGGGGAAAGGTAAAAATTTCTTCTCTTTGATTTATTGAGACTTTCACTAACTAGAATTCAATTTTTAGATATTCCTGGAACTGTGACAGAAGCGCAGAAGTATTCGCAATACCTTGTTAAAGATATAATGATCCGTGAGTGTCAGGATAAAATAAAAGAATTGGAAAAGGAAAACCATTTCCATAAGGAAACAATCGCCTTAGTGGTAAGTTTTCATGAACATATTAATACTAAACAAATTAAGGGTCATTTCAAAAAGAAAAATTGCAAATGCTATACAATAGTAACTTCTGATGTTTCAAATTTTAAGAACAGCTAAATTTGTTCCAACAGTTTTTGATGTCAAAGTGTTTACAAAATTTCAGTTTACGGCTTCACATAAATATTTGGAAAACAAATGTTTTAGCGATTTTATACAGGGTTTCCAAAAGGTAAGTCAAAATTTCATGAACTGGTTCTGGGAATGAAAACAGATTGATGGAACTCTATTTACCTTTACTTAAAAATGCACCCCCGTGTAGCGCTACAGCCCCTTAAAGTCGACTCTGTAAAAACAGTATTTTGCGATATCTTCCAGTTCTAAAATGTTTTTAAAATATTTGGTTTGCGTTGATATGTCTAACAATTGCATATTTTAAAAAAATTTCAGTTCCTTAGAGACACTTCTGCCCCTCAAACTTTTTTATTGCTGCAGTCACTAACCCTGCGGGATGTGGGGAGTGGCTGTAGTTGATGCGCCGGCGCGACTCCCGTGAGGCGTCGGAGGCCACGGGAGGACTGACCGGCATCGGGAAACCGAAAAAAAAAAAAAAAATAAAAGTCTTCTGCATCTCACTGCTGCCGTTGTCTGTTGGGCTCCGCCAAACCCACGGATATCAATGCGGGCCACCCAGCGACCGGAGGCATAAGGTGACCCATCTATTTTATATGGATGACCTTAAACTTTATGCCTCCGGAGAGCGCGAACTACAAAACGCTCTTAGGGTGGTCGAAGAATATACGCGGGCAATTGGTATGGAGTTCGGGTTGGACAAATGTGCAGTCGTCCACCTCAAGAGAGGACGATGCGGGGGAATTCTCTGAAGATGCGCAGCTCGCAGACGGAAGCATCCTAAGACATCTGGATGCCGGAGAGACCTATACATATCTGGGTGTGGAACAAAGGCACATCCAGGATGTATCACAAATAAAAGATTCTCTCCGCGGCAAGTACAGACACCGCCTCCGAAAGATTTGGTCTTCCGAACTTTCGGGGAAGAATAAGGTGTCTGCAACTAATATGCTTGCCGTTCCGATTATGCTCTACTCCTTCGGAGTAGTAAAGTGGAGGGTAGATGAGCTGCGTCAATTAGACAGAGATACCCGCAAGATGATGAATATTCACAGAAGTATTCATCCTAGATCGTCCGTTCCTCGTGTGTACCTCCCACGTCAACGGGGGGGGCCGAGGACTCTTGAGCCTGGAGTGTACGCATGGCAGAGTAGTACTGAGTATGGCATGTAACATACTCAGGAGCTCAGATCCCCTCTTGCGGTTCGTAAAACATCACGAAACTGTAGGAGTGGGAGCAGGATTGTTCAAGGCAGCAAAAAGAGCCGCAGATGAACTCGGGCTCGCATTTGACATCAGGCGAGGAGGCCGGCGAGGTGCTGATGTTGAGTCAGTCACCGAACTTCAGCCAAATCGTCTGAAAGCCCGAATTAGAGCTGCCGAACAGGAAAATCTGTTTCGGCAGCACGTCGATAAACCCCAGCATGGTGTCTTCTATAAGAACATCGAAACACTGGGTTTATCGACCAGGCTGACCTTCGCCTTTCTAAGGTCAGCAGGGCTTAAGTCGGAGACCGAGGGATTCATTATGGCCTGCCAAGATGGTGTTATCAACACCTTGGTCTACCGTAGCCGCGTGTGGCGTGTAGAGGTTCCTGATATCAACTGTAGGACCTGCCATCAGGCGCCGGAGTCGCTCATGCACTTACTTTCTGCATGCCCCATATATGCGATTTCGGCCTACATCCACCGACATAACGCGGCTTTACGAGTGCTATACTACCATCTAAGGCACTCGTACGGGGTAGACCAGATACCAGTGCTGCCTTACGTCCCCGGAGATATTGAGTCCGTTGTCGAGAACGAGAAATGCCGGATTTACTGGAACTACTCGTTCCCGACTGTCAGGCTAATCCAAGCCAACAAGCCTGACATAGTCCTCCTCGACCATCAACTCAAGGTGATGTATGTTATCGAGTTCTCGGCACCTGCGGAGAAAACATCTCCTTGAAGGAGGAGGAGAAACGGACCAAATATCGCGATCTCCGGTACGAGCTCCAAGTGCTGTACCCAGGCTACTCGGTCAAAATGGTCGTCCTTATTATCGGTGTACTCGGAGGGATAAAGCCTACGCTGCTCTCGGAACTGAAGATCATACCGGCCTGCCAAAAACCAGCCGAGTGGCTGGCAGGTGAAATGCAGAAGGCGGTCATTCTGGGTTCTCTCCGTCTGCTTAGGGCACACGATTCTGGTATCTACAGTCACTAACCCTGCGGGATGTGGGGAGTGGCTGTATTTGATGCGCCGGCGCGACTCCCGTGAGGCGTCGGAGGCCACGGGAGGACTGACCGGCATCGGGAAACCGAAAAAAAAAAAAAAAAAAAAAAAAAAAAAAAAAAAGTAATAATTATAATAATATGTATGTCATCGAATTTTCGGCCCCTGCCGAGAAAAACATCACCTTGAAGGAGGAGGAAAAGAGTACCAAATATCGCGATCTCCGGTATGAGCTTCAAGTGCTGTACCCAGGCTACTCGGTCAAGATGGTCGTCCTAATAATCGGTGTACTCGGAGGGATAAAGCCTACGCTGCTCTCGGAATTGAGGACCATATAGCCCTGCCAAAAATCAGCCAAGCAGTTGGCAGACCAAATGTAGAAGGCGGTCATTGGGTTCTCTCCGTCTGCTTAGGGCACACGATTCTGGTGTATACAGTCACTAACCCTGCGGATGTGAGGAGTGGCTGTAGTTAATGCACCTGTGCGATTCCCGTGAGACATCGGAGGCCACGAGAGGACTGTCCAGTGTCGGGCAACCGAAAAAAAATAAATAAATAAAAAATAATAAGGTTTATTATGTAAACAATACTTACAAGCTTACGAAGGTCTTATAAACATTGACTATACAGTTGTTACATAAACGGTAAGAATTTGGCAAAGCCGTTCTTCCACTCCCCCATAATGTAGAGCTAAAGAGTTGAAATTTTTTAAAAATATTTGACAGACGTATTAAAACATCCAAATATTAAAATTATTTTAGAAGATATCGCAAAATATTGTTTTTACAAGAATCGACATTGAAGGTAAATAGAGATATCAATTTGTTTTCATCCCCCGAATCTGCTACTAAAATTTGGACACACGTTTTAGAAACACCCTATATAATAGATTTGACTTATAATCTAAATAGATTTGATTTATAATCCAAATTTTAAATTATTTCAATTTTCTTTTGAAAACCGTCTTTTGTAAGTTTCGATAGCCTTCCAATCAACTGAGTCCGTGTTTTGTTGCATAACTTTGTTCTACATTTTTAATAAGTGGTTTTGAATATATTAGTAATCAATGTAATAGTTCTTACAGTCAAATCATCGACGCAAATCATTTTTATTAATTTGACAGTTCTATAATTACAAATCTATTCAAAGCCATTTATTTTATTAAAAAAAACATTTGGACTCAATTTACGAGATTACTATCGAAAATATCAAAAACTCACAGGAAACGGGATTTTAAAAGAAATTTGGAATAATTCAAACATGATTTAATTTTTTAAACATGCACAGGCGTAGAAGTTTTAAAGAAAAAAAGGATTCGTGTTTCCTCTATCTACGTCAATGGTCATATTTCTAACACATGTTTTCCGTCATTTTTTCAGATTCCACCTAACATTAATGACCGCCAAGTGTGGAATAAATATATTAAGGAAATACAAAAAATACGACAGACATATTTGTCAAATAAAAATATTAACACCCTGTATCTCAGAAACTAAACGCTTGTGAAAAAAATGTTCATACCACAAAAAAACCCTTATTATTTCAAAAATCTGTTGACTATTTAATTTTCTGTATTTAAAACAGTCACCTTGTATAACTACTGTTCATAGTTTTGGATATATCGCCCGAATAATAAATAACCTTACTGTTCGTAGAACTATTACCACTTTTATAGACTTCGTTCTTTATATAACCCAAAAAAGAAGTTAAGCGGTGTCATATCTGGGGCTCTTGGTGGCCATCTTATTGGTTCATTTCCACCTAGCATTCTTCAAAGTGTTCAATGAAGTAATTCAATTCAACAAATTCAATAATAACAAAATCTACTTGTTGTTCTACGATCGGTTACAAATAAAAAAATAAGATTATTATTTGTGCTATATGTGTAAAACTATGACAATAAATATCGGTGGTGTGATTCACAAATGTGGTAAGTGAATTTTTGGGCCAAAATTAATTAAAAACGCTAAACAATTGCAAACACTTTCATCAGTTGTTTACTGTATTTAACATTTTTTCCCGGAAGAAAGAAAATATCACGATTCATTTTGAATCAATATACCTAATTCTCTTGATTTAGAAAGAACATACAAACATAACATATTTTTGTTTGGATTATTTTCAGGAAAATAGTATAAATAACATCCCCACAGACACAGAGAAGACAGTACTTATACATCATGACGTCGTTACTAGATATAAGCAACTGTTGGCGGAGAGTGAACAAAAATTAACAGAGAAGTAATTATTTTTAAATAATCGGCCCAATTTGAAAATACACAAAAGATGAAATATGTTTAACAAATTGTTCTTTGTATTACATGTCTTTTTGTTCAACTACAAAAGAATTAAGCATAATTCAGCTAATGTTTTTCCATATTAGACTAAGAATAGTAGCAAGTGATAAGTAGAGGTCGGATGTCGGCGAGTCATTCAAGTGCCGTCTGCAGTAAACTTGATATCAAATGAAATCAAATCAGTTTATTGGTGTTGTTTAATATTTAAATGTATAAATATATAAACTAAAAACACGTAAAAATAATATTATACCAATATCACAATTATTTAAAACAGACCTGAAATATCACAATAAAAAATTCGTTTATATTATAAAACGCCTTTTTTAGTTAGGAACACCTTTATTACCTGTTTAAATGTTGCCCCAGGTAGACTTCTTATATCTATGGGAAGTTTGTTGAAAAAAATGGAAATCTACCTGGTGAATGCAATTTAATTTTGGGTCGAGGTAGACACCCAGAAATTTGATTTTTTCTGGATTGTTATAATTTTCTAGAGGTCTATGAGTAAAAATCATACTTGCTGTTTTTCTTTGTGTCTAAAGATAACATTACAGGAAAACCACCTTTCGGCATTTGAGAGTGTGTCCCCCATGTGCTGCTGAATTGTAATTAGTGATTCGCTGATCTTAAAAGTGTAGTGTCTTCTACAAACAATACCAGGTCAGCCTTCGTTGTGTCTTGTTTTAGATCGTTCACGTAAATTAGGAACAAGGTGGGCCTCAGTACTGATCCCTGTGGAACCCTATTTTTTACATCTTGAAGGGCTGAATTTATATTGTTTAAACTAGTATACTGCTTGCGATTTTTCAGGTACGATTTTATTAGTTGATAACTCACTAACTCAACGTTAAGGTGTTATAATTTTTCCAGCAGCACACGCCTTCTGTAGATCGCAAAATGTAACCCCTACATATTCCCTTCCTTCTCGACCTTCTATAATTTCTATAGTATTATTGCATCGTTTGTTGATTTTTTGCTATGAAAACCAAACTAATTAATGTAAAATTATGATCTTGGAAGTGGTTTGTTATTTGATTTTCTAGAATAATTTGGCATTTTTTAACATAAGAGAATGACTGACATTACTGATGTTTCTAATCATGGCAAATTTGATACAATTTTTACTAAAAACTCTTGATTTCTAAGAAAATCGCAAATATTTCAAAAAGTTATAATTTTAACCCCCACAATACTTATATCAGAAAAAAAAATTAATTTAATTATACATAACTTGACGTAAAAAAATACAGGGTGTTCCATTTGACTTAAGCAAGTTTTCGCGGTTTGAAGTTCACAAAATGTAACGTCAAAATGGAACACTTGGTATACTATTATTGAATTTCTTTAAACTGTAAAGCATAGCTCATCTTAAGGTCTTTCTGCATGCCAAAAGGCAAATGAGTATCTTTTACACGAAGAAAGTTATAAAGGTTATAAACCATTACACCTGTCAAAATTTTTATAAAATGTCAAATATCTCTGAAACAGCTGAGTTTAGGCATAGGGTATCTTACATGTTTTTGACTCAGAATTTTATGCCCTTTTCGAAAACCCTAAAATATATAGGGTATTCTATTTAAAATAAGCAAGTTGGTATCGACTTCCGGTATAACCGAAAGCGCCATATGCTTGTAATTATTTTATTTGGATTGGCCACACTGACATTAGTAGCTCCCTAAATTTTAAAAATTTTCTGGTGCGCACTTTTCTCTATATCGATCCATGCAGTTCCTGGTGAGACATCATGTATATGTGGCTTTTTCACGAACTTCTACCCAATACGCCACTATCTCCACAGCTTATACTACAGAAACATTGACGATATAAAATAAGTCGTACTACAGTTGTATGCTAAAAAGAGCAGTTCCTATAGGAAATGCTCAAGAAGTCATCGTTAATTCTAATGTCCAAAAAGATTTAGAATTTATACACTCAAGCATCAACTCGAAAGTCGATCAATAACAGGAGAATTTACCATAATAATTGATGCAATGAATGTAGTGTGTTATTTTCGACAGTATATGTATCCATAATTATCTGTATATATCGCTGAACACTTAAACAAAAAAACTAGAAAGTGTTTTACACAACACTCGTGGTTTTGTCACAGTTCATAGAACAGTACACCTACGACAGGACAAGGAAGTAGATTGCTTAGGGCCTCAAATATGGAGTATTTACGAATGTTCCCCAATTTTAAATATGCGCCAATAACATCTGCTGAGACAGAACGTATATATGAAATTTTGGAGACTGGCAGCGGATTTTAACAGCAGAACATATGAAGTAACTTTTAATAACATGTATACTTGTAAGGAATAATACCGCAGCAATAACTGTGAATAAAATTATTGGTCTAAACTGCTAGTGTCAATGTACTTTCATTTTACTACCTCGACCAATCATTTTTAGAACTTATACACTACAAGGTAAGCCACTGAAAGGTATTAGTTTAAAAATATGTGGTTTGCGCCGACCCTGTTTATGATGTCATGACTCGCCGATATCCGAACTATAGTGTTAAGACATATTCCATATCAATGGATCTGAGAAGTTCCCAAACAAAAACTTATAATACAAAAAGAAACATGTTAAATTTTAAGATAATTATTTTATTAGTCCGCTTAGAATTTTTGCATAATAACGTACACAACAAAGAAACATAGAAATCTAGTCAACTCTTAATTTGGAAATTTTACCAATGAATCAATAGCATACACTTTTCAGTTTTAAAGTCCATTTACGTTTGACAGTTTGGCAAGCATAATATTAGTTTTTATGGATAACTGAATTCGGTTCTGATTTTCGTATACTAACGTAAAACTTGTAACAAAAATTAAGTACGGAACCGTTCAATGTTATGGCAAGTTGCTTCACCGCATGTACACTTGATTTTAAAAAAAACTGGTACAACTCTTGTAATCGAAAATCTTAATAGTTTAGTTGTGTGCATACGTCTGTAAATAGGGCTGGCCAGGCATGTCGAGAGGTGGGTGGAGAAGAGGTGATTTACCCCGGACCTGGGTTTTTTTGGAGGAGATCGGTTTTCTTTGTGTTTTTAAACTTATTAAACCTTTCTCTTTTATTTTATTCAAATGGAATTTTAAAAAAATGATTAGAAAATAACTTTTTTAAAACATTTTCAAGCCTGCCATATTATTGTTTAAAAAAATAATATTTGTTACGGATAATTCTACTAATGGTTGTAATTAAAATACTAACTGAATAATGATAATTCTATTTTTAAAATAAGAACACAAAAATACCACTTGAGATTAAAAAAAAATGTAAACAATGCAAACTGATCATAAAAATACAATAAAAAAATAAAATAAATGAACTTATTTTGTCTTTGCTCCATTAGCGTCTAAAACTGCCTGAAGTCTTGCAGGCATGAACAAAATCAGATTTCTTGCAAGGTCAACTTCTTGCGACAAGTTCTCCCAAGCGTCGTCAATTATCCCTTCCAATTCTTGGGCATTATTTGGATGGTTATTTAATTTTCTTATGTATTTCACCATTAGTCCCCATACATTTTCAATTGGATTTATATCCGGACTTTTAGATGGCCACGGTAACAACTCTATGTTTTTATTAAGAAACCATTGCCTGACACGATGGGCCGTATGTATGGAGCAGTTGTCTTGTTGGAAAATAAAATTATTTTCCGGAAACACCTCTATTACTGACGGAAACATAATATTGTCTAATATCTCTATATATTTAATGGAATTGAGATGACCACCACTGTTCCAACATACACCTAACCCATTTAGGCTCATCCAAGCCCAGACATTGACTGAAAACCTTCCTGATATTTGTGGATCGAAAGTATATTTTTCGTCGTATCTAGTGGAAGGAGGCCTATATACGCGAACATGTCCATCGTTACAGGATTTAAAAACCTTTTCGTCAGAAAAGACAACTTGTCCCCAGAAGTTTTCATCATTGATTATATAGTTGAGTGCAAAAATAATCCTACCCTGCTTCTTTTCTTCTGAAAGTTTGTATTTTTTAGCCGCTGAACAACTCTTCAAGTCGCTTTGTAGTTTTATTCTTGTGCAAGCAGTAGATACCGAAGCAGGGAAATTTATCTCTGAAATTGCATTTACTACAGTCTGAAAAGGATTTTCTATTAGGTAATTTATAAGATTTTCATCTTCTTGATTATTGCTCTTTCTGGGCCTACCGGAACCAACTTTACGGGATACCGTTTAGTTGGTTTCCCATTGTTTTTTAACACTCATTATCGTGGTTTTACTCACATTGTATTCAGCAGCAAGTCTTCTTATGGACCAACCATCTTCAATTTTAGAAACAATTCGAAATTTTTGAATATCTGTTAGATGTCGAACCATTTTTAATAATGACGCCACTAATTAACGTCAAAGTGACATTTGTAAGATTATTAATATCAATCAAAGAACGATAGCTAAAAGAAAGTGTACCAGTTTTTTTTAAATCAAGTGTACTGTGATTTTTAAAAATTAGAGCAAAACTTATAATAAATCCAAAAGTTTCTAAAACGTACTCATACTAAATTTCAATCCGACAGTTGTAGTTTTGATTTGATAATATAGTAGAGTCCACGGTAGCTTTAAAGTTTCCTAGAAACGATTTCTGTTTGCACTTAAAGGTTAAAAGCTAAAACCTATCTTAAATCATTGATTACCCTTTGGGATTTCAAAATTCGTTTATCGTCAAAATATCGTCCTGTACGGGGTGGTTATGGGGGTGAAATGTAAAAAATTACCCTTAAAATAGTTTTCCATTATTTCAATCTACAGAATATCGGCTACATTTTTGTTAATAATACAATTTTTGTCAACGTAAACACTAAAAAAAAATATTAATTAAACAATTTTGAATGTACGTAGTTAAATGCAAGTCAACGTTTAGAGCGTGCTCCTGAAATTTGCCATTTTGATCAAGCAAACTTTGTTTAACACGTCTCTAACTACTTAACTGTTAATAAAGTCAAAAAATATTTATTAATAGCCTTGTAGAGTGGAACTTTGGGATTCTAAACATTGTTTGATTTTTTAATTATGATGACTCCGTAATTAGTTAACGACTTTTTTACGAAGTCCTACACCGCTTTGTTCAGAAAGGATAAAGTAAACTTTTCTTAAGAGTACAACATTTTGGTTCTTTCCGGGACCACAGAGCGATAGACGTGCTAAATATCGCAGTTTAAAATAATATAATAAATGAATTTAATAATGTACATACGTGGGATCTGGGATAATGTACAGGAAAAATTTGAATAAAAAACCTGTTTAAGGTATTTGAGCGTTGTGGGTTAATTACTTCCTGGGGCTTTTGTATTATTATTAGAGCTGTCCGAGGTCACCTGGCCGACAGAGCCGTCATATGACTCATATGTTTACATCATATCATAATACTTGAATAAGTACAGTAAATGGAAATAAATTTTAACAATAATGTTACATTTTATAAAAATTTGTATAAAACTCACCCTTTTAAGCAGATTTATGAAGTAGTTTGGTTGTCGTCATCACAAAGTGGGGAAGATCTATAGTATAATAGCATCAGGTATGTTTCTACAGCTGTCTCCGTCAGCGATGTTCGCTTTGGTGAAAAAATATGTTTTGCATTTTGAAAATGACCATTCGACATCTACGGATGTAATACAGGCATAAGTAAAACAATCTGTGAACTCACTTAACGAAGTTGTAGATGCACCATCACAAATTTGTCTTAATTTGCTAAAATCAGGATCTTTCTGTAATACACACTCGAATTTTTCACTAACGCGATTATATTTTGCGTCATTTATAGCCTGTAGCTGTGTATTTACGTCGTCCACTATTTGCAGCGATTCCACTAACGACAACGAACTATTTTGCAATTTTTCTATTGCGTCGTGTAGTCCTCTATAAATGTTATTAATAGTTTTTAAATCTGTTTCAAGGGAAACGTCTTGAAAGCTTGTCTGGCTTTCCCTAATAGCTGCAGCCTCGTTAGGGTTGAACTGTAGTATCACAGCTTTTATTTGTTGAAAATATTCAGCATAATAAAAAGCCGCTTTCAACCACGTTCTCCAACGTGTAAAAATTGGCTCTGGTGGTTCAGGGATATCAGGACACTGTCTGTGAAATGCTCGAAGCCGTTTAGGAGATTTGAGAAAAACTTTTTTTGTATTTGCTATTAATGCATCTACCTCTGGAAAACATTTTCGAATCGTTTCTGCCACAAGATGTAACGCATGCACTTTACACGTAATATGTAAAAACCTACAATTGTCTCTTTGAAAAGAACGGCCTACCATGCGCATTGTCGCAGCACCATCAGTCACAAACATCAATACTTGACTTGTTGAAAGTTCAAATTTTTCGAATGTCTCCAACACCCCACGCGTAATTATTTCGCCAATACACGCAGTTAGTCTTTTACTAGCTAGTAAAAGTGGAAATGTTAGTTTAAGAGGGCGCAGTACACGTACTATAATATTTAAAATAGAATTTTTTTTACAATCTGTCGTCTCGTCAATACATAACCAGAGCCGTGTATTTTTTAATCCACATTTAATCCTATTTACAATGTCTTCACGAACAGCTGGAATATATCTACGTAACGATGTACGACTTGGTAAGTTCACCTGGGGATTGTATTTATTCCAAAACTTCCGAAATGGTTGTTTATCCAGTATGTGTAGCGGAATATTACAGGCTATTAACATTAACAATAAATCAAACATAAACTGAGTTGTCAAAGGCATGCCATTTTTTTTATTTTGATGTTGCACGGTGTTGATATGACGACGACAATCTGTTTTGTGCCAACACATTAAGTCTTGATTACAAACTTTACAAATTATTTTGCATCCGTCATAGAATAAATCCGGAAATTCACAGATAAATTTATTCACTGTGTCCGCGTACGGTCGTTTTTTACCCTTTGGCGCGTTTGACATTACGTATAATTTATAGGTACAGCCTCACGCATCAACATTTCAAATAAGACTGCAGCGTAAATCACTTCTAAATCGGCACGTGTGACGCCATCGCAAGACCGTGGCTGTACTCCAGCCACCTCGGACAGCCCTAATTATTATTTTAGTAGTCCAATCACGTGCATTTTGCTAATTTATTTATTTCATTATCTAAGTCTTGTTTAGTGATAATGTTATTATTATGGTTAGGTTTGTGTTTACGTATTGTCTAAAGTTTGTCCAGTTAGTGGTTCTGTAATTGTAGATTTGTCTATTGCATTGATTAGTGTTTGTATCATGTACGTTAAATGTCACGGGATTGTGGTCACTGGGTAGTATGGGTAGGGATATGGGTTGGATAGGGTAAGGGTAATTTTTGTTTAATATTAGGTCTATATAGGTTGGAGCTGTGTTGTCGGAGGGATAGTTAGTGCGGTTATCAGGGATTAAGACTGCAATATTTTCCTCCAATGCAAAGTCCCACAGGGCGACACCGCTCCTGTTATTATGCCAGGAGACACGCTTGGCATTGAGGTATCCTGCTATGATAGTTTTGTTGTTAGCTGTGATATTAAATAGATCGTGTTGTGTAATCCTATTTCTAGGGGGGGTTGTACGCAGCTACGATTACAGTGTTGTTGGGCATTTTTATGGCTATGTGCTCTATGCTAGAGTCAAAGCTGGGTAGGGGAGTGTGCGGTAAAACACGCGTATGCACTAAAACATTAGTTTGACTTCTTGGTTCTTGATCGCATAGATAAGTTTTAGTGTATGATTGTGTTATAAATAAATTCATCAGATTTTTGTGTTTAAGGTCACATGAAGTTTCAAAATTAACTTCCGAAATTAGACAACTTAAAGTCCGTCAGGAACATTTAGAGGAACTTAATCAGAAATGTCCAACAGAGAATCTTCAAAAAATGGTGGAGGAAGGTAGGCAAAAACTCAGCGAACTGATGAAGAAGTCGTTGGAAAGCGAACAAAAAATCATACACTATGAGAATGTAATCGAAAAACAAAGTAAGCAAATGAATGAAATGGAAAACTTACTTAGGTACAGAGAAAATATGGCTGGTGTTTTGAAGGCGTCCAGAGACGAATTAGTCTTAGAAAAAGAAAGTCTGACAAGATATTCTCATGAAATGAGAACTGTTCTTGCAGAGGTAAAATCAGGGTCTGTTTTTTTGTTGTGTTCTTGCGAAGAACATCGTCTACGGAAAAACGTGATTGCATATATGAAAATCAATTACGCACATTATTACATCGACGGACCAAGTTCGTCAATAAACTGGATAAATCGTATTGATGGATTATCTTCGACCATTTATGACTAGACCAATCTTGCCATATACTTTATCAAGGCAATAATTGGAGGCAACAACAGCGGGTCGAGGAAAAGAGGTTCTCACGACAACATTGACGTGCACTTTAAGAGGGGTAAAATTTCAATTAAAAAATTTTTCCTTAATATGAAATAATTTATTACTCATTTTAAAATTTTAACATGATTTAAAGAATTTGTTACAAAGGAAAGCGTAAAAGCGCCTTAAAGATTCAAATGTTTATTTTTAACCCTAGCTTACATAGCTCCAAAGCCCAGCATGACATATATTGTTTCGTCATATACACAAAATTTTGTTATAAATACCTTGTGACCTTTGCCTACATAAGCGATCGGCAGCTTTAATAGTCGGGAGCTTAGGTCGTGGATTATTTGATCTGAATTTATTATGTAAGTAAGTAGCGGGCGCCAGCCAATGTAAAATTGACAAGGGAAAATTGGGAAGTACAAAACAACACTAAAAGTAAATTTCAAAGATCTATAAAAAGTTTAATTCTTTAGATTAAAACAATTAACTTTTGATTAATTATACGTAACTAGAGTTTTGAGGATTGATATTTGAAAGTGTCCCAAATATATATACATACAATATCAAAAACCAAAAGTAACAATATATTTACACGTAAATTACTAATACTTAAACTAGAATCGGTAGGTATGTAACTTTTTTTTCTTGCCTACTTGATAAAGCAGCTGCCCTTCAAGCTTACACAGAAATTGTATAATATGCAATAGCGGTGTTTTGGCGCCCTGGTTCAATTTTAATTTTAATTGTAATTACTGCCCATAGGTGACATCGGGCGACACTTCTAGTGCACCTCTTGAGCAAACAGATTCGCGTTCGAATGATAAAAGAATTTCATTTAATAACTAATCTACCTACCTTGATTTGAACAGTGCATAATAAATAAATGAATTAAGTACCGAAATCCCTTACAATTTAACTAGAGTGAGTGGTGTGAAATCTCTGGAACCTGATTCCTTGTACCCCTATCCCTAACAGGATTCCAGCAGGTAAACTAATAATAGGATAGAGGTGAGTCCCTTTTTGTCATCTTTATTTTATTTAACCACCATACAGTTCACTATTTAAAAAACACCGCAATTAACAACAAATTTTTAGTTATTGCGTAAACATTTGTTCCTTCTAGCCAGGATTACTTTGTTAAGTAATGTTATATCATCTGTATATTAGTGAATCAGCTAAAGAATAATTTAGAGACTTACTTCGTTTATTATTTATGCCTATTCAGTCAATAAATATTGTTATCAGTTTATTAAAAAGAAATAAAAAACCGATCTAAGAGTTTTTTTGCGAATCGGTTACCGTTTTTTGTTTTCATTAAAACGTGCCAATACTGCCATTGTTGGTTTTGTAGCTAATAAAATAATATACCTATAAAATAATACCTACCTATCGCTCGTAAATTACGTAAATTATTTCCAAGTGTTATATTTTGAATAATCGTGTATTTATTATATTATAGTACGAATGTACGAAAATATAATAAGTATATCTATAAAATAATTCGTTTCAGTTTAGTTGTTGATAAATTCAAATTTATCAGCTGACCATACCTTGGACAGTTGAATGAACCAGTCTGCTTTTTGTACATATGTACTAGCAGAGACTGTACAGTCTCTGGTACTAGGAAGTAAAAATAAGTAGTTAATTTTGTTCATTTGTTTACGTTCTCCTACACCTGACCTTTGAAGATTACATTTGTACCGTTTAAAGACTTTTTTCATACTAGGTATTAAAATACTACATGCGCGTATATTTAAACCACTTATTAAATTTAATATTTGTTAATATTTTTAATTCGATCAATATCATACTTAAAATTTATTGCATTTTGATATTAGCCGTTTAATATTTCCTTTGTTAGGATTTGTTTCTTTTTTTATTTGGTTTCTGCGGATTTCTATATTTTTTTTATTTCTATATTTTATAGAAAATTTAATATATATATACCTACCTACCGGTGATAAATAATACCTAAATACGAATTTTCGTTAGTTTGATACTTTACGAAATTTTATTTATAAACAATAAATAAATAAATATTAAGATGTCTAAATCGCCTGATGAATTGAAGTTAGATCGGCTTCGTTCGAAACGGGAAAAGCTTTTCAGACGGGTTCAGCTATGTTATGATGCTGGCGAAGCTTTGAAGGCAGATCATGAAAATTTCCAAAAATTAGAAAATTTTAAAATCCGCTATAGTACATTTTCTAACACCATCGTAGAGTACAGAAATCTTATCGACGAAATAATTATCCTAAAACAACAAATAAAACCGGATGAAACTCCGTCTTATAGTATCCTTGAAGCCTTTGAGGATTTAACCGATCATATTGAGTATATGGCAGCTCAATTTATTAAAACCCCGCCGAATGCGGATAGAAGTCAGAGAAGTGATCAGGCGCGGATTCACATGCCTAAAATTGAACTTGTAAAATTTGACGGATCTGATATTATGTTGTGGCCATTATTTTATGAAAATTTCAAACAGCTAGTACATGTACGAACGGACTTTTCTAATGCAGAGAAGTTGCAATATTTGCTAGGCAGCATTTCAGGTAAAGCACTAAAAGTTTGTAGTCATGTCGAAACCATTCCGAATAACTACTCAGTTATATGGAATACTTTAGAAAAAACTTACCAGGATAAGAAATTCTTGTCGAGTGTATATTTAGATAGAATATTAAATTGTCGTAATGTACCTAACCATAACCCTAGTAGTTTACAAGGTTTTTTTAGAAAAATTTGATCCGAATGTCAATGCCTTGAAAATGTTAAATATACCTGATCTCGCTGATTTTATGTTATACCATATTGCTTTATCAAAATTGTCCCAAGAGACCATAAATTCTTTCGAGTTAATTCGTAAAAACTCAGAGATACCGTCATATCAAGAGTTGATCGATTTCGTTCGCCAACAAAGTAAAATAATTTCCAAAAGTGAAAAATTTCGGTTTAATAATCCAAATCAGAGCAGCAATGCCAATTACAGTTTAAAAAATAATAAAACTTTTTTTGGTAAACCATCCGAATAACCATCATACAAAAAATTGCATCGCCTGTAATAGGGGTGTTCATTTACTAAAAGAGTGTAGTGTGTTTAAGAGTGATTCTGTGGAAGAGCGATTTAGAAAGATTAAAGCTAACCATTTATGTATTAATTGTTTTTCAGCCAAACATATGGTTTCGAATTGTCTATCCCAATATCATTGTACCGTTTGTAAAATGAAACATCACACGTTATTACACCGACCTAATAATAATTCTGTTAATAAAATTAACCAGCCTACTATCTCAATGATACCGGCTAGCACTAGTAATAGTTTGTCGGAAAATTCCCCTGTTTCACGCGCTAACAGTGTTTTCATATCTCAAGATCGTTCAAAAACAATTTTATTGAGTACCGCTATTGTCAAAATAATTGACAAATGGAATAAAGAACAAACTATTCGAGTCATTGTTGATAATGGATCCATGTCAAACTTTTTAACTGTTGATTGTTGCAACAAATTGGGTTTGACATACACCAAATTAAATACCCACGCTGTTGCAATAGGTGAACTTGAAAAGCCAATTAAAGGCCGCACCTGTGCAACTATTTTTTCGAATCTAAACCCAAACTTCAAATATCCGTTTGAAGCCTTGATAATTGACAAGATTAGTGGGAAGTTACCCCAGTCCACCCTAGATATTGATTCGTTTACCCATTTAAAATATCTGCCCTTGGCAGACCCCACCTTTAATATTCCCAGCAATATTGATGGGCTTATTGGAGCTTCGCTGTTTGCCGACATACTAGGTACTCATAAAGTAACGGGAACAAAAATTAGTCCAACCGCTATACAAACCACCCTAGGGTACTTAGTTTTAGGCCCTGCCGACTGTAGTAATGCCGTCGATTTAAACCAATCCTTTTGCACTCTTCTAACCTTAGATTCTTTAGTAGAAAAAATGTTTGAAATCGACAATTATATCCCCCCATTCCAAACAATGAAGATAACATTTGTGAACAGTTATTCGTCGAAACTGTTAGCCGCGATAGCAATGGGATATTTACCGTCTCGTTACCCTTTAAGTTAGACCCATCTTATTTAGGCGATTCTTACTCGTTAGCCGAAAAAAAGATTATTTGCCTTAGAAAAGCAGTTAGAAAAATTCCCTGACCGTAGACAAACTTATAGTTTAATATTTAAAGATTATCTAGGTCAGGGGCATATGTCGTTAGTTCCAAAAGAACAAAGTAATAGCATGTCCTCATATTTTATCCCACACCATTGTGTGTATAAACCGGAGAGTACGTCTACTCCTTGTCGTGTAGTGTTCGATGCAAGTATGAAATCCACCAGTGGCGTATCATTAAATGATATCCTTTATACCGGTCCGAAATTGCAAAATAACGTCTTTACTATCCTATTAAACTTTCGTTTGCACCCCGTAGCAATAAACGCCGATATTAAACAATGTTATAGACAGATTAACGTAGTAGATTGTCATAGGCCATATCAAAGAATATTATGGAGATTTAATGTTAAAGATCCAATTTGTGTCTACGAATTGAACACTGTCACATTTGGTGTCCGTTCTAGCCCCTATTTAAGTTTAAGGACAGTAAAGTTTTTAGCTGAATCTGAACGAGATATATATCCAAAAGCCGTTGAATGTGTAGAACGGGATATGTATATGGATGACGTTATTTCAAGCGTTCCAGACGTTGAAAGTGCGTATGAAACACATAGTCAACTAGTAAATTTATTCCAATGCGGTGGATTTCCCTTGTTAAAATGGGTTTCAAATTCCAGACAATTATTAGACAAAATCCCAAGTCATTTGAAATCAACCAAAATGATTGAATTTGATAAAACTAACCTAAAAATACTTGGTCTACAGTGGAACCCTTACCTTGATAGATTTACGTTTAAATTAAATTTCCAACTAGTTCATTGTACTAAACGAAATTTATTATCTTGCGTTGCTCGGATTTTTGATCCATTAGGTTTTTTGTCGCCCATTACTCTTTTTATCAAATTGTTAATAAAAAAATTATGGAGTCTAAATTTTGATTGGGACCAAGTAGCTCCGGTAGAAATATCCAATGCTTGGACTAAATTCCAAAAGGAATTATATTGTTTAAACGGACTCCAAATACCACGTCATCTTTTTATATTTGAAAAGGTGTCAGTTAGTTTAATCGGTTTTTCCGACGCCAGCATGAATGCCTATGCTGTTGTTATTTATGTGCGTACCGCGGACGACTCGGGTAATGTAAACGTGAATTTGCTCTGTTCTCGATCGAAAGTTAGTCCTAATTCTAAAATATCACTTCCTCGCTTGGAATTATGTGCAGCTACGTTGTTAGCTCAACTTTTAGCCCATGTCCAAGAAACCTATAATCTTCGTAAACCAGTCAATGAAATATATGCATTTTGTGACTCTGTGATAACCCTTCACTGGATACATTCCACTACTCGAAAATGGAAACCATTTGTTTCGAATCGAGTATCTAAAATTAAAAATTTCTTGTCACCGCCTCACTGGTTTTTTGTACCTACACAAGAAAATGTTTCCGATTGCGCGTCGAGAGGTCTTACCCCTCTAGGTATAACAAACCACTCGACATGGCTATCCGGTCCCACGTGGTTAAAACTACCCTTGTCGGACTGGCCTGTTAAACCGTTGAATAAAACCCCAAACGTCGATCAGATTAGTTTAGAAGACGAATGTGTCCTATTGTCCGTCCTAAAACCGGACATATCACCTTTGTATGGTTTAATTGAATATTTTTCATCTTGGACTAAGTTACTCCACTCTACGATTTATGTTTTGAGATTTGCTCAGATCTTACCCCATAGAAATCGCATAAAAGCTGATTTTGAGAAATCCGAACTAATGTTGATTCGAGCGGTACAACAACGCCACTTTATCAGCCATTATAAAACCATATTAGAAAATAAACCATTACCCCCTCCTTTACGCAGACTTAATCCATTTATTCATGAAGGAATAATTCGGGTAGGGGGAAGATTAGCTAACAGTACCCTTTGTTTTGATAAAAGATATCCTATTTTGTTGCCTAAGTCTGATCCCTTCGTTACTCTACTTGTAGACTATAATCATAAACTATTCTCCCATACAGGAGCGCATTTATTACATTCATTATTAAGACAAAATTACTGGATTCTATCCGCCAGAAATATAATACGTCAACGCACCTGGAAGTGCAATTCTTGTTTTCGTATTACTCCTAAACCAACCTATCCAATAATGTCTAATCTACCCATTGAAAGGGTCAGTCAAGCTAAAGCTTTTTTTGTCTACCGGGGGGATTATACAGGCAGTTTTCAAATCACTTTGTCGACGTAGAGGTATTAAAGTTCAAAAGGCATATGTTTGCTTATTCATTTGCTTGGCTACTAAAGCGGTACATTTGGAACTCGCTTCTGACCTTTCCACAGACTCATTTTTAGCCGCTTTTAAGCGATTCATATCTAGACGTGGTAACTGTGCCACTTTATTCTCTGACAACGGTACCAACTTTGTCGGAGCTAAAAGAAAACTTGACGAAATCTACAAATTAACTAATTCTCGCGAATATAAGGATGCCTTTCAACGTGAACTTTTTACTCATAAAATAGAATGGAAATTTAACCCCCCTTCGTCACCCCATTTCGGAGGTATTTGGGAAGCGAATATAAAAAGTGTAAAAACACACTTAACTAGAGTCATTAATGTGCAAGTTCTGACGTACGAGGAGTTCAGTACCGTACTCGCGCAAATTGAAGCCCTATTGAACTCTCGACCATTATGCATTTTAAGTAGCGATCCAAATGATCCGTCCGTGCTCACGCCTGCACATTTTATCTATGGGTCGCCACTAAATTCATTTCCATCAGAAGATCATTCTTTAGAAACACTTAACCATTTGACAAGATACAAACTTTTAGATGCTATCGTGCAACATTACTGGAAAAGATGGCACTTGGAGTATTTACATACTTTACAAACCCGTTTAAAATGGAACACTGATTCCAACCCTGTAGTGGTAGGTACCTTAGTGGTTGTAATGCAGGATAATATTCCGCCTCTAAAATGGCCACTAGCCGTCATTGAAAAGTTGCATCCTGGAAATGACGGTATTGCACGTGTCGCGTCCATCAAAACTAAGAATGGTACGTATATTCGGCCTATCGTCAAGCTATGTCCGTTACCTACTCAATAATTTTAATTATTTTTTTTCTTATTTTGTTTTCCACTTTAATTTTCATTTTTTTCGTAAGATCTTTTAGTGTATTTGTAAAATTATGAACAATACAATCATTAATTAATATTATTATTACCGTATATTTAAGTGTGTCATATTTTTAGCATTGAATTTAAAATTCAATCCGCGCCCCCCAGGATGTTTTGGCGCCCTGGTTCAATTTTAATTTTAATTGTAATTACTGCCCATAGGTGACATCGGGCGACACTTCTAGTGCACCTCTTGAGCAAACAGATTCGCGTTCGAATGATAAAAGAATTTCATTTAATAACTAATCTACCTACCTTGATTTGAACAGTGCATAATAAATAAATGAATTAAGTACCGAAATCCCTTACAATTTAACTAGAGTGAGTGGTGTGAAATCTCTGGAACCTGATTCCTTGTACCCCTATCCCTAACAGGATTCCAGCAGGTAAACTAATAATAGGATAGAGGTGAGTCCCTTTTGTCATCTTTATTTTATTTAACCACCATACAGTTCACTATTTAAAAAACACCGCAATTAACAACAAATCTTTAGTTATTGCGTAAACAAGCGGTTTGCCACAAAATGGTACAGATGTGCCTCTGCTTAAAACAATTTAACACAACAACAAAAGGTGACAAATTTTACTTATAAAATGTTTTATAGCAATAAAAGATTGAGGTCTCGGTTTCCTATGACTGCTCTCCTCTGATTTTAAAGGTGTCTGACGGGTATAACAAATATAAAAAGTACTCACGTCACTTCCACGTTCAAGCCAAATCCAACCAATAATGGTTACATAATTACCCAAGAAAGACAAATTAAAACCTCAGTACCTCTTTCTATATTTTCAGTGCTGGTAGGTTATTTATTGCAACCATCAAAATAAATTCCAGATTTTTCTCCTTTGTGATCAATAAATATGTCTTATCTCCATGTAATTCAATAACAATGTAAACCAAATCCAATATTAACTACCATCGGTGTTTCTCAGCAGTGAATTCACGTAAAAGTGCAACAAAGTTACCATAAAAGTAACAGTAAAAATAAAAAGTAAAAGGAAACGAAAAAGCTAAAAGCTGAAAGCTAGAAGCTAAAAGGCCTATAGTTGTTAATCGGCCTATTTAGGTCTATCAAAAATGTGTACAACCTTACACCTGACCTAACAGTTAATGTCTCGATTTATATCAGTTTCGGAAAAAAACTCTGTTTTTATCATTCTCTTCTTTTTATACTAAATATTTCTACTGGTGATATTTCTTTACTATTCACGAAATTAAATCAAATGCCATGTAATTTTTTAAATGCACTATTTCATTTTTACTTGCATAAATTGTTATTATTTCTTTATTATTTTTTATTATCTATTCATTAATAATTAACCAGACTTCAAACTCTTGGATTTTTATTCCCTGAATGGAATTTTATAAAAAAAACGAAGGGATATAGATTGTCGAATTTAAATATACTGGGTTAACCAGAATGAGATTTCCACCAAATATTTTAATTAACTGTTAAAGAGTGTTATATTAATTGTACAAAATGATGATACCATATGAATCATTAATATAAATAAATGTTCATAGAAAGTGAACCGTTACAACCTCAGACTAAAGAATGAGAGTTTGTCAAAATTAGAATATCTAAAAACGCCTTAAAAGTAAGGTACCCCAAATTTACATAACGCGGGCCTCTGAAATTTTTATGAAAATCCATTAAAAGCTTGCAAGCGCTGGTTCAAATATGTTCTTTGGTGACCACAAGCATATACATATTTTACATATATGTTACAAATTCACCTCGTGTTTGAATTTTGCAAGCATGCAAGATTCAGTTTGTTATGACTTGCATTATTCGTATCCGTATATAAGGTAAATAGCGCAGTATACTTATTCATTTGAATCATTTGACAGAAAACCTTTTGCTAGTGATCTACTGAGCTTCGGATTTTTGTAGTGACCAAAAAAAACCAAATTTAAAATAGATCTGCAAACCCAGCACTAGAACGTGGTATTTTGAAATGTATGACCAAATTTGTAGCTCTCCCTCAGCAGCAACAGAATATACCGAAACATCTGAAAGAAAAAGTTGTTCACTGTGTCTTTCAAATATAGACCATAAAAGTAAAATGATCTGCAAGAAATACAGAAATAACATTTGTAGCAAGCGTAGTAATACTACATGTTACACTAAACAATAGTAAGTAATATTATGAGCATTATTTTGATGTTTGTATTGTGATGATTTATTTGATATAAAAGTTATTTTGAAGAGCAATTTAATAGTTCGGGCCTCCTAGGCCCCGACTATATACTTAAATCTGTGTATCTCGCACGTTATGCATCCTAGGGTTAAATGATTTAGTAAATTACGTATTACGCTAAATCAATTAGTCATTTAATTAAATATTTATATCCCATTTTAAACTTGAAAAAAACGTTATGTACCTATGTCATTTTAGTATTCAGGTAATAATAAACTTTAAATAATATCAAAATTTAAAAGTTGTACTTACTTTTCCTCAGAAAGTGTTGGAAAGTAAACGTGATCAATTGTTCTTGATGAACGTTGGTCCTGAATATAATCTTTTTAGTAGGATTCGATGAATTTTGAAAATTAAAAATTAACTATTGATACACAACTATTCATATTAAATAAACATATCTTAATAAATACCTCATAGATTTTAAAGTGCTGAGTACTGAAGGTACGGTATGCCTTTTGAGGTACTATACACCACTGGTTAAATGAAATAACTAGACGTAAAGTGGTCTGAACATCACTGCATACCTCGGAACGTCTCTCTCACCTATTAATAGGCTTAAAATATTCAACCATGATCGTTTTTCCATCAATATTATTCAGAAATCTACAAACATATAATAACTGTTACCACGGAATTATAAAAAAAAGTTACAGTTTCAATTAACATGTTAAATAAGTTAAGGATTGGCACAGTTAATGAATTATTTTAACATTCTATATATGAACAAGATAACAAACAGCTAATCACAACAATCAATCAATGGAGTCTGTCCTATTAAAATGAAATGATCAACCATAGCTTGAGACTTAAAAAAAGTTAATTTTAACATCAAATTGGAGAATAATTTAATAACGTATTCTCCCTGTGGATGATTATTTATTTAACATTATAAAAAAAAACCTAAGAAAATTATTTAAAAAGAAGTATCTACACAACAAATTTCTGTAATCGACACCTATGGATTATGTTTACTTATGAGAAGAACAATTCTGCGTATTTCTTATAGTAGAGGATCCGAATTAAAAACGACCTTCACCCATCCGTTTAATGGATGAAAAATATTTTATATTAATTTTAATATGTTATAAAATATATCGCGAGTGGGTTGGCTAAAAAATTCCTGGCAAGACTATGATTAATTAAAAATTCAAAAATAACTATTTTTTAAACATTGCACTCATTTGTTTAAGGAACAAATTTTATTCCAATTGAAACTATGAGGCCTATAGAATATGCAAACGTTAGGTTGTCTATTTTTTTCCTGGCGTAACTATTGGGTTGGCAGGTATAAACAGGTAATTCGATACTAGTAATTTACATTCATCTGTTTAATGAATAAATCTTATATCAAAATAAAGGTAATTAAATTGCGAACAGAATGATATAGGGTTGTCTACGAAAAATCTGGTTTAAATTCCGGTTGGCGAGCTTTAATAAGCGAAATATTGATGAGAATGAAAATGTGCGACAAAGAGGTCCGAGCAAACTATCCGGTGCGCGGTGCGATAGAAGAGGACGCAGCATTGCAGCTGCGCGCGGTTCGTCCATCGGATGAAAGAGAGTGCGCATACAATTTGTTCGTGCAATTGAGAAGGGTAGCGATGGACTAGTATATACTCTGAGCATTATTTTGGAGCAGTTAACCTCAATATTCGAATCAAGAAAACGTGCTACTACGCATCGTTGTTATTAATTGACAATATATTATGATAAAAAATTGCTAAAAAGTGTTTTTTGTGCGACTCGGGCGATTCTGTAATTGATTTTAATGATGAAACTTTTAAAAATTGTTCATTGAAGTTGGCTTTTCGTAAAAAAAACTTTAAATACAATAAAGTTGAGCTAACCAACGCGTCACTCGATTTTGTTGGTTATCATACCTCGTGTTATAAAAAAATCACTGCTTTAGGAAATAAATATAATGAAGAATTTAATAACTTTTGTACGGAGAATACAGTAAGTACATAGTAAATGAATCTTCTAAATTATAATATAATAGTAAATATATCTTCTATATTTTATTTATAATGAAATATTGACACTAAAGATCGTGGAATTTGAAAATGCTTTAATTTTGTTTTGGCCAAACAAATTATTTAAAAAAAAATGTATAATTTTATTTCAAGTCTACTGCCAGTTACTCCAAAATAATGCTCAGAGTATTTACTAGTCTATCGCTACCCTTCTCAATTGCACGAACAAATAGTATGCGCACTCTCTTTCATCCGATGGACGAGTCGCACGCAGCTGCAATGCTGCGTCCTCTTCTATCGCACCGCGCACCGGATAGTTTGCTCGGACCTCTTTGTCGCACATTTTCATTCTCATCAATATTTCGCTTTTTAAAGCTCGCCAACCGGAATTTAAACCAGATTTTTCGCAGACAACCCTATATCATTCTGTTCGCAATTTAATTACCTTTATTTTGATATAAGATTTATTCATTAAACAGATGAATGTAAATTACTAGTACCGAATTACCTGTTTATACCTGCCAACCCAATGTTACGACAGGAAAAAAATTGACAACCTAACGTTTGCATATTCTATAGGCTTCATAGTTTCGATTGGAATAAAATTTGTTCCTTAAACAAATGAGTGCAATGTTTAAAAAAAAGTTGTTTTTGAATTTTTAATTAATCATAGTCTTGCCAGGAATTTTTTAGCCAACCCACTCGCGATATATTTTATAACATATTAAAATTAATATAAAATATTTTTCATCCATTAAACGGATAGGTGAAGGTCGTTTTTAATTCGGATCTTAGACTATTACAATAAACACAACACTTCACTATTTGTAATCATTTAAAATACTTAATAAATCCACGGATTAGTCAAAAAGTTACCAAAAATACTAGAAACGCAGTACCACACCATTTTATAAAATGTCATTTTATTAGAATAGCAAACGAATGTAAATGGTTATATACGAATGATTTCGGACAGCCAATAGGATATTACTTCAATCATAAACATGATTGACGTAATATTATTATCCCCCCCCTTGTGTTTAATTACGCGTATAATAAGGGCAAAATTTATCTAGTCATAAATGGTCCAATGAATTACTACTCTTAGTAAATCTGGTGGCAGCATTGGTTACAATCACTGACTAATTATACAAGCTGTTCTATAATTGCATGGACAGAACTTGGTGTAGTAAAAGAACTTTATATTGATCATTTTTTAATGCAATTAATTCTAAACCTCGTTTTGGCTTCGACTATAATATAATATTTTTACTGAAAAAATTATAAGCAAATTTGTTCAAGTAAGTATGATTTTTTTGCACGTGATAAAATTGAAACGGATATTGGAAAAGGATCATTATAAAGATTTCACCACACCAAATGTCTTTCAAATCACTTAAGGCGTTTTTCAATAATTTTAGAAAAACAATTTTTCGGCACCTTTATAAAACTCGGTTATGCTCAAATGAAACATTGTGGTAAATAGATGTCTATTTCACTCGAATTATTTTGACCTCCAGAATCTAAGTTGGTTCCACTGAGAGATCAACAGAAATACGATCCAGGGCATACATGAATTGTCGAACTCATGTCTGATTAGACTATTGATATAATTTAAAACAAATTAGGTATCCTCTTCTTGGTCAAAGTTTAAAATATGGAATGAAATGAAATATAACAACGCTAAAAGTCCTTGCTAATTATTATTTTCTAACTTTTACAAAAACTTATCAGTGATAAGTTATCACAGATAAGTATTACATACATATTTTTAAACAATTATTTTTTGGTTATTTGCCAAAACGCTGAAACTTGGATTTATAAAAAAGATAATATCCACATTATGTTCAGTACGACTCAATACTGTTATTTTTATCTAACTACTCTGTTTAATAAAACAAAAAATACATAAAACAAAAGTACTCACCAGTTTAACAATAACTTCAAAACTTTAAAACATCCACTGACACGTGTTTCGCATTTTTGTTTTAACAAGATGGCCCTTAGAAAGCCTCGTAAGTAACTACGAATCTTAGTAAATCCTAATGTAATAAATATTAATTGCTTCAGAGAACAGAATAATTGATATTATATAGTGAAAATTCCCCGTAAGATTATAATAATTTAAAACAAATTAAGTATCATCTTGATAAAAGTTTAAAATATGGAATGAAATGAAATATAAAAATCTGCTAATTATTATTTTTTAACTTTTACATAAACATCACAGTTAAGTATTACATATATCTTTATTTAAACAATTTTTTTCCCGGCTAGTTGCCAATACGCTGAAAATTGGATTATAAATTATCTGATGTGGCCAGCACATAACTTTCGTATACCAGCATATATCATCCTGATCTAAAAAAATCATTCTATTTAATTCTTCACTTATCTCAATTCAATTTTAATAGCGTACCTTGAATTGTTTCATTAACATTTTTAAATAATTAATTAATTAGCGTCATTCGATACTGTCAATAATAATTCATGTCATATATTTTAATAATTTTTTGTTGTTGACACTGACATTTTTGTAACTAAATTGGACCTTTCAAACGTCAAACTGTTAAATGTATCCTAACCCCATTTTATGAGGTCAAATGTGTAAAATATTTCAGTTTTATTTAAGTACTTAGAAAATATTTTTTATTTACTTGATATAGTAGACATGATTTACAATCTTTCATCAAGAATATGTTTTTTATTTTCATAAAGTTATGTTTTTTCATTATAATTCTTCTAGATTCGTCCAGAAATGCAATAAAAATGTTTAATTTTTTTTCCTCGAAATTGTAACTCTTCTTCTTTCATTCATTGTGTCTCTTCTGGTGGTACCACATTCACCAAATTTAATGTTGTTGACAATCTTAACTGCCAAATTTGGGAGGGCTTCCATTAGTATTTTTGAGTTGTCGCGGATATACATATACACAGACACACGCACCGACAGACATCATTTGGAAAATAGAATGGATTCAGGAGGGTTCAAAACGTATAAATCGATCAAATTCTCGAGGTCGAAAAAAATCACGATTACTATATTTTCTTATATTAGGTATAAGAGAGTAAAAAGATAATATGCACATTATGTTCAGTACAACTGACTCAATAATGTTATTTTTAATTCTACACACTAGTCAGATTTAAAAATTATACAAAAGATAATATCGTCACCTAAATGCAAGGACTAGGTAACTCAAATTTCTTGAATTTGAGTTAAAGCTAAAAAGAAATGTATGCGTTTTTTCATAATTGCTTTTGTGATTCAAAATAAAAGATAATATATTTATTTTTATTTTGTTTATGACTTGGTTTCTAATTAGTTTTTGCATGTAAACAAAATAAATAAAAAACATATTTTTTAAAATTTTTATCAAAAAAAAAATAAGTTGCGGTTACCTACTTTTAAATTCTTTTTACATTTGACAATAGATGTCTCTAGTTCATTTCTAAAAGTTATCCACTTTATACATTAAATATTATAAAGTATTTAATATAGGATCACATAGATCTCATAATATAAATATTTTGCGTTACCTAATTCTTGCATTCAGGTGGCGATATGCACATTACGTTCAGTACGACTTACTCAATAAGGTAATTTTTAATTCTACACTACTGTGTGGAATTAAAAATAACATTATTAAGTCGGTCGTATTGAACATAATATGCATATTATCTTTTTTATAATCCAAGTTTCAGCGTTTTGGCAAATAGCCGGGAAAACAATTGTTTAAAAAGATATATGTTTTGCTTATCTCTGATAAGTTGTTGTAAAAGTTAGAAAATAATAATTAGCAAACATTTTTAGTGTTATTATATTTCATTTCATTCCATATTTTAAACTTTTACCAAGAAGAGGATACCTAATTTGTTTTAAATTATTATAACCCTACAGGGAATTTCCACTGTGTAATTTCAGTTATTCTGTTCTCTGAAGATATTAATATTTATTACATTAGGATTTGCTAAAATTCGTAGTTACTTTCGAGGCTTTCTAAGGGCCATCTTGTTAAAGCAAAAATGCAGAAACACGTATCGGTGGATGTTTTAAAGTTTTGAAGTAACTGTTCACCTGGTGAGTACTTTTGTTTTATATATATTTGATTTTACTGAACAGAGTAGTTAGAATTAAAAATAACATTATTGCGTCAATCGCATTGAATATGATGTGTATATTATCTTTTTTATAATCAAAGTTTCAGCAGTTTGGCATATAGCCGGGAAAATAATTGTTTAAAACATTTTTCGATTTCAAAATGTTTTCTTTGGAAAAAAAAGACTAAAATATTGCTTTAGATTTGAATCAAAAAAATTTAAATAGTAAGTAGACGAATTTTTCACCGTGACTTTTACGAGGAATTCGGGGAGCGTTTTCCACGATTTTGTCACGAACTTTAAAACCATTGTGAAGGTTACTTCCAGGAAGATGACGATTTTCGAGAAAGGCACTATTGGAAGGAAAGAAAAGGTTCTGCAAGACGAAGTAAAAGTACAGAAGAATTGGTTGACAATGTTAGAGATATGAAGGATTACGATCCTTCTAAATCTTTAAGGAGGTTGAGTCAACATACGACTTTGTCTTATGGCACCTGCCAAACAATTTTTAAGAAGAACCTATATTTATTGACCTACAAAATTTATTTACAACATTAAATATTGCCAAGGAACTTCGTTCCGCGAATAAATATTTGTGAATGGTTCCTGAATAATGTAAACAATAATGATATTCTGGACTTTACTTTTTACACCGACGAGGAGTGCTTATGTGAATAGAATATCAGAAATGGACAGCAGAAAACACTCATAATTGCACTAAGACACCCCTGCAACCCCTTAAAATGGGTCTCTGGATAACAATTTCATGGAGATGAATCTTTCACTGTCTTTGATCAAAACGTGAACGCAAATTTTTATATTCAATACATGTTGAGTACCGTAAAACGGGGGGGGGGGGGGGCGACTTGAAAATTCGGGGCGAGTTGAAAAATTCCGCTTTTAAAAATCGAAACACTATATCCCCATCTAGCCATGAGAAGTGGAACTACGATTTTATACGATTATACAGAGTACCTATTGCAGCCTCATTCTGTAATGGTTTTGGTTCAAGTTATTAGTTTATTTTGTTGCAAAAAATTTTCGAAAAACAGGTAAGAAAATGATATTTTTTTGTAACTGAAACACTTCCTATTGTATATAGCAACGTGTGAGTAATTGAAATACGTAATATTTTTTTCTAGCTGCTTGATAACTGCCTATCATTAACCTAACTTAACCTAACCCCAAATCACAGTTGGCGCGGTATTTGTTACAGTGGCGTATCAATTTATTTTTTCATGTAATTTTAGGGACGAATTGAAAATGGTGAGAAATTACAGGAGAAAGCTTGGTAGCCGCAAATATCGCGATTTTGATGAAAATAAATTGCAAGAGGCTATACAAAGATATGAACGGGGAAATTTAAAGGCCCTGAGTGAAGAATATGGAATACCATACGTTACTTTATATAGGAAAATTAAAGGGCTGCATTTGAAAAAACCAGGAGGACAACCGGTTCTTTCAGATGTAGAAGAGCTTGCATTAGTTAGAGCAATTAGTATTGCATGTGAATGGGGTTTTCCAATGGAACCAATTGATATTAAAGAATTAGTTAAAAATTATCTGCAGAGAATGGGTAGGCATGTAGCAGCATTCAAAAATAATGAACCAGGTGAAGATTGCATGGAGTTGTTTTTAAAAAGGCATAGAAAGGAACTTTCAAAAAGAATGTCTCAGTCTATAAAACAGAGCAGGGCTAAGGTTGACCATAGCACCATCAATGAATACTTTGACAATTTGTCCAAAAATCTGAAATATATTCCCACAGAAGCTATCATAAACTATGACGAGACCAATTTTATAGACGATCTTGGTCGAATTTAGGTGGTAGTCCGAAGATCATGCAAGAGAGCTGAAAAAGTGATGGACACTTCGAAGTCGGCCACTTCTGTTATGTTCGCATGTGCAGCATCTGGGCATATGCTTCCCATTTATGTCGTATATAAAGCTGTCCATCTGTGGTCAACCTGGACCGAAAATGGTCCACCTGGTACAAGGTATAATAGAAGCCATAGTGGGTGGTTTGACGGAAGTATTTTCGAGGACTGGTTTGACTATGTGATTCTTCCATATTGTAAAAACTTACCAGAAGGACCAAAAGTACTCATTGGAGATAACCTGGCTTCTCACATATCTTTGAGTGTTATTACGAAATTCGAAGAAAATAATATCAGATTTATTCTTTTACCGCCAAACAGCACGCATTTGACTCAGCCCTTAGATGTCTGTGTATTTCGATCTATAAAAGGGAGTTGGCGTAAAATTCTTCGACAGTGGAAAGGACAACAAAGGGGAAGTGAGGAAAGATGTATTTCTTCGGTTGCTGAAACAAGCACTGACCACCGTAAAAGTCAATTGTAAAAAAAAATATAATTTCAAGTTTTGAAGTCACTGGTATAATGCCATTAGATCGGCAAAAAATTCTTGAAAAAATTGCCTCAAATAGAACGGAAGGAAACTGCAGATGAACCTATAGTTACCTGTTTAAAAGATATGTTCGAAAAAGCTCGATTCAACAAGGACACTTCTACCAGAAGACAGAAAAAAAATGTGAAAGCAGGAAAGAGTATTTCCCAGGAGGATCTTAAACGAGTATCTTCTTCCCCTCCAAAAACAGCTGCAAAAAAAAAGAGAGAAAAAAAGTTCTATCAGAATCAGCAGAAAGCAATCTGAAAGAAACTATGGTAGTAGATGACAATGACAATAATAATAATCCTAAAATATTTTCTGATTTGGATGATGAAATTAATGGACTAAATGAAAATATCTCGACCATTGCTGCAGATCAAGTGACAGTCTAAAAATTGGTGATTATTACATTTAGCCAATATGAATACACTGGTGGGAAAAAAAAATTTGTTGCTAAAATTATTAACACCCATATGTGCACATTTTTAAGGCCAAGTGCTAAAATACAACAGGCTTTTATTTATCTCGAAGTGGAAGATACTGGAATTGTCCATAAGCAGGACATTGTTAGTAAATTATCAAATTATGAAGTGTTGAGACGTGGACAAATTCAATTTAAAGGATATAATATCATTTGGTAAAATATTCACCTTATTTTGTTCTCTGTCATTTATTTAAATAAAAATTCTATTGAAACAGACATATTACATCTTTTTTTTTTTAACTAGTTTGGCTCACAAATGTTTGTTGACTATTTTTCTCGCCCCTACTTGATCCCAACTTGCAACTCTCATAAGAAAACGAGCTGTTTTCAAGTCGCCCCATTTACGGGGTGACTTGAAAATAAGTAAAAAAAATTTTTTTTGGGAAAATGTAGGAGCCTTACAATTTCCCAAATTCACTAAAAGCCTTCACTGGTTTCCAAAGTAACCTAAATTAACCTCATTATAGTGATAAAAAAAATGTAGTAGATAAACACCCAAATATTGTGAAAAAGTTATCAAGTCGCCCCGTTTTACTACGTTCATTCAGCAATTACACGATGAGCTCACTCGAGGATACTTCCAACAAGACGAAGCCATGTTATAACCCATACCGCATGCAACACAATTATTTTTTTACGATAATTTTACGACGACAGAATAGTGTATCAAAATTTATTGTCATCCCGTTCTCTCAATATCGCCGTTCCCGATTTATTCCTGTTTACTTAATTGAGACCGGATTTGTGAAAACAATGCTCTAAATCTCGAAGAATTGCGACATGCAATTCTGATGAAATGGAGATAATTACTCCAGCAGCGGTATGCACAATGTCTTTGAAAATTTGAAGAATCGATTACGTTTGCCTACAGAATGTGGGGACCGGGGGGCAACAAGTTGAGCAATTGCTATGACTGGTGCTTACATTACTCAATAAACATTAAGATATTCGCTTTATGTTTATTACATTTTTTTGGTATTCCATCTACCTAACCTTACTTTAACTTTCAATCTGAAATAACAGTATTAATGGTCTAATCTAATTCAAAAACTCATAGTGCCCTTGATCGTGTCTTTTGTTGTATTCTCGATATGTTCATCTAAATATGGGATACTCTGTATGTTACGCTCATAAATAATCCAATTTTTCCATCTGGTCTACAGACCTAGAGAATTAGATTTATACGCCAGATGAGAATAATCCCGATTTTGATTATTTTGACAGAGTTAAACTAGTACAAACCAACTAGAAATTATTACAGGGTTTTCAATGGTTTTGGCGGAGGCGAGGTTTGAAAATAATAATAAATTAGTCGTCTCCGGATTATTACAAATACATTAATCGAAAATTTATAACCTGGGCTAATCTATCATTATAATTCGTCATTTGAAAGCCACCATTATGGTTTGTAAATTTCAAATTTAGTAAACTCTACAGTTTCCATTTTTATAGAAACTACAGTTTTCCTTGATCCTTAGACAACTCGTAAATTTTAATAATATTATTTTTAATAAATTATTTTATTGCTGCTGGAAATTTAAGCGAATATTTTATTTCACTTTAAAATATAGGTAGTCTCCTTTTATGTTGCTAAATAAAATTGTTTATTTCTTGCTTGAAATTATGTAATTTATCTACATCACAAAAAAAGTTCGATTCCTGCAAAAAAGATCATTTATTTTTGTTGCAACAGTGTCAGATAAATCAGATTTATCGAAACAATTGTTTCGATAAATCTGATATTTTTAAGTGAGACAACAGGATGAAATCGGGTACAACTATATCGGGAGAACGGTATGGCCATAAATTTTGATCAACTATTCTATTGTCGCAAAACTCTAGTAAAAAATTGATTATCCTACGATCAATATGTGCTGTCGCTCTGTCTTCTTGGAAACATCCTCGAGTGCGCTCATCATCGTATAATAGACTCTATTAGTTGTGGCAACACATAATTATGCAACCTACAAATGTACTACTGTCATGATACACCGATTGCCTGGAACTTGACCCTTAATGTCTATAAAGGCGATATTTTCGCGAACATAGCGTAAAATTTTATTTTATTTCTCCTTTGAAGGAAATATTTAAGAATTTTCAGTAATTGTTTTATACATAGTGAACATACTTGATAATATACAGGGTGATCAGTTGAAAATTCTATATTTTAAACCCATTTTTTGTGTTTAAAAATACAGCTAGAACAAAAATTAAAAAATGGATCTGTAGCATATTTTACCAAGTTTCCCTATATGCCATGAGTGCGTCTATCTCAAGAATATAAAGGGGGCACCACAGTCGTTTTTTTTAACGGGACACCCTGTATATTTTCGGATATTTCGATAGTTCCTTTCCTCCCCATTATAAATACATATGATTGTTATATATTCCATCTTTAAATAACTGAGTTATTCAAATAAAAAAGTAATATTCTTAAAAGTTTGGGATACCTACAATAGGCCAGGCGACAGGTAGTTCAATAAGGAAATAATTAGTGGAAAGCTGGAAATTGCTTTAATCGCTTTATTTGGACCCAGATATTACTCTCCCAAGTTTTCCCCCTCGAGCGAAGTCGGCGTTGGCCCTTCTGTCCCTAAGAAGGTACCATTTTTCGGTTTCTTGCAAATATCCCCCAAACCATCAACTTTATCAACAAAATACTTATAAAAAATAATCTAGAGTAAATTTGCTACAAAAATGTTCTTTACGGTTTGTCTCTAAAGTGAACCGTTATGATACTACGACCATTCAAAGTGGAACCCTTTTTGATTCTTGCGGAAAAGTTATCGAAATCATATGCCATATCAAAGTTTCTATATGTTATAAGTACATTCAGTTCAGATTCAGTACATTTTACAAGTAGACTTCATTACTTTCTCACCGAGGGCGCTGGCAACACTGTGTACGTAGGGATAGTAACACCTGCAGATGCAGCTGGCTTGCCGCGCTCAGCCTCCCATACAGCTGGCAACGCTGCTCCCATACCACAGCAGTGTCATGAACGATTTGGTTAAGTGTATACGTGTTTACGGACAAAATAATCAATCAAGATTGTAGTTTGAGAAAGTGCGGCAATGGCCGCGGCTGGTAATCCAACCATTTGTTTTATTTATGAAAAAGGTTTAGAAGATGGAGACACTATTATAGTGAAGGAGAGAGAATTAAGAACCTTACGTGAAAGTAGTGTGAAAAGACGTGATAATAGACATGTGCAATTACAAGGATTGCAGAATGTTACGGTTCATGTTAAGTGCCAAAAATCGTATACCAAAGACAAAAATATTGCCGCGGCAATAAAATCTTGGGAAAGGGCAGCAACGGACCGAAGCTCGCGATCGTGTGAACAGTTCGACTTCAAGGTTAATTGTATTTTGTGCGGCAAAAATGCATCCAAAGAATATCAATTCACATTCAAAGAGATATTCGAAGATTTTGAGGGCTATATTCCTAATAAGAAAACGTTGAAAAACAGGTTGCTTGGTAAATATGGTGCTGATATCATTGTCACAGCAAGAAAAAAATAATGAATCTGTGATTTGTTTTCGCGACACAGGCTACAAAATACTCACGGAAAATTGGTACCATTGTCGAAAGATCGATGATCAGGAGGAGCGTCTAAGAATTGTAAAAGCCGCGGCAGACATAATAAGGGAAGATATAAGATCCACGATCTATGATACAGAAACCTATCCTCCATCCGATTCATTTTTTGACGATGCTACAAGTGATGTTCCCCAATCTTTAAATTATTTCCTGGGAGAAGTCATTCTAAAAAAGAAATGCGCAGCGGAAAACACATGGAAGAAGAAGTGCACATCAATTGCACACGCTGTTGTAGCGGCAGTCAGGCAGAGATCATTTCTGTCTTCCGTGCAAATAGGTCTTGCGGCTGTTCTGTCACGAAAGTATGGTTCTAAAGCACTTCTCAATACCCCTTTGGGCCTAGGATATTGTGCTTCGTATGATGAAGCCAGGCTTACTCTACCGCCAGCTGGTGTGGAAAAGAGTGATTTTATGTCAATACTAGTCAATAATAATAAGACTAATCGTAGGTACTTTGCCACAGCTGTTTACATTGAAAAGCTTGTAACAAGTTAACAGCTTGTGCACCTGGAATGCTGACAAATATTTATAATATGTAGAAACTTTGATATGGCATATGATCTCGATAACTTTTCCGCAAAAATCAAAAAGGGTTCCACTTTGAATGGTCGTAGCATCGTAACAGTTCACTTTAGAGACAAACGGTAAAGAACATTTTTGTAACAAATTTACTCTAGATTATTTTATATAATAGGTATTTTGTTGGTAAAGTTGATGGTTTGGGAGATATTTGCAAAAACCGAAAATGGTACCTTCTTAGGGCCAGAAGGGCCAACGCCGACGAGGCTTTTTTCTCGACCTGTCGCCTGGCCTACAACTAAATTATTTTCAACATAGATAGCCATGCATAAAACAATAATGATTTAAAATACCGATTGTTAATCTATCAAATTAATTTTGTTTAGTCGGTTTCGATTTTTCTGTTTTGAGTTCTTCTTAAAGAGTTTTTTGTATATAAATACATAATAATGCCCGTGTATTCTGTAGAAGAACGTAATATAATATTAAATGTATATTTTCTTTCCAATGGAAGTATAACTAAAGCCAAACGTTTATATCAAAGAAGATATCCGCAGAGAAGATGCCCACATAAAACTTATTTTAAACACCTTATAAAAAAAATTAGAAGAACAAGTTCGTTGCATAACACCAAAAGAAATTATACTGCAAATGAAGAACAGGAACTAAATGTTATATTATATTTTACTGAACATCCTTCAAAATCTATTAGGGATGCAGTCCGAGATCTTGAGATGTCCTACGGATATAATCAAAATGTACTCAAGAAAAATAAATGTAAACCATATAAATTTAGTGTGGTTGAAAAATTGAATGACAACGATTACGAAAAGCGTATGAATTTTTGCAATGAAATTTGATAGACGAAATAACCATTATTGGTCTATTGAAAATCCCCAACTAGTAAAGGAAATTCAGCGACAAGGTCGCCAGTCTATAAGGGTTTGGTGTGGATTATTGACCAATACAATTTTTGGGCCGATTTTTTTACGAAGGTGGTTTAAATGGAAAAAAGATATAAACAATTAGTAGAAAATGAAATAAAAGATTTTATAGATGATCTTCCGTTACAAATTTCTACGCAGATAATCTGGCAGCAAACGTGGATAGGCAGAAGTGGCACTATACTATGGCCTCCACGAGGCGCAGATTTAACACCTCTCGACTTTTTTATGGGGTACACTTAAAAATAGAATATATAAAGATAGACCTAATAATTTTGAAGAATTAAAACAAAAAATTGTCAGGGAAGTAGAGGTTTTAAAAATAATCCAGAAATGTTTCAACGGATTAGAGAAAATTACATAAAAAGATTAAACCTTTGTTGGATAAATAACGGTGGAATTTTTGAACATTTGTTATAATTTTTGCTTAACTTGTATGTTGTTATATGTATTTAAATTGTAAATATTATTAAAAAATCGTTTATAGGTAATGCAAATTTGTTTTTTGATGAATTTAGGTGCATTTAGTTGAATAACTCAGTTATTTGAGGATGGAATATATACCAATCATATATAGTTATAATGGGAAGGAAAGGAACTATCCAAACATCAGAAAATATACAGGGTGTACCGTTTAAAAAAACGACCATGTGGCGCCCCCTTTATATTCTAGAGATAGACGCAAACTCATAGCATATAGGAAAACTTGGTAAAATATGCTACAGATCCATTTTATTATTTTTGTTCTAGCTATATTTTTAAGCACAAAAAATGGGTTTAAAAAGTAGAATTTTCAACTGATCACCCTGTACAGTGTGCAACATATTAGAAAAACTCTATTATTGATTTAATAAATTAATATTAAAACGGATTTAGTATCCACCAATAGGAATTACGATCTGTGAAAATCAAATTGCACATGTCATTACTTTGTTGATAACCTCAAATTATTGACATAATTTATAACCTTTCTTTTTTTATAAAATAACTTTGTATTTGGATTGTTGGAATATAATATTTAATTAAGAACATTTTTAGCCTTACCAATTTTGTGATTTAAAATGATTTCTAGTTCACTGTTTTAATTATCAGTATATCAATATAAGTACCTGTAAAATAAAATATATAAACCGGTTGTATGAGTAACATATTTGACTTCTGCAAAAAAAAGTAAAGTAGGTAATATGGAAGGGAGAAAATTGTTCTTCTAATTTGGTATCCTTTGGAAAATTAAACATTTTACATCCAGTTTTATTAGCATGATAATATTCTGGAGCAAATCATAAATCCATAGTTCAAAATTAACACAAAAACGTCTCCTTAAATCGATAAACAACACTTGAACTTGAATATACGAATGTTAGGTTATAAAACGTCACAAACAAGTTAAATGGATGAAGTTAGCAGCCACTAGCTTTTGACTTTACTCCTATTGGAGGATACATATTTCATCCGTTTTTAATATTAATTAATTATATTAATAATATCAATTTCTGTAATGCGTTATAATTGCATATATCACATGCTTTGTGTTGGTAAATAGTAACTGAGCGTCCTTAAATATTTTTTACGGAGAAATATTTAAGGGAGAAATAAAAAAAAATTACGTTGTCTCCAGTTCGTGAAAACTTTGATATTACCTGACATTTCAATCTGACATAAAAATTAAATCACGGTATTAATAATCTAATCAAAGACATGCGCTCGAAAATTCATGGTGCAAACTAAGATTTTTTTTGTCCGTACATGTTAGCAATTTTTTCTACGATTTTTTGGAAATGCTTGAAGTACTGCAAGTAAAATAGGTACAAAAAAAATCTAAAAATCAAATGTCACAAAATCAAATGTTTTTTTTACATTAATTTCCATAATTTAATTTTTTAAATATTTAATTTTAACTTAAAAAAATCAGGTTGTCAACAAAAGATGAAACTAACACCGAATTAGTAATTTTTTCATCCATAGATGATACCAACTTGGTTAGCGAAAGGCGCGTTTTATATATTACCCAGTATTTTAATGTTTGTACAAACTATATCAATGTTAGTGTCGTCACATTTAAGGTGCAAGATGTCCCGCGTATGCGGGTCGCTAGATTTCCTGTCTTCATTGCTGAGTTGAGGGAAACATAAAATCTAGTCTTATACAATTTCTTAAGAGGAATCCGATTTTGTAGAGATATTAAAAATTAAACGTCAAATATACAAGTTAAATAAGTACCATCCCGAGTTTAGCAATGTGAAATAGTTGGTACTTATTCGCAATAACCTGACAGATATTTTAATAAAATTTATTAAATAGTGTAGGCCTGAAAATGATCAATAATTTCACAATTTTTCAGTCATTTTACATACATTTTATTAAACAATAATATCACAATAAACATGATAATAAAACAAAGGAGATACTCTAAAATATATTCTTCATAGTCGCGAAATTCGCAATTTTTTAGCGATTGCAACTTTTTCCCTTATTTTCTATTATCTATTTAAAATATCCCATACTCCAAAAATGAGAGATTCGTTTTGAATTCAACTTCATTTAAAACCAGCGAATATATCGGCTATGCAAATAACCTGAAAACTATATAAACTACCTATAACAGGATATAAATAAAAAACAGCAACGAATTAAATATAACTATAAAATAAAAAGTTATAATTGTTGAAAATGGTTACCTCATTGAGAACAATATATTCTATACAGATCGAGATCACTAGGAACACGACTAGCGGTATGCGCAGTTTACAGTCGCCCGTCTATACGAACAACAACAGTCCACCCCAGCTTCAATACTGAAATCAGCTATGCTAAACTGTTGTCTCTCAGTGCTCTGGCTTCTAATGCGCAATCGTTATCTTTCGTTTGGACTTCGTATTCAGCCTACATTCATCACCTTATCGTGGTGACAACAAACGGGCGACTGTAAATTACGCATACAGCTGGTCGTGTTTCTAGCGGTCCGGCTCGATCTGTATACAGGGTGTCCCATAATTAAGGGGGTGATACAACTAGAAAAAATAAGTTGTCTTGTTTATTTTTGTAGAGGTATTCCACTATTGCATACCTAGCCTGTATTGCAATATTAAAATACAAATAACTCCAAAACGATGGCTCCTATCAAAATTTACTAACAGCCTTTTTTATGCAGTTTTTAACACTGCACTGGTGCCTTTTTCGGTTTCAAATGTTAAAGAAAAATAAGACAAAAAATTATAACGACTATTTCCCTCATATAAGAACCAATGAATAGCAAGATTTTAAAAATTTGGACCGATAAGAAAAAACTTTCAGCAATTTGCATTCGAATTGAAAATTTTACATAAAATTACAGCGAACATTGCACTGGTCTTAAAACGTCAGCTGAATCAATATAAAAATCGAAGATTTCTTTTTTCTTTTTTATTTTTCTGTGAAGATAGTAGGCTTATAGAAGCAAGAGAAACATAATTAATTCCCTACTTTTTAAATATTTTGGATTTTTCTATAAGAAATAATAATTTTAAAATTCGATTTTTAAATAAATCCGCTTAAAAATTGTGACACGGGAATAAACGTATACCCAGCCGTGACTGTAATAATTTGGATTGTTAATTCAGTTAATAATAAAAAATATTTCTTGTTCTATTTTTGTTCTGGAAATAGTCATATAAATACATAAAAAATAATCTGAAAATTCAGCAATAAAAGCGTGTTGGCTTTTAGAAACCGCATTAGTTCATTTTGATGTGGATTTGACTGAAAAAAGTACCCTCGACTGCGTCTCGGGCACTTTTTGCCAAATCACATCAAAACGAACTCAAGCAGTTCCTAGTCAACACGTTTTCATGCGACGAATTTTCGATAATTTTTAATGCACTTAATATATTGCTACAGAAAATTCACCCTCCCCCATGTAACTAAGCCAACAAATCATGATATTTACATAAAAATTTGAAAAAATATGTAACATTATAAAGTTAATAAATGGTCCAAATTTAATTTTTGCAACTTCAAAACAACGTTTAAATTGTTGTCTTCTAATTTCTTAGATTATTCTGTTTTGTCAATCTTGAATATTTTCGCATCCATTCTTATATATAACAGCTTTTAAATGCCCCCATAAAAAGGGGGTCAGATTAGGATGCTTAGCGGCAGACATCCTCCCATATCTTCCAATCCAAATATTGTATCTATTATTTAAGAAATTAGTTATCCCAGCTACATTATGAAGAGTGGTTCCATTTTGATGCCAAATATTCTACATATTCTTCTATGGGAAGCTCTTCTAATACGTGTACAATCTCATTGCTTAGTCATTGCAAATATTCGGGATTTCTCTTTCTGAGTATTTCACGGAAAGAAAACTATTCTATATCAAAGTAATCGATTATTCTTGAATGTTTATACTTGTCACTAGAAAAATATTACTTGGCATAATAAAGTCAATATAAGTTAGATTCCTTCGAAGTATAATATACTCTTAATAGTACACTTCTGTCGAGTACTGTTAACCGTGAGAGTAAGTATAAGGACATCTTGAAGTAAATTCTTATTTAAATGTTTTTCTTAACATAAGAATACTACTCTTGGAATAAAACTACAGACAACTTTGTTGGAAGAATTATACATACTATTAATCCAGTAACTGTTATCCTTGATTGAATACTTGCTAATCTCAATGTGAAGTGTTCTAAAAAGAGAACAAGTGAATCGCGCACGCGCAGTGGTAGGAGGTAGAAAACTATGCCTTTGCCAAACAAATATGATATCTTACCTACTAAGCGTCGAATTGTGGGTGCTGTACTTTGTTCATAGATATTGATTATTATGAAATAATTTATATTTGTAAAGTTACACTTGAAAAAAGAAGTATATGAACACTATGAAATGTGAAATAGAAGTTAATGAGTCTACGATGGAAGAGCTATTAGCAAACTGGGAATTGGAGTCCTTAATTTCAATATTAGAAGGTAAGCTTAATAATTCTGGTTTTACTGCATGCAAGCTATTTTAATTACGTTATACTTTACAAGAAATGAATACACAACGTCACTATATTGTAGGTGAAAAGGTATTCATTAGAAGTTTATTGGTTCTGTATAGATTTCCCAAGTTATTTTTCTTTTTGATAATTTTTGCTTGTGTATTATATACAATCTGTAGTCAAGATCTGCATTTTTATTGTAGTGGCGTATTATTATACAATTCATATACAGGGTGACTGGTAAGTCGGCTTATTCCTTTGAGGGTGGGTTAGTAGAACTCATTTGCAATTGATTTAGAGATCTAATAGTTTTTGAGACATTTTATTTTTATAATAAAATAATAATAGAACTTTCTTTAATATTTCAGTTTCCTGCGTTAGTTTACATATAGTTATATAACAAAAATTAGGTTAAATACTTTAATAAATAAGATAACAAGACGAGCTAAAAAATTACATTTGTGAAAAAAAATTTCAACTACATTCATAGGAATTTATTTTTAAAACTTGATAATGCATTAAACGAGCAAATTATTTAAAAACTTCTCTACTTTATATATTACTTTTCGAATGAGGTTTATATGAAGTTTTAAAAACTATATTTTACTTCTATAAATAATACAAAAATCCTAGGTCCATTGTTTTCAAATTAAAGAGGTACAGGTTGTTTCGAAAAACATGTGCCATCGCTTAAACGGAAATTCTACATTAAAAAAAAAGACAAAAATACACTTAATTCCTATTAACATAGGTCCATTTTTGCTTCGTTTCTGAGATATTAAAGTTTTGTTTTTCTTTACGTAACTGTAAAAAAATATATACGCCACTGATTTTTTTTAGTTTTTGAAGGCCCAATTATGTAGAAAGTTAATTGCCGAAAAAATGTCACCTTTTGACGTTTTTTAGATATCGGCATCGTGTAGAAGATAAATGCAATTTTTAAAGTCTTTTTAAGTCTATTAAAAAAAATTAAATAATGCTATTAAGTACTCTACATAAAAAATTGTATTTATCTCCTACACGAAACCTAAATCTAACAAAAAATCAAGAGGTGACTTCTTTTCAGCAATTAACTGTCTACATAACTGTGCCATCTAAAACTAAAGAAGTCAGTGGTGTATATATTTTCTTTACAAAATTAACTGAAATAATAATAAAACTTCAACATTCTGCACTTCAAGTATGAAACAGCAATGGGCCCATGTTGACTATTTGTCTTATTTTTGAGTGAAAGGTTTGCTTAAGCGAAGACACATGTTTTTTGAAACACATAGGGGCATGCGAAGTTTCTAAAAAAAAAAAATATAATAAAATCTCAAAAACTGTTAGGTTTTGCATTATGCATATTATAGTTAAATCAGTTGCAAATGAGCTCTACTAACATCCCTTGAAAGGAATACGGCGACTTACTAGTCATGCACCCTGATGTGTACCTATACATATAACATTATTAATCAATGACTTTCAGAAGTCATTGATATTAATTTATTATCAGTGTAGGATTAAAGTTCTTTGTTCTTGCCAAAAAATGCTAAGCATGCATGGAAATTTTGTGATTATTCAAATGGGCTTGAAAATTTCGGTTTCATATGTACAAAACTTCTTATGCCATACCTACCTGTTTGAAAATTCGAGCATACTTTTCTATTATATAGTTAACTACAATGATTTGTTTAAATTATTTATACTTTAATATAAATAATTGTTCTCTAGGTCAAGAAAATTAACTAACGTTGGACAATTTACTGGAAATTTCAAAAGAACAGATTATAGAACTTCGGAAAGAGAATAAAATTCATAAAATACTTAAAAGCATATAAAGAAATAATGTGCCTTCCTGTGGTAAATTTGAAATCTCATATACAGTGTGTTCACGAATGGACTTATACTTGTAAAATTTTTTGTTTTTGGTTTCTTAATAAAACGTCATTCTTCATAAAAACTTCTAATTCTGAAAAGTCCTTAACAATCCCAGAAATTCAAATTTGATTCAAATAATTTATCAGTTTTATTTAAATATTGTCTGAACGTTATTTGTGGCGTTCTCTCAATTTTTCCTTTTCTTTTTTGGCTACCACATGAATAATTCTTCGTTATCTAAAAAATTTAGTTAGTTACCCAGTATGTTATTGGAAAAATAAACCTTTACGCTTGTGACTTTACGTCAAAAGATTAGTCAGAGGGTGTTTTTTGACAATTAATATAAGACAAAATAATAATAATATAATTCCTTAACGTTTCAAAAACACCCTCTGACTAATCTTTTAATGTAAAGTCATAAGCGCAGAGATTTATTTTTTCCTGTACCATACTGGTAACTAACTATATTTTTTAGATAACAAAGAATTATTCATGTGGTAGTAAGTTCCAAAAAAAAGAAAATAGTATTATTTAAATAATACAATTGTTGCACGAAATGAAATTTATCCCTACATTAAGTGGTAAATTTAATAGATCGAAATATTAAAACAAGAAAGAAAAGATTTTAGTCAACATCAAATATTTATTGATTCAAGTAATTCATCAGTTTTGTTTAAATAATATAGTTGTTGAACGAAATGACACATTTCTTATATTAAGTGTTAAATGTAACAGATCGCAATATCTCTACTTTTGAACTGAATAAATGAAATCTTAGATTAAGTATAAGTTAGTATTGAATATTGTTCGAAACTTCCTCTTAGCTGAAGTAGAACCATTATTCTAAATTTAATAATTAGTTATCATTAAAAGAAGGACACTAAGATAATGACTTTTAAGAATAACGTTTTCCTTGATGGAAAAATATGTATTAATTCTTGCGGATATGAGTACAATAATGTCTTAATTTAAGAATAGTAGCCTTAAATATAGTTTAGATTTTTTTCCGTGTTCTCCCTATATAATAAAACTGCATTGCCAGCACTACATTTGTATCATTAGAAATATAATAATATATTTTAGACCGAGCGCACACTGGCGGAATTTACAAACATCCTGGCCAAAATCCTAAATAAAGTTGGTCCCAACCGATTGTACTATTGTTTCTAAGCAAGTCATGACTTGACCGAGACAATGGCGCACGCGCAACTGCTTCTGAACAAAAACGCATAGCATACCACAGTTTAAAGTTTGCATTGTTGGCTTGTTAATGCATATGTTATTTTATGTTGTGTAATATTACTATTGCAAATAATAATATACGAAGTGTGTGATGAGCTGTATTGAACTTTTTGATATGGATTTAGAACCTGCAGGTAGGTACTGTTGTACTCTATATACTAGTCATTTTGTATCTGTTCATATAGTTTTAATTTTGTGTCTATCAATATTAGTCTGTTAATTTGCATAATTAAAAAAATATTTATACTTCGTCATACTTTAAAGTTTTGAATTCAGTCGAATCAAAGAACATTTGAAATATCGCTAGAAAGGTAGAAGTGTTATCTACCTCGCTAAGCAAGTTTGAGGTGCTACTATGCGCTATTCCTCATACAGAGTGTGAATATTTGTTGTATAGTCAGAAATTAAAATACTGCTGCTTTGTTTATGTAATAAAATGGGTGGTTTTAATACTTTTAGGTCCATCTACTGAGCATGTGGCCATACCTCGACGACAGCTAGTAGAGTATTACAGAAGTTGTACCTCAACAGATGGCAGAGAAAAATTGGAGAACTTAGTCACTAAAGTTCAAAGTGCTATTCACAGCGAGGAGATATCGCATAACAATTGTTATCAAAGTGTATTTATGAATATAACTCTAAATGGAGGGCTGCAAAAAGAAATAAAGTATACTTCAACAAAAAAGAGGCATTTTGGTTGGACACTGATCTCTCTTTTCCAGTCAAAATCACCGTAAAACGTAGTGTTGGTGGTAGACCTTCTAAACCGTTTTTCGAGAGCAGCGAAAGGTGAAAACGGCACAAAACAGAAGATTTACGTTCTAATACAAATACTTGTGAACTAGTGTTTGCTACGCAAATGAAACTGAGATCTGAGGGGCAAGCAAAAGCCGCTAAAATAATAAAGGATGCCGTTGCCACAGACAAACTGACCTATTCTGCAGAATCAACACATAGTCGTTATACACCAGATGAGGCTTTAGCGCTTATTATTAGTGCAAAACTATCAAAATTTCAGTATAACAAGACTGGGTGCGAACCACCACAACTGCAATATGTATCCTACTTATGAACCGGTAACTGCTGCGAGAAAAATATGCTATCCCGAAAACGTATGTATTAACGAATCGTATGTTGAAATATCTTTACAAAATTTACTAGACCATACTGCACAACGCCTATGCCAGACACTTAGTAATGTAATTTCTTCTCTTTCCGAAAATCAACGCAAAACTCTCTGTATGATTACAAAATGGGGTTCTGATGGAACATCCGGTCAAGCGGAGTACAAGCAAGTATTCCAGAATGATACAACTTCAGATGCAAGTATTTTTTTAATATCAATTGCCCCTATACAACTTGTAGCTGATAATGTAGAAAGTAATGGCAAAACTATTGTGTGGAGGAATCCTACTACATCTTCCCTTAGAAGTTACCGGCCACTAAAACTTCTGTTTGCTAAAGAGACAACAGAACTTACCAAAAGAGGAGAGTGATATGTCAATGATCAAATAGAGACACTTACATCTACTCAAATAGAATGTGGTGGTAAAATGGTACCAGTGAAATACAATTTAATTCTTACTATGATCGATGGATAAACTGTTAATGCAATAACGGACACTACGTCTCAGCAATGTTGCTATTTGTGTGGCATGACATCAAAACATTTTAACAATATATCCGTGTGTTTGTCAAAGAAAGTTGAAAATACAAAATATTTAGACTTTGGGATATCTCCGTTACATTCATGGATCCGCGTATTCGAGTGTTGGCTGCACGTGAGTTATAAAATAAACTTGGGCAAATGGCAGGCTCGAAAAAAAGAAGAGAAAGAAATTGTGGAAACCCGAAAAAAACATATCCAAGAAGAATTTCGGAAAGAATGGGCCTGTTAGTAGATAAACCTAAGCCTGGTTTTGGAAGTTCGAATGACGGGAATAGCGCAAGGACATCCTTTCATAATTACGAAATATCGGCTGACATCACAGGCATCAATAAAAATATAATATATCGATTTTATATAATACTTTTGGCACTCATAAGCACATTCCCTATTAATCTAAAAAAAGTTTAAAATTTATTGTCTAAAAACAGCAGTTGTATTTGTAAAGCATTATCCATGGTATTTTTTTACCAACTTCTGTGCACAAAATATTGTTTCATGGCTTTGAAATATTAGAACATGCCATAATGCCTCTAGGTTTACTTTCAGAGGAAGCTCAAGAATCTAGGAATAAGGATATAAGAGCTTATAGAGAATGTTATTCCCGAAAAATATCTCGACTAGAAAACATTGAAGATGTGATCCATAACCACCTCCTTGTTTCATCGGATCCGTATATAACAGATATTTCTAGAAAACATCAAAGAAAAAGTGCATCAGCGGAAGGATATCATAAAAAATTAAGAGACTTATTTGACTTTCCTACAGAAAACGTATGAGTTCATAATAAATACATACATGTAATCAACTTGTTTTCTTTTGAAATTCTTTAACTTAAGCTAAAATTGGCATTAGTAAGTATTTAGTATTTACATAAAAACAGAATATAAGTGCTGTCCATAACTAATATGTTTTGGCCAGAATTTTGAGAAATTCCGCCAGTGCGGAGCGCCAAGAAACATTTAGTTTAAAAAAATCCGTAGGATTCATTCGGGTTGATGATTTGCATTCAGAAAGATGTAAAGAATAAAATTCTATAGGTTGCCAAACAAAACGTTCGGAGGTTTTTTTTTTCACAAAAAAACAATAAAGTTATTACGGGAGCGCGAAACTCCAGCGTCTTAAAACCATTATAAAAATTCTTTCAAACGTTTCGGTTTATTACACCATCATCAGAGGAACTGTTAATTATTAGGCGTTTGTTTTAAATTTTGTTACAGGTTTGATGCTATTTGATTGCCTGTTTTAACGCAACTGAGTTGCTTTAAAACAGTCAATCAAATAACACCAAACATGTAATAAAATTTAAAACAAACACCTAATGATTAATAGTTTCTCTGATAAACCGAATCGTTAGAAAAAAAAATAAAATTAGTTTTATCTGACTATTTCACATTGCTAAACATTTTTAGAGTTGTCATCATCTCCGGTTATGCATGATTCAGATATGTATTTGTTTATACCGACAATAACGAATTATATCGATTTCTATAATAACATACTATTCGTTAAGCCCTTCTGAAGGATCATTGAAAATTAAAATTACCGTTGAGTGAGATAACTACTGTAAAAGTAAGAGGAATTGTAAAATTTTCAAAAAGCCGATTTTTTTACTCATCGTATATTTGACGATTCATATTTAATATCTCTACAGAATCGGTTTCCTCTCAAAAAATGCTACGAAACTAGATTTTAACTTTTTTTTCGAAGCTCAGCAATGAAGTCAGGAAATCCAGTGACCCACTTACGGGGGACACACCGTACCCTCTTCAGAACAGTAATGGAAACAATGTCGATTTTTCATAGACTGATAGTAAACAAACATTCAATTTTATTCTCTAGGTCAGCAAGGAGGGTAAAATGAAAGACAGATTAATAAAAGAATTCCAGGAGAAAATTGAGTTGAGAGAACGACAAATCAACAAATTGGAGAAAGAAGTCAAAGAATTGGAAGCAAATCTGATGATGACAAATGAAAAGCGTTTTAAGCTGCAGGAGACCATAGGAAGTATGGAGAAAGAATTACAGTCCACTAAAGCCCATGTAAATCAGTTAGCTGACATAAATACACGGTATGACATTGGTATGCAATGTTCAAATAATAATCGCTCTAACAATGACAAAACTATATTTTCAAATCACGAAAAACATCCTGATATAAGACATAACTTAGACAGTATTTTAAACTGTCAACACGAACCACTACAAGAAAAAAAGACTACCAATAATTTTGACGCATCTAAAAAATTCTGTGAAGTTAATTACAGTAATGAAATTAATTCAAAATCTTTGATCGGTTTAACATTACAAAAAAGTCGATTTTCTTAGAACAAGACTAAATTATCTAACAACTCTTAATATGTCACCAGTAACAGGTTCACAATCAGTCGAGTCTTTAAGTAAAAGTCCTTTTAAATGTTGCTCAACACAAACTTTAAGAAAAAGAATAAATTCACAACAGCATCTGAATAAAATATTAGAACTGACTGCCAACAGATACGAACTTTTACAGAGACAAGCTTACGAATCCTATGCTGAATTAACAAATTTAGTAAAATTGGCAATGTCAGGTCGAGAAATGTGTAATAAATAAATGTTTTGCTGTTATTACTTTGTAATTATTGTTTTAAGTCCATTTTTAAGAATTTTATTCTGAAAGAATACATTTGTCTACACTAGAAGCAGACTTCACAAAGCATTTGAATACATTAAGTAGTTTTCAAAAACTATTGTTTAGATTGTTTTCAGTTTTTCTAAATTTATGTAAATGTCATTATTGATGAAGATTTTCCATAAATCTATTGAGCTGCTTAAATATTTTTAAAAATTTCGTTTTAGTAGTAGGCTGAAAACATTTCAAAATTTATCAACCACTGATGAAAATGCATTTTGATGTCTGCTCCTCGTGTGAGTACGTAAGAATAAGTGAAGTTTCAACATGTCTTGAAGAATTTAATTCTGAGTCAAGTAATTTAGTAACATATGGAATGATTATTGAAAATTTATATATATTTTTTTTATATTTCAGTACCAGACTTAAATTCGTCAAGCCCTTCTGAAGGATCATTGAAAATTAAAATTACCGTTGAGTGAGATAACTACTGTGAAAGTAAGAGGAATTGTAATACATTAATTTAAATTGTTAAAAATATATGAAATAAAACAAGTAACTTCATAATGTTTGTATTATTCTCTGTTGTTTTCTTCATGTCAGAAGTAATCGATGTAATTCCTAATGCTTGTCAGACTCTGATCTATCAAAACAAAAGTATCTTCCTATCAGACTAGGAGCTTGTTCAACCGTTAGTTATTACCAACGAGTAAATATCTTAAGCAGAGAAGATATCGTAAAATCTGCTTCGACGGAAATTGTCACAAAGTGGTTTATCTAGGTGGGAGACGACGGTCAGTAGCGTTCCCTACGGAAGGGATAAAAATGTTTGAGTTATTAAACAGTTCGCAAATTAACAAATCAGTTTAAAGTGGCTATAAATACTAAACAGGTACAAATATTTCGCAGGTAGCAGATTTTTTATGAAAATTAAGGAGGTTGTTTTGATTGACGATATATTAAAAAAGAAAATTGCTTCATAAGATTGCCCGATCTCCTTTAAAATGGTTTTTTTGCTCCTTACTAAATTGTATGTTCAACCTTATTTGATTAAAAAAATGAAATACAATACCTTGCACAAAAATCAGTTGTTTCATATATTGTTCATAATTGTTTGGTAGAATTCTTTCAATTCTACCTGCCAATTATGTAAATTATACAAAAAATGAGTAGGTAGATAAGGAGAATAAAAGACGTGAATTTTTTAAACTGTAATTTAGGTAAATAATTGACCATTGTACAAATAAATTTAGAAAATTTAGAAACTAAATTCTATGTAAGTACAATATTAAGAAATCCATAGAAGATATTACAAAGATCATAACATATTATTTTACTACACCCCCTCTAAACAAATTTTAGTTCCATATACGTTTCAGAAACATTAATTTTTACCTTGAAACGTACCGCGTATGTGTACGTGTACGTTTATGAAATATTTATGTAACCCAAGATGTCCTACCTTAGTAATAATAATAATAATAATAAGTAATTTATTTCCTACAGGTTAAAGCATCCAATTACAGGAAAAGCTTAAAACTAAGTATACTGTGATATAAAATGCACAAATTTGCAATACACATAGTCATTAACATTACATTAAGAGTTTACAAGAAAACTCATACATAAAAGTAAAATATATTATAGTGTTGAAATAATCTAATTTAATAAGCACAGTTTTCTTCATATATATGAATTATTTTAGCTAAACTATCATAGTTGACATCACATAAAGATGAAATGGTGTTAAATGTTTTACACATATTAAAGACTGGTGACTTTATCATAAGGTTTGTACGAGGAGCATCGCAGTAAAAGAGGTTGTTTTGACGGGATTCTAATCTGGGGACTGATAGGTTTAGTTTACTTAAAAGAAATGAACAATCAACATTGTGACTAATTAATTTATAAAGAAAGGATAAAGCGACAACATCTCTTCTGAATCTGAGAGATTTAAGGTCAAACATATTAAGCAGTATATTGTTGGCTGTACCTCGGGGAGGATAAGATCCATTACATTTGAAAAACATAAATTTCAGACATTTGCGTTGAACTGATTCAATGCGTGACAATGAATTTTGATATATGGGAAACCAAATAATACAGCCATACTCCAATTTACTTCTTATAAATGATATGTATAACAGTTTCAGGGTGTCAATATTCACAAAACCGCCCCAATTTCTTACTAAAAAACCTAAGGCTCTAGATGCCGATTTGACCATTTCATCGATATGATTGTTGAAAGTAAGTTGGGTCAAAAATAATTCCCAGATCCTTATAATTCACACAACGATCTAAAATGTTATTATCTATTTTATATTGAAAGGTAACTGTCCTTCCTTGTATATGACATAACCTTACATTTGCCAATATTTAACTTTAGAGAATTGGCCGAGCACCAGTTAGAAATTTTATTAACTTCATTTTGCAGTAAGATACAATCCTCTATAGACCTTATCTCTAGGAAAATTTTGAGATCATCAGCAAATAGTAGGTGGTGAGAATGAATATTAGCTGTTAGATCGTTAATAAAAATAAGAAATAAAAGGGGTCCTAAATTTGATCCTGCGGAACTCCCGATACTGCTGTATAATTGATGTCTCCCAATTAAATAGGACTCAAATAAATAAATTAAAGAGTCAGAGAAACCAATTCCTCTCAGTTTTGATAGTAATAAAAAGTGATCTATTTGATCAAATGCCTTCTGTATGTCTGTGTATATAACATCAACTTGACCTTGTGAATCTAAGGATTCTGATATATACTGAGATATCGAGGCTAGATTGGTAATTGTAGATCTCTTCTCCATGAAACCATGTTGAGAAGGCGATATTGTATTTTTAACAGACCAGTAAATGTATTCATATAGAATAATCTCTAATAATTTGCCAAAGTTACATAATATTGCTATTGGTCTATAATTATTTAAATAAGAAGAATCACCGAATTTGAGTATGGGACATATTTTTGCAATTTTCCATATATCTGGATATTTACACGTAGTTAACGAGAGATTAAATAACAAAAGCAAGGGTTGAAACGTTTCATGCAATGTTCCAATTAAAACATTTCAAAACATTAACAACTTTATGTTACGAAACGTATCAACAGGATCTGGTACGTTTCAGCGATGCGGTTTCATTATGATTCAATTCACCTTAATACTTATATCTCAAATTATTAAACTGCAGTTTGCTTAGAAACATTTTAATTATTCTTCAGAGGAACTAATGAAAAGACAAATTATATGAAATAACAAATGTATTTTTGAATACATATTTGTGCGAATATATCATAAAACAAAAAATATTCTGTATATAAAAATAATTTAAAAAAAAAACTGTTCAAATTATGAAAGCATTGGTCATAAAAGCTGCTCCTTCGTTCCAACTAATGTTCGTCATTAATATTATTCAAGTCCTGTTCATCATTTTCACCCGCGTTCGCGTTCTAGCTTGGCTTTGCATTATTTGAAATCCGTGATGGTCATGATGGATGATAAATTAACGGCAGGAGTGGTTGTTGCTGCAAGCTTCACCATTGGTTCGCATGTAGCGAACGATGCGTATTGGCTAGTTTATTTAACGCGCGTTCAGAGCATCGCAGGTTCGACAGAGTGGCGAACAAATCCACTAAATCAAGATGAAATAACCTGATTTGTTTATCGCTTTCAAGATTATCGTTTATTCGTTTATGATTTATTTTTAATGTATAGAAAGAACGGCAGTGGCCACCCATGCTAGTTGAAAAATGACACAATTTACGAGGCAATTGTATTAACACAAAATCAGATTTTAATAAAAAAAAATCCGCTATTTTGTTCACTGAATTTTTCACGAGTATGTAAGCTGAAAGAGAAAATGCAATCTATTCATTAGGTACATTTTTTAAATCTGAAATGTATAGGAAACATGTACTAAAACATTCTATAAAAACATTTGTGCAACTTCACATAACTATTTCTAACCAATGTTATATTTTTTTAAATATTTTTAAATTAATGAAACATTTCATATATGTTTCATAACCATTTCCCGAAAATGTTACATTTTTGCTGTATTTCGGTATAAATTAAACGTTACATATATGTATGTCATGTTTAACGGGACTAGTTAGTTTAAAAAAATTTTTCTCTTGCGACCACACTTGCTTTCATAATTATGAACTTGATGACTTTTGCAAGTTTGTCTTAAACAATGTTCGATTCTGACGTTTCAATTTCATTTTACTAAGAGAATCCTCTTCGGCAGACACAAGAATGGTAGTATCCATCCTAGGTATCTCTATAGATGGAATATGGACATCCATAATTTCAGCAGCTGAAGTAGACGGAGTAGGTTCCAAAATAGTACCGACAGGTTTTGCATCCAATGGATGATAGCCTAAGGCAGACAGGATTATTTCAATTCAAGATTGTCTCAGCTTTGTCTGAAAATAAATCTTATTTATTTAGATACATTACCTAAATTGTTTTAGATTATAATCTCAGATCGCAAATTTCAATAGGGTTTTTTAATTTTTTAATTCTAAGGTAGAGACGCAAAATTCATATTATTTTTTAGCAAATTATAGTTAATCTCATACTGCATACTCTACTTCCGATTTCATAAAACAAGAAAAGTATTTTTGTGATATATTAAATGCCGTCACATTTTTTTCAGGCTTAATACCTACATGTCATCAATGTAACACCACTCTTATAGTAAACTTACATATTTTGTGCTCTGTACTATTCATGAGGGTATTACATTTTCCTTTAGAAGTACTTTGAAAGCAGGTCTCTCGAAGTCCCTCTCTTCAAAATGTTGCGAATACAACACTGCAAATTTTTGTATTTTTTTCATTAGTTTTATCAACGAATTTAGTTATCGATTCACTCTGCTGAAATTTCTTTGGGAACCTGTGGAAAAATATATAATTAGCAAGTATCACAAAAGCAACACTCTACACTTTGTCTATTTAATTTTACCACTTTAATAGAAATACATCAGACAACTAGCAGCGAAGATACATTATTTCATTATCTTTATTGTACGTTAATGATAATTTTACTTCTATAATTTTTTATTTGATTTCTTTTTAAGCAAGACAACAAATCCAGAATCAACTGCCACTGGATACGGAACAATAAATGTAAACAATGGGCCGTTCAACCCCCATAATACAATTAAGGTACATATACAACCAATTCACTACAGGCACAATTTACTAACGGATTCTGAATGTGGGCTACCGTTTTTAGGCTCACCCGTTGGCGTCATTGGAGAGTAAGGTCGCTGTTAAATATTACTGTTAGGCGCGGAACAAGATTATAGGGTTTTATTATAATTATTTCGTACACCAGTAAATAATAAAACTTGTTAATTATGACTCAGTGTTGTGCAGTTCCATTTTGTTCGGAAACAAAAGGCGGACATATGCTTCCGAGAGACAAAACTCGCCTAAAACAGTGGTTGCTAGCGATTCGCAGGGATAACCTTACTCCTTGGAAACATTCGTATGTTTGTAAGGAACATTTTAATCCTGACGATTATGCGTTACCAAAGAAGTCTACTACAGTAAATCGTAAGTAATAATCATGCACATTAATTGTTTTCATCATGCTCATGCTTGATATAACCTAACTCTAATGACATAAGACACCTCTGGTAGGTACAATAATTTCTTTACGGAGCAAGTAAATTACTACTTTCCCCTTCCGTCATCATTGTGTTAAATGTTTTTCAGCTAATTTTTATAAAAATTACTAAAAACTCGTGTTAAAAAAGCCATAGTAAACATTAACGTTCAGTGACAAGGACCTTACCCTACACTAGCGCCTCTCGTGGTGAATTCAAACGCGGTAGGTCTCGTACCGAGATAAAATTTAGGTCATTTATAATGAGTTAGGAGCTGCCATCTGTTGATATTTTTTAATATCAAGTGCGTGCAAATTCGGTTTGATTAAATAATTACAATTATTTAACATAACTTCTAAGAACATCATATTTTCTAATACGAAAAGATATAACCTTCAAATTTTAAATCACAAACCGACTTTAAATACCAACAATAAATTTTCGCCGTAGTACGCATGCGCAATTTTAAATTCGTGTCGCAATTGAAGTGAATATTTTTGCAATTTGCAAGCATCCAGTTCAAAGTTCAAAGCTGAAGTGTAATTCAAGGTCGTGCCGACAACATTTTATTCTAAACAAATGCATTCAACCAAATATGCAATCGACCAGCAGAATGTGCCTGTACCAAATTGGTTGTAAATATACCTTTATTGTTCAAACGTTTTTAAGCATTATGTTAGTTATAATAATGTTTATTTACTTACCTATGAAAAGTAATGACACTATTTTTGCAGTATGCAATAAACCACACGCTATGCAACTAACCAGCATGATTACTGGCTGATACTGATAAAGTCGTTTATAATGTTTATATTAAAATGATTAATTCTGTACAATATACGCACGCAGACGAATAAAATAACACCCTTGCAAAAACAAAACATAAATGCCAAATTCAACAAATGTAACACGAAAATGTTTTGTATATTGACACTGACACATAAAACTATGGAGTGTAGAGGAGAAACGTCTCCGTGTTAAAAAATGTGATCGGATTTTCGATGGAAGAATAGGTGGCGCTGATTTAGAGGAGGTATTCTACGTGATTTTGTTTTTACTATTTTTATTATTTTTTTACGCTGTATAATTCTTTTCAACACCTACATAATATTATGTTTTCGTTAGTTTATAGAATCTGAAGCTAGTTTCAGAGATATAGTAAGTGTTTAACTTCAGACTCAATCCCATAATACGATCAGCGCCACATCTCATACCTTACAGAATTCAGACCACATTTTGAACGTACCGTCCATAAGAGACGTTCCTCCTTCTCTACACTCCATACTATGGAGTGTAGAGAAGGAGAAACGTCTCCGTGTTAAAAAATGTGATCGGATTTTCGATGGAAGAATAGGTGGCGCTGATTTAGAGGAGGTATTCTACGTGATTTTGTTTTTACTATTTTTATTATTTTTTTTACGCTGTATAATTCTTTTCAACACCTACATAATATTATGTTTTCGTTAGTTTATAGAATCTGAAGCTAGTTTCAGAGATATAGTAAGTGTTTAACTTCAGACTCAATCCCATAATACGATCAGCGCCACATCTCATACATTACAGAATTCAGACCACATTTTGAACGTACCGTCCATAAGAGACGTTCCTCCTTCTCTACACTCCATACTCCATACATAAAACTAACCAGCACAAAGTGGTTTATCAAAATGGCGGACTGCAAACTTACATGTCGTTCGAATTGCCGGGTCCCCACTACTAATTGTTTCTCACCTGGGATAGTGGGAATTGTGGGATATTTACTCATTGGTTATTACCATAGAGAAACCAGATAAGAGGGCTTCTTTCTGTATAATTATTTGGAACGCGCGATATTCTTGCCATCTGTTGTTCGTCGGGCAAGAGTAAGAAAGAATCATACACTAAAAAAAAGGAAATCTGCAGGACAGCAATAGTTCTGGCACAAATAGTTTCCCTACTACTCAATAGATGACGCTGTACGAACCTGGTTGCATAAAAAAGGGCGCGTATTTTAAACCTGAATAAATATTGATGGATTTATGTAGCAAAAATTACTACTCACTTTAACATTTATACTAGGAATGTCGACATTCAAATGGTTTTTAAGTAAACTACATATTTAAAAAGTCACCGAATGTACCGACATTTTTAGTGTAAATGTTAAATTTAATAGTAATTTCTGACTACATATATCCAACACCTGTAATGTATACCTTGAACAGGTTGCCCTATTTTTAAAATATTGATATACTTATACCTACCCACCTTTAGCATGAGGATACAAAAGGATATTCACATTATGATATCAGCTCAAGCAAGTATTAATTTTTCAAATACTTAATCACATTTTGTATGTATATAGTCTAACAAAACAGTAATAAATATTGTGTATTAAAATGCAAAAAGATAAAAATACTTACCTACTTACGTTTTACTTTTAACGTCTCATAACTTATCGTCTTTTAGATTTATTAGATTCAATAAACCTTGTAACACATAAGTATAAGATCCTTTTTTTACATGGGCCGACCTAACTTACGAACCACTAGATGATTTAGTCTAGTCACATTTGTTTACTCCACTATATAAATAATTCACTCAGTTGTTCAAGCCAGGTTGGCTTTTTTAAACGCACATTTAGTAGCATGTGTAATAATGAAAATAACTAAAAAATAATAATATATTTAAATCTCATACGAGATAGTTACATAGTTACATTTGGTTCTCATCAGTACGATGTACTACTGAAAATACGATATTCTTTTACTTTCATGAAATGATCTGACTTTTCGGTTCAATTGGAATATTTATATGTAGAGACATGTATTTTATAAAAATATAGTATAAAAAAGTATAAAACATATAATACATTAAAGACAATATGAAATTTACTAGGAAATTTATAGATGTGCCCAGCAGTACAATTTGCAATACTGATAAATTAAATTTAAAATTCTTTAAAAAAAAAATAAATACTCTTATTGTAACATAAATAACAGAAAAAACAAATAAGACATTTCCATTTCTCTAAATAAATAAATTTAAACTCTCAACAAAGAAAATAAAAACCAACAGAAATAACAGATAAATAATAATTTAAAAAAATATATTTCCTTGTGGCCCAACACATACATGTAAAAATAAATAAGGTGGAAAAAATATGCAAAATATAAATATACAATGTACCTACTAGTGCTTAATAATTTTCATTTTCTTCTGAATTGCATTTTTGCGAGCTTGGTTATGAAAATTACGTGTAATATCATCAAAATATTTATTGATTATTAAAAATAAAAAGTAGGTATTCAATAACTCAGTTTTAATCTGCTAGGAATGGTTTGAACAGGAAAACCAAGAAAAATCTATTTTACTTAATACTGGTAACATTTTACTAATTAAATACTCAATATATCCAAAAGTCTTTAAAATTTCAATTACATTATCATGAATATTAATAACATAAATAACCAAATCCCTCGTAACATATTTAAGGCGTTGTATGTTATCAAATTCTTTAAACATTGTTAAAATATGTTGTGGCTCCAAATTGTCTGTTATTAATGAAGATTTACATTGAATACAATCTGTCAATTTAATTTTTTTAACTAAAAAACCCACAAACATATGCAACAGCTTGAGTGTCAAACTGATTATCATTAATTCATTTTCAAGTATCTATTTGAATCAGGAAAAAATGCAATTCGAAAGAATGAAAATCTTACCAAGATGTTTTACATTGATATATTAGAGACCACTCAAAAAACCAAGAGGAGGGCTTACCGGCTCTTCAATACCATGCCATAACCTCACATCGCATACTACGTATTTAAAGAAACAAGAAACACGTGGAAACTACATAAAAACATAAAACCGTATACAAGGTTGCCAGATGAAATACATGAAAAATCTTATCTTATAAATTTACTATATAAATTCATGTAAAATCGTGATTTTTTAAATCCTAGGTGGTAGACAGCCGCAATAAAATTGATAAGTATTATAGGCATACTATAGACCATAAATGAACCTATCTGGTTCCTTCATGCCATAGATTAAATCTGGTTCTTTAAGGCATACGAGCGTACGTGCAATCGTGTAATATCCCGCTAAATAGTGAGTTCTGGCAACAGGGAAAGGATAAAAATGTTTACTATTTATTACTATTTGACTGCGCCATCTCTGATATTTTAAATATATCAAATGGAAAAACTAAGGAGATATCTTTACCAAATCTTCGCTTCATAAGAGCAATTGTGCCCGACGAACACTCGATGGCGCTGCTGCATATGTTTCCTTTAGTCCGTATTTAATAAACCTGTCTAATTTGGTTAGTCTATGGTTATTACTCTCAAAGTAATGGCACAGCATATATTTATATCTGCTGTGGTAATGGAGAAAGTCACAGATAAAAAACTACTTTGGCAATTATTCTAGTTATAGCGATTTCTTGCGTCGAGTAACCAAGGAATTTGGAGTTACAAGATATTGTAATATCTGATGTTTAGCAACAAAGCTTTTTAGACAGATTACCATTTAAAACAGTCTATCTTGTACAAACACAATTGGATACCAAATTTTTTCTACAAACTGGCTTTTATTTGGATTAAGTTTCTTCCATACTAATTTACCTACTTGAAACTTGCTCTGGCATGAATTTGAAAATTTTTTTAGATGGTATTGCTTTTCTATCAAGTGATTTCTATTATACACGTGGGCGCCGCTAGACAACTTTCCATGGAGGGTCAAGAATAATATGCACATTTTTATGACTTTTTTTATTGAAAAACAAACAGGAAATTCTAAAAAATAAATGTGGACATTGATCTTTGTTAATAAAAGTAAAATAAACTTCAGAAACTTTTTTGCATTACATTGTAGCAAAGTATAAAAATGAATATAAATTCTAAACAATTTAGAAGGGTTGTCCTCATCCTCATTACTTACACCAAATCTTTCTGGAGATCTAGCAGCACAATATCGGCCTATTTTGCTCTATCAATCTATTAAGGAATTGGTCATGAACAAAATCTCTTACAGTTATTCAATAATGTGCAGGGCATCCATCGTTTTGAAAATAACTTGAGGTACATCCAGGGACATTTCATCCAAAATATCAGGTAGATCATTTGTCAAAAACTCTAAATAATTGTTACCATTTAAATTTATGTTAAAACATAAAGTTGTTTCCCAATAATGCAGGTTGTAAAAATTAGTAATCTCCTCATGAGAAAATTTATACAACTTTTTATACAAATCTTTGTAAATAAGAACATTAATAATAAAACTAGTTTGTGATTAGTGAGCCACTTCCATAAACCGCTCGATAAAAAAATAATTCACAGGTAGTGATGGAGTGTGATACAATTGGAAGGGCAAAGAACAAGGACATTTTTAAAGATATTTGAACGCATATTGTATTGGCATATTTTTTTATTGATGACAAAATCAAATTTCGACATTACAATAACACATTTTGGAACTTTCACTGGGTCATAAAAATTTATTCTCGCATGTAGAATCCATTAAATATTTTAAATCGATAAAATAAATATTTAAGTTTATGAAAAAAAAATGGTGCAAAGGGATAAAAACTTTAAATAATGTTTTATAAAAATTTATATGGGAAAAGCCACCGAATTAGGTAAAATTAGGAAAAATGGTGATATCTAATCCGTGACACTTTGCATAATGGTATGTATGGTAAGATAAGTTTCAAATCATCTCGTCTACCACCTCCTTTCAACTATACACCAAACATTCTGTATAAGACAAACTAACTACACCTATTTTTCACTGGTCTATCGATTTCTGAAGTTTCTGTATTAAAGTTGAATTACCCTGTACGATAGATTTAGAATATTACAAAACTTTCTATACCGATTATGTTATAACAGGACAGAAAAACTGACAGTTGACTGTAAAAATTGACAAAGGCTGATTTAGACAGAGGGTGCAGGCAGTTTCAAATTATTGTGAGGCCAAGTGGGGCAACCCAAAAAATCTGACCCACTGGTGCTAGTCAAGAAAAATGCGTGTATAGTTTTACCACCTATACTGCCCTTCTACGATAGAATATAACATCTGAAAAAAATGTAATTTTAGAGAAATTAACCGTTTTCCAAATTTCCACATTTTGAAATTAACAATTTTTTTTATTGGCAATTAAATTTGTATTCCTAATATATAACCATGTAACATAACATTGTATACATAGCTAAGGTACAAATGCCTTTAAAACCTCAAAAATGAATTTTTGCAGTGTAGAATTCCTGTGACAGCACAACATAGGCCAAGAAAGTTTTTGCTGCCCCTTGTAGAGTATGTTTTGTTTGTTTCTAGGCCTAATCTAATCTGAGGCGACATATAGGTTATGAGATTATGCCATATCTAACAATTATTGGAACATGACAGATTTTATTCATATTCATCATCACATAATAGGAGTAACTTTCACATAAAAGTGAACAAATCCAGGAGTTAATTCTATACAAAACGAGATTTTCTTCTGTGACCTTACTGTGAAATAGAACTTAATTTTTGTCCTCAAAAAAAAAAACCCACTGCCAATTACTTGGGGATCACCGTAGTAAAACTCGACATGTTAGGTTAGGTTAGGTTTGTTGTGAGTGGGTCTCAGTAGACCCTCCACTGCGGCCATCAGCAGGCCTATTGTGGCTCACGCCTAATTATATTTCACCCAATAAGTTCAGTCTCTTAATGAAAATGATAACTTTATTGAGTGAGAATGTGTCCAGATCCTCTGGCAGCAGTTGCCAAATATTGAGAATCGGATCCTCTCCACAGCGGGACAGGTACATAAGATGTGGTCTGCCTTCTCATCATCCTCCAGGTATAGACGGCACTCGGCGTATTCAGCTAGGCCGGTTTATGCAGATGATAGTTTAGTCGGCAGTGCCCGGTATATAGGCCTGTTAGAGTTTTCAGGTGTATCCTGTTTAACTCTAAAAGTTTCTTAGCTCTTAATTTCAAAGGGTATTTTATAAACGCCTTCGAATGAACTAATCCTGGTAACTCTTGCCAATACTGGAGAGTTTGCCTTTCAGCCCAGGTTGAGATAGCCATCTTGGCAGTACTTGAGGATATCCCAAGTATTGGTTCTGGTCCGATGAATCGTGATCCCGCTCCTTCTCTGGCTAAGGAGTCCGCTATTTCATTACCTTCCATACCAGTGGCCGGGTATCCAGACCAGAGTCACTTTGTTGTTCTTGCTCAAATGATTTAGAGCTTTCTGACAGTTCCATACCGTCTTGGAGTTACACCGGTAGGAGCCAAGAGCTTTTTAAGCTGCTTGGCTATCTGAGAAAATTTTTATTGATCTGCGTGTAAGATGCATATATTCCAGCCTTCGTACACGCAGTTCAATGGCATGAACCTCAGCCTGAAAAACAGTTGCATAAGTACCTAGGTTTGAGACTATCCTCACCCTTGGTCTGTAGCTGTGTACTCCGGCTCCTGTTCCCTCGGGAGTTTTGGAGCCGTCTGTAAACCAACATCTGTCTGCCTTTAGTAGGTCGGCTTTATTCCGATCCCACTCATCTCTTTCTGGAGAAAGGATGTTGAAGGTCAGCTCGTAGTTGGTCATAGTAGGCATAGTATCCGAGGGCATTCCCAGGATGCTGTGATTCTCTATGTCATCCAGCAGCCTGTTCCACTCCATGATACTAGTCTGCGGCATATTAATGGCCGCTTGTTGCAATCTGTAGGTTGCCCACCTGGCCTCTCTCTCCAGTTATATATGAAGAGGGGGTAAATCCATCCAACTCGACATGTGGTGGAGTTCATAATAAAAGTAATTTTTGACGTTTCAAAAAAGTCGTGGAATGTCACTAATATTTTTTTTTGACATTGGGACCAATTTTGCTCATCATCGAACTCAATCTCTTCCTTGATCTCTAGAATGTGTGTACCAAATTTGAAAGCTTTATCTCAAAACTGTCGCTGCTAGCGCGAACCACAGTCACACAGACAAAAAATTTTTTTTGTCTGAAATTTTTAGTATCGTCATAATTCGACGAAATTTGTCCAGAAATGCAATAAAAATGTTCTAAATTTTTTTTCAAGAATACATAACTAACTCACTTTGAGGGGTGAGGAAGTAATTATACTAATAATGGTAATACAGCTAATTTTTGAAAATACAATTTTTCGTATTCTCCCAAAGGTACATTACTGCGTTGTTTATTAAATGGTTTTGGGTGTATTAAAATTTTATTAATTATTTTATATTTTTTTTATTTTCTGTAAATAAGAAATTTTTAATTAAAACAAAATCGCGATTTTTCATTTAGAGTACTAATATAGGAAATACAATATTATTTAAATATCTATTGAAACAGAATGTTTAAAATGTTATTTAAAATTACAAATAGTAGACTTCCGAGAACATAGTTTCAGAAGAAAAAAGTATCCCACTGATCAAACCACAGAACTTCGAAATTACTAACAAAACAAGTTTGTAACTCTGCTGACAGCACTACATGGTTAACAACATGTGGATAGTGGGGTGGGCAGAATTAAGATGAGTGACAGAACAATAAATAACGCTGTTTTGTTGTGCCTCTTTACATTTCCTCATTCAACGACTATGATCTTAACTAATGGTTCCGCTCTGGTTTTCAGTGGCAGTTGTAGCACGATCTAGATTCCCGAATAAAATGCATTTGTTAAAAAAAGTTATTCATTATCACTGTTACAACTATCACTATCTGAATATGCACCTAAGAGGGATAGTCCGTTTGCTACCTGTTTAGAATTGGTTTCAATTACTGCATCTTTCTCTTGAATCTTTGTCGATTTATTTTCCTTTTCAATTTGTTCTATGTTATTGGTTGCTACCTCTTCAACTTTTTTTAACTTTTACAAGCCTCACCAATGAACTATTCTTTTTTATTCCTAATTTACCTAAATTTTTACTCCAACTAACACCAGCTGAAGTTGTATTTGGCATATTGTCTGTAGTTATAAGAGATTCTGAGGTTTCTGTTGCAGTAAAACTATTAGGGCTACCACTTTTTAGTGTTTTCAAATGTGGCTCCCCAAAATTCTCTTCTATTATTTCTTCTTCAATAACCAGTTTTCTCTTTTGGTTTGACTGAAACTTTATAGTCCTGAAAATGTAAAATTATTTTAAGTGTCACTCTAGTAGTTATTTTATTTAATATGATAATGCTATATTTTATCGATGGAAGGACCTGCCTTTGGACCCCGCCACCTATCTATAGAAAATATGCTTACTTTATATATTCCTCATCAAGTTGTTTTAATTTTTCTTCTCTCTCCCTTTCTGGTATTGAAGTGTCATAAGCAGAAAGCATAGTGTCATAATCTACAACTTGCTGCCTCCGATTTAAATCCTTCAACTCTTCTAGCGACTCTAACAATTCTATTTCATTTTTAGACTGCTTGGTACGATTTTCAAGCAATTTCATTGGATTGTTTGCTTCTTCTTCCTTAGCTTCCTCTTCCTCCCTTATTGCTTGTTCTTCTGCAAGTTTTAAGGCCATAAAATTACGGGTTGCACCTGCCTCTATTTCATAATCTGTATTTCTTGGGTCTGTTTTAAACGATATCTCTTGTAAACATCTTGTACACTAAAATAATTTATACAATTAGTTCAGAAATTTAATTTATAGCCATAAAACCACAAAAGCTACATGTAATTGTTATGGTTAATGAATATAAAACTAAAACAACAATTTAGAAACTCTATACACCCATACTATCAACTTTTCTAGGCACTTCGCTTTTTTGGAAAACAAGTTGTAAATGTGTGGCTTTCTTTAAACATAATTCTGTGTTATGCTACGGATAGGCAAACATTAAATAATAATTATATTTTTTAAATATATTACCTTAATGTAGAATCTGTATATTCTAATTCCTAAATAATCCTGATTCTCGACATCTTCCTTTCTTGCATTAAACTTTTTTCCCTTATAAATATATTCTCCACAAGTTGCACATCTCATATTAAAAGGAGCCATCAATCGCACTGTGTATTGTCTGTTTTTAGGCAATTTCATACGAGGAATTTTTGCAGGATCGAAATCTGGAGGGTAGTATTTCTGAAATTTTTAAGGTAAATAATACGCTTTATCTACTTACATTATACTTTAACTGAATAAATCAATGAATACTTACATTTAACACTTTCCTTTCAGACATTTTTTATATCGTTTTCAATGCCTTGTTAATGTTAATGTTAATACTAGAAACGTCCAAAATACAAACAATTTATAACCTTAAAACTACTTCTGTCAGAGACGCTTCTGTCATTGACAGTAAGTAGGTCAATAGGTGCGTTCTTTTTTTCTGTTCTGTGTTTCTAATTGCATTCTCAGTTAATCTAAAGTAGTTTTACGATTGCGAAGGCTATATCAAATGAAATTTTGCTTTTATTTATGCAGTGTAACCTTAAAACAACTTCAGTTGGATATATGCAGACAGTTGACATTTATCATTTAAGATTTAAGATTTGGCATTTAAATGGAAGACATTTAATCTAAAAGTTAAAAGTTGGTCAACTCTTAAATGTATAATCATATACTTATAGTTAATAAGTATATGTGTATAATGTAAAATTCTAAATGATAAAAATTATTTCTTCAATAAAAAACAGAAAAAACTTTATTTCCTATTTATTTTTAGAGGACTTCCAGAAGTGTTTTCTTACCTAATATAAATTTCCTATTTTAATTACATTGTATGGGCTGGTTTTATTTTGTTTTTCATAATTTTTTATTTGGTAGGTATGTGTGTACGTGTAGTTCGACGAGTTAGGCAAGAAACACATCAACCAATTTTAGGTTGGGTTTAGCCTATCCTTGGAAATTAACTTTGTAAATTGTAGTACTGTGCTTGTGGTTGAAAGTAAAATAAACAATGAAAAGAGGGTATATTATCCTAAAATACTTAATGTTTACATATTTTAGTGGCAGAGAAGCATGTAATCAAGTTTCACCACATCTCAACATTTTTTGGAAACAGCACAAGATATTTAGCCCGAGGAGAAAATTCTAATACTAATGTACATGTCGAAAAACTTACATTTATTGGAAGTGTACAGCCAGCCATTATTAAGGGTCAAGTGAGACCAAGTATGAAAAAGAAAAGTTACACTGTGGAGGTTTATAATTTTAACGTTTGAAATGGTTATTTATACCTTATACAAGTATTGTTTTTAGATGTTGTATGACTTAAACAGAGGTATTACACAAGCTTCATATACCTGCCCAAGGGGTTCTTGATTCCTGTTCACATATGGCAGCACCTTTTTTATGCCCATTACCACATTAGTGCTAGACATTCAATGCCAATGGAGTACCCCACGTTCCAAACCCAGTGAGAAAGTTATTGTTATACTGAGAGATGTCTTTCCGATGAAGAAAGAATTCAGAGCCAGCCAGAGGAAATTATCTGAAGAAAAAAATAAAAAAATTCCGTTCAAATTTAGGGGCAAGTAATGTTGTGGGGTTTGCCTGGTTGTTAAGGCCTGAGCCTAGTGAAGAAGCTACCCTGTTTATTCCTGACATTGAGACTGTTGTGCATAGCAAAGAATATATTGAATTTACTAACAAAAAAGATTATATTAGAGGGAAATGTACGTTGACATTGGATCAAATCAAATATATTGAAAAAAATTACTCATGGGCAACACAGCAATGCAAATTGGTATGTGGCTCGAAAACATAGGTTGACGACTAGCAAGTTTGGCATAATATTGCCTACATGTAAAAAAAAAATAAGTTTCATCCATCATGTTTAAAAGTTTAATAGAAGGATATAATTTAACAAGAATATCGGCAATACAATAGGGCAAGGACAATGAGGCAACTTTGCTACAAGAATTTAAAACACACAAATTTAAACATGCAATCATCCGGTTTATGGCTGGATTCTTGCGGTTTCTTGGGAGCAAGCCCGAATGGACATATTAACGAAGGTTGTGTCCCAGAAATTAAATGTCCTTTTAAATATAGAAATACCAATTCCCTAAGAGATGCCATAAGTGATAGGTCTTACTTTTACTGATATAATGAAAATGACCAGATTGTAATGAATATGAACCAGAACTATTACCACTAAGTACCGGGTCAGTTGTATTTAACTGGACACTCCATGTGCTATTTTATGGCCTAGACACCACATTGCGTAAAATCGATTCATAATCATGACGTTGATTATTTATGGAGACAACGTAATGCAACTAGAGCACAAACTCTGTATGGAGAGATATTCAGAAAGAAGACAACTTCGGAGAAACTATTTCGCCAGGTTGGAGCATCAATTTAGAACTGAACTTGATATAGAAATTGAAGAAAGATTTATTGTGGATGAAGAAACGGAAATTAATGTATTAGCTTTAGTGCATGTTGACCCAACCATTTCGGTAAGGCAAATTGAACATGAATTACCAGTTTCCAAAGAATCAGCCAGGAAAATTTTAAAGAAACACGGCTATCATTCTTATAAATATCAATTGCATCAATTTTTGTATGAAAATGATTATCAACGAAGAATAACCTTTTGTAATTGGTTATAGTTACGCCAATTAAGAAATGAGAATTTTATCAAAAACATTTTGTTCACTGATGAATTGAGATTTACAAACCTTGGGTTATTTAATCGAAACAACACTCGATATTGGGCAATTGAAAGTTCTCACATTATGAGACAAGGGCGATTTCAGGAGCAATTTGGCTTCAATATTTGGTTAGGGGTACTGGGCGACCATATCATAGGTCCAATAATTTTTGATGGAACTCTAACTGGACCAAGATATTTAGAATTTCTCCAAAATATAATAGTTCCACAAATTAATCAAATTCCCAATACCAATATTGACGAGGTTTACTTCCAACAATACGGGGCTGGACCACACAATGCTGTTATCGTTAGGGATTACTTAAATCAATTGTTTCCAGATTTTTGGATTGGTACCCATGGTTCAGTCAGATGGCCTGCAAGGTCGCCTGGCTTAACCCCACTTGATTTTTTATTTGGGCGCATTTGAAAAATAGAGTCTACATGACTGCTCCAACCACAAGGCAAGATCTGGAAGAAAGAGTTCGACACGAAATTGTACAAATAACACCTCAACAATTACAGAAAGTTAGGCATGCAACAATAAGTCGCGCTACTGTGTGTATTAATCAAAACGGTGAACAGTTAGAACAATTTTTATAATGGTTTATTATAATTTAGGTTTTAAATAGTTTTGTTATTCTATTTATTCATGGTTGTAACGTTTTATTAAAATTATTTCTTGTTTAATTTGTGTTTACGTTTTAAAAAATACTTTTATTATTACGAAGGATATCGTTAAGAAATGAATCATTTCTGATTAATAAAAAAAATAGCACAGTTTCATTAAAAAAATTTCCATAGGACCCCTACGGAAATGAAAATTAAATTCCGTTTTTTGAAAAAAAAAACCTAAAAATACTGGTACCTATCAGTAATTCAAACAACTATTTTCTTCTTTACAGACAAGTCTACAACCTTACTAATAATTTCCATAGCCTACTTAGTAATTTTCTTACATCGCATTCATCTGACGCGGCCATTTTGAAAAAATTAAAAAATTGTTCGTATCACTTATTTTTTGGAATTTTTAAAATCTGAAAAAACTGTTGCACTTTATGCTTAATAAGAAACCATCAAAAAATATAGTCATTCCATTTAAGAGAAGAAAGTTTGTCACTTCCGGTTCAACCGGACGTGATATTTTCATTCCTGTTAGTGTAAAAGTAGCCCATTGTCTAATTTATGTGTACCAAAAACCAAATTTTTAAATTCAAAAACAACCAAAATATTGGGGGCGTACATTGACTCGTGGCGACCCGGTATGCTGTACATATTTACGACCGGGGACATAATCATTGTGACTACTGTGGGTTTGAACCACAACTATTACCACCAAGTACAGGGTCAGTTGTATTTAACTGGACACTCCAAGTGTTATTTTATGGCCTAGACACCACATTGCGTAGATATTTTCACAATAAATAAAGATCTGGAGTGGGCATGAAATATGGACATTTTAAAAACATTTTATTTAACAAAATATTTACCCTATCAAAATGAAATGTTTTTCAGTAGAATTTAAGTGTATGTACTATTTATTTTAATAATGATAATAAATATTTAATAAAAAAATATGTGATTTATTATGTATTTATGACTAAATATTGTTGTTTTGTATGTAAATATCTTATTCTCTCTTGAAGACAGATTGTAATACTATTTTAATTTAGCAATTATAAATTCAAACTTTTCTAAATAGGGTACCTTTACTATTAAGAAAAATTAATGATACAAATATTTTCATAAAAAAATAGTTTATTACAGAATGTTACAATATAACATGTTTACTAGTGAGTTTGTATTAATCGATATATACTATTTCTGTTGGACGTAGATATGCAATAAAGAACTAAATACTAACAGCGAATTGAAATAATGACGAAAACAAGTTTTGTATACAATAATTCATCAAATTCTTATATATCATTACCTGTGCGGATGGGACGAGCACCTCGTGGATGGAAAGCGCCACAGAACGCCTCCATCCATGGGAAGGAGCGCTTCTTAAATTCGTGCAGGGAAAGGACCTTCCCAAACCTCATGTCTGTTCGGCATATATCCCGGATGACGTCGGTAACCGGCTGTCTTCTGAGGTAGTGCTGAACAGGCTGAGGAAAATTAACCACGGTCTGAACACCCGGGAGTGGAACGTACTACACCGGGAGGATTCGGGCCCTGGTCAAACATGGACGTTCTCAGTAGATGAAGCGTCCATGATTACACTGGAGGGACTGAATTTCAGGCCCTTCTGCGGATTTGGACAAATCCAATTCCGCCCAAAAGTCAGAGGAGGTAAAGACCCCTCTGATAAGAACACGGTGGCAGGAACGCCCTCAAGGAAAAGCGAACTACAATCGCTTCCCAAGAGGAGCGAACAGCCCCGACAAGGAACCTCTGGGAAAGGAAAATCCCTCCCGAATAAATCCCATCTCAAGAAGAGTGGAATTAAACCACCTTCGAAGAAGGGAACGGCGGGGGAACCTAACCCAGACAAAACCACCTCCAGGAAGAGTGAGAAACGTTCACCTTCCGGGAGGAGAAAAAATCCCACCCTCCCTTAACTTACTTTTAAACCCACAAACCTAACCCTAACTAACCCAACCGTTTCTCAACACTTCCACAACTAGTACCCTTATCCTTAATCCTTATCCTCAAATTAACTACCCAATGACATCTTATATTAGGTGTCTACAGGTGAATCTACAAAAAGCCAGGACGGCCACATACGTCCTCGGCAAAAGATTTAATGAAGAGCAAATCGACATCGCTCTCCTCCAGGAACCCTGGACAAGTAACACAGGCCGAGTAAGCGGCCTGGGAAATACCTCTGGCAAGGTAATAGAAATCGGCTCTGATGAAAGACCCAGGGCATGTATCTTGATCAGAAATAACATTAACCATTTTGTACTTACAGGTTACTGCACCCAGGACGTTGTAACCGTCCAGGTATCGATCTCGGAGGGAGGCAGCAAGACGGAAATAATCGTCTGCTCAGCCTACTTCCCGGGTGATAGAGATGCAGGCCAACCTCCTCCAGCTGTAGTGCGGGATTTAATCGCCTACAGCAAAAGGAACAATATCCACCTGGTTATTGGATGTGACGCGAATTCCCACCATGAATATTTATTAGGTGAAGGACTAACTGTGAATAACATTGGTTGGGAACCAACCTTTGTCACCAGAAATAGGAAGGAGGTATTAGATATCACAATCAGCTCAAACTACTTGAGCAACAAGATATCCGATTGAAAAGTATCCTCTGAACCCTCGTGTTCAGATCATAAACATATTCTATTCAATATAGAAGTTGGTCCAAGACCTGTGGTGACATATCGGGATCCGAAGTGCATGGACTGGGAAGTCTCACCTTCAATCCGCTATCACCACAATCAGGAATCGTGATGAGACTGAAATTGCGGCGGAACAGATCCGCAACGCAATGGTCTCAGCATATAACGAAAACTGTCCACTGAAGACAAAAAGGTACAATAGAGGCACGTCTTGGTGGAACAAAAATTTGGATAAAATGAGAAAAGAAGTTCGACGCCTCTTTAATCGAACTAAAGCTTCGAGCGACTGGGACCAATATAGGTCCGCTCTAACGGACTATAACAAAGAAATAAGGAAAGCAAAAAGGGGATCTTGGAGGAAATTCTGTGAGAGTATATCTGACCTACCTCACTGTACTAGAATCCACAAGATTCTTTCCAGAGAGCCGCCAAGGGAATTCGGTTCGTTAAGGCGACCGGATGGCTCATATACGGACTCTGGAATGGAAACCTTACAGCTCCTAGCACAAAACCACTTCCCAGGGTGCTTGAATGCAGATGACCAACAGCCGTCACCATCAGAAGGCCGATTAAAACGATCTGAAAAAAAATGATTGGCTGACGGCTAAAAAAGGTGATCACAATACCGGCAATTGAGTGGGCCATCAGATCATTCCAACCATTCAAATCGCCAGGAGAGGATGGAGTTTTTCCAGCTCTACTACAAAATGGACTGGAAATATTGCTCCCACTCCTCATTAAACTATTCAGAGCTAGTCTGGTATGGAACTATATCCCATCCAGTTGGTCGGCGATTAAGGTAGTATATATACCAAAAATGGGTAGGAAAGAACCAAGCCCTAAATCGCTTAGACCAATTAGCCTGACATCTTTTCTGTTGAAAGGCCTGGAGAAGGTGCTGGATGGATATATCAGGGGGAACATCCTGAATCATCACCCACTCAATATCCATCAGTACGCCTATCAGACAGGAAAATCAACAGAACTAGCACTCAATAACCTAGTCGAGAAGATTACCCAATCCCTTCAAATGAAGGAAATTGCGGTGGGAGCCTTTCTCGACATTGAGGGAGCATTTAATAATGCACTGCCCGACTTCTTATATGCAGCAGTGGCTGCCAGAGGAATTGAGCCTACTATAGGCGACTGGATCCGTGCTATGCTATCAAACAGAACCATAACAACGTCTCTACAGGGAGAAACAGTTATATTTAGAGCCACGAGAGGGTGCCCGCAGGGTGGGGTTCTCTCCCCCCCTTTTGTGGTCACTTCTTGTGGACGACCTACTGGCTATTCTCACATTGTGGGAGGTTGAGGTTCTAGCATATGCAGATGATCTAGTCATACTAGTCAGAGGAAACTCTGAAGGAGTAATATCAAATACCCTTCAAGAGACACTGGATGCAGTGAGTAACTGGTGCGACAGGGAACAGATGTCTGTAAACCCTCAAAAAACAGTAATAGTACCATTCACCCGGAAAAGGAAGCTGGAGGACTTAAGACTTCCCACCTTAATGGGTGAAACTATTCCATTTGCGGAGGAGGTGAAATATCTAGGAATCACTCTGGATAAATCACTTAATTGGAACTCCCATCTGGAAAAGGTAATCCTCAAAGCAAAGCTGTCCCTATGGACATGCCGTCGTATTTGTGGCAAATCCTGGGGCATGGGTCCCCAACAAATTTACTGGATCTATATCACGGTCATCAGACCAATGATAACATACGGATCCATTGTTTGATGGCCGAAAGGATTACAACGGACGGCCAAATCCAAACTCTCTGGACTGCAGAGATTAGCATGCATGACCGTAACGGGAGCAATTAGCACCACATCATCAGCTGCAATGGAAATCCTCCTGGATTTACCCCCTCTTCATATACATCTGGAGAGAGAGGCTAGGTGGGCAACCTACAGACTGCAACAAGCGGCCATTAATATGCAGCAGACTAGTATCATGGAGCGGAACAGGTTGTTGGATGACATAGAGAATCACAGCATCCTGGGAATGCCCTCAGATACTATGCCTGCCATGACCAACTACGAACTGACCTTCAACATCCTTTCTCCAGAAAGAGATGAGTGGGATCGGAATAAAGCCGACCTACTGAAGGCAGACAGTTGTTGGTTTACAGACGGCTCCAAAACTACCGAGGGAACAGGAGCCGGAGTACACAGCTACAGACCAAGGGTGAGGATAGTCTCAAACCTAGGTACTCATGCAACTGTTTTTCAGGCTGAGGTTCATGCCATTGAACTGTGTGTACGAAGGCTGGAATATATGCATCTTACACGCAGATCAATAAAAAATTTCTCAGATAGCCAAGCAGCTATAAAAGCACTTGGCTCCTACCGGTGTAACTCCAAAACGGTATGGAACTGTCAGAAAGCTCTAAATCATTTGAGCAAGAACAACAAAGTGACTCTAGTCTGGATACCCGCCCACTCTGGTATGGAAGGTAACGAAATAGCGGACTCCTTAGCCAGAGAAGGAGCGGGATCACGATTCATCTGACCATAATCTACTTGGCATATCCTCAAGTACTGCCAAGATGGCTATCTCAACCTGGGCTGAAAGGCAAACTCTCCAGTATTGACAAGAGTTACCAGGATTAGTTCATTCGAAGGCGTTTATAAAATATCCTTTGAAATCAAGAGCTAAGAAACTTTTAGAGTTAAATAGGCTAAACCTGAAAACTCTAACAGGCCTATACACCGGGCACTGCCGACTAAACTATCATCTGCATAAACTCGGCCTAGCGGAAAACGCCGAGTGCCTGGAGGATGATGAGAAGGCAGACCACATCTTATGCACCTGTCCCGCTGTGGAGAGGATCCGATTCTCAATATTTGGCAAAGGGCAACTGCTGCCAGAGGATCTGGACACATTCTCACCCAATAAAGTTATCAGTTTCATTAAGAGACTGAACTTATTGAGTGAAATATAATTAGGCGTGAGCCACAACAGGCCTGCTGATGGCCGCAGTGGAGGGTCTACTAAGACCCACTCACAACAAACCTAACCTAACCTAACCTATATATCATTATAAAAACAGAATAATTATAGATGGTGTATTTTTTCAAGGAATTCACGGTGATTAAAAATGTAAGTTTAATTTTGAACCGGGAATATTTTTTTTGCCATTTAGTTCCCTCATGAAAAATTTTAAAAATATATAAAAAATATGAACAAAAAGTTCCCTTATGAAAAATAGTTTTAGTTTTACATTGGAACTTTTTATGAAAAGAAATATCTACTCGTTGCAGAACACTAAAAAAACGAAAATAAAAATTGGCGGTTAGTACCTTATTGTATATCTACGTCCAATTTATACATATACTTTGCAAAGTTAATCATGATATTCATCATTACTAAATAATTCTCCCACTTCTTTAATCAATGGGTACTGTAAATTTGTCAGTGCTGCCACACATTTAAAAATGATATCTTCAAATGATATCTTCATCCGACCTATAGCTTTTTAGACATGTATCCTAGCTCTTGCAATACTTTCAGTTCGTCTTACTTGTTCTACGGTAAACTGGGGTGTTCTTAAAAATGGTGGAATGTTTAGATTTACACCCTGTGGTAAAATATCCTGAATTAAAAATCCTTTGTCAGCCAAAATTAGATCACCTGCTTCCAGATGTTGTAATATGCCACTTTCGAAAACAATTTTTTGGTCAGAGATCGATCCAACATACGTTATTACACCATTTGAGGCTACTCCCACCAAACCTTTATAGGTGCTATGGTGCTTGTATGTACTGAATGTGAGTCTTTGAGTTTTCATAGACTTTCTAGTCACCAAGGTAAAAATTTCTATGCAATCAAACACAATTCTACAATTGGTAAAGTTGCTGAAACTTGGTAAACAAGTCATATTTTTTTGTCGTGTTGGAATATTTTCCATTAACTGTTCATCCAAGCATTCATATAATATTTGAAAAAATGTTAAAACAACATTTGTAACACTTTGTATTAGAAATTCCAAATCTTTGTGCTAGATCTAAGTGTGGATTATTGAGCCTTAATTTCAATAATGTCAAGAGAAGTTTATCGATTTTGTGTAACTTCGTTACATTCCACCCCAGATAGTATTTAATTTCTACATATTTTATCAATTCGTACAGTGCCACAAAAGAGAGGTTATTAGTAGGGAGGACACTGTATATAACTACTAATTTATCATCATGTTTTATTTTTGCGTAACAAAATTTTTCACTGATATTTTATTGCTTTTTTTGACTTTTCAATTTCTTGTTTCAAGAAGTAATATTCAGCTTCCAAGGTTGCAACGAAGGAGTTTTTGTTACGAGAGTGGATGATTATTCCGGACCAGAGAGGCCTGTTGCAACCAATCTTCCAAACATCCAATTTTGTGTTCTAAAAATACTGAAATGAAAAAGAAAATTAACATAATCAACAATGGCATTGTTAATACCTGTCATGTGAATTTTTAAGGATTTTAGGTGATTTCACATATTAGATTTTATTTTAGTCTATCGTTTGTAATAAATGCTATTGTGTAAACCTATTTCTAGTTATTATTACCAGGCTTTGGCTAATTCTGTGGAACCACTTGAAGGTGAATCTTTTTTCTTGGGCATACAATTCTGTTTTCTTTTTTCGCTTTTCTGGCGATGTGATAAGAAATTGTGTTTTTTTAGATACATTATGAGCAAATATTTCAGGGCCATTACTCTTAACGCCATCTCGAAAATGACAACTGCAAATAACAACACCTAGACCAGGTTTTTCGTTTCTTCTGAAATAAATTATTTTATTATTACATAATCCTTAAGCTAAGCAAGATTATCACCTTAGTGAGCGTATCCACTTGGTTCTTTCTTTCACGCATTTTGAAAATGTAAAAAATTTACAGGCTTCTCTGATGTTATAATGTTTACAATCTGGGACCCAACACATCCCCATTTTAACTACCTATAAGATATTTCTTAAATAAATACACTAAACAGTACCTCAATCTTGTCTTTTTGTTTACTTTAACAAAGAAATTTAAATACTACAACCACATTTTTTTGTCGTATTGGATCTAATCTAAAAGTCAAAGTAAATGTATTTCTTAAGTGGCTAATGACCACAGAACTTACACAAGTGTTATATTCGAAGTATTTATAATCATGTAATAAACTAATATATTATCTTTATTGATATAATAATCGCCTCAGAACAATAAATAATCACAAAATAACTAACACCCCAAACGAAAATCACAATGTTTAGATTTTAACACTTGACCTACCGCAACAAAGATGGCCACCGTGACGTCACCTATGGCAATGATCACGGAAAGTAGTTTTGAGACATACATTTTGATATTAACTCCTTTTTAACCACTCAGAAGTGAATCGTATACTAATTTTAATCAATCATAACATGAGAACAGCGGAGTTTAATAAGCTTATGCGCATTTATTATTTTGATAAAAGCTAAGAAAGGGTAGAAAAGTGTAAATATGCCTGTTTCATTTAATAAATCACTTTCCAATAAATCTTAGCTATATCGCTGAATTTCATTTTATCCGCACAAACATATTTATGAAATTCCCACATCAAAAGGGTATGAAAATTACTGTCTACAGAGATGTTTGTCAAATGAAAACATTACTTTTTCTAGCGATGAATGTATAATAATCATAAAATGAAACAGACAATGTTGCTCTTGCTTTATTATGTGGTATCTTCAATACATAAAAATGCAATGTTATGGCAAACATCTTTGTAAACTTTATTACAATACTTTTATAAAACGTCGCCTTTAAAAAAAATAAGTTATTAGCGTTTGTTTAAATTTTCTTGCATTAGGTAAGTATATTTTTTGTTTTAAAATATTGAAATTTTTAAATTTAGTTTTGGTGAAAATAGAGTACCAATTTACATGTTTCTTATATATCTTTTTAAGCATGATAATATATTTGTCCTGTATATGTATATATATACATATATATCCAGGTAACACTAATGCTCTTATTAAGATCTCCAAGGTCGCTTTAAAATTATACAATAAAACTTCGAATAAAACCAAATGATCTTCAAGACAAGCTTAGGATCACCATAAAGCAGCTTCTAGCCAAAAAGGGCCCATCCTAAAAGGGTCTTGAAGACTAAATTTTAAAACTATATTAAAAACCATTTAGTTTTAATTTCATATTCTTAAAGAGTTCTTCAAGGCAACCTTAAATTTATGTATTAAAACGTTTTGCATTTAAAATAAAATTGCAGCAGACTAATTGCCTTGAGAATCATTATAATTAATCCTAAAAGGGTTTTATTTTGTTTTAAAGTCGGACAACTTTATGCGTGAAATAGTTAAAACAACGGCAAGTCTCTAATGGGGCAGAATGGTAATATTTTAAACGTAACGCATATAAAGCTGATCAAAAATAATATTCAAATGCAAACTATTCTGGTAAAAATTACCAACGGATGGCACTTTTCTGACAAAATATAATAAAATACTTCTACATAACTCGAGCGCCACCAATATAATGTTTTTTTTATTATCTAAAAAATTTTTTAAAAATATCGTCAATTTTTATTTTGCATCTAAACATCCAAATGCATTTTTTTTATTAAATTGCATGTTTGGACACACCGTCCTTCAGTTATTTAAGAGGATGTAAAGCGCATATATTTCAATAATATTTTTTTTCTTTGGCTATTGAAAATATTCATCATGGCGGGTCTGTATCTTATATAAAAAATGGCGTGGTCTAGATAAAAACTGATTGCAAGTTAATAGAACATTTTAAATCTTACAAGACTTAAAATAGCGTTTTATTTACCACTTTAAGTACAATTACTCTCCCAGACATTTATTTACTCTTCCTTTTAAAACTGAGTTGCTTTAATATGTTCAAACTCGTGACCTTATTGATTTAAAGGGATCTGGCGCGCGTATGAAATCATAACCTTAAAATTGTGCCGGTTTTGTGATTGCTGGATTTAGTGACTTCGTTTTAATTTAAAATACTTGTCACTAATATTTTCCATTTTAAATATGTCTTCTAGTTTTCATTCATGCATAAAGTAGGTACACGGACTGCACTGGTTCACTAAATCAGCAATCAGTTTATTGAGCAGATGGCGTGTTTTCTCCGATTATGGAGGGGGTATAATTAGTTTTAATAAAGTCATCAAAAATCAAATTGACTAAATTAAAACCTTTTAACTTTAAAATATTCTTAATTTACTTTTTAAAAAGTAAAAACTATGTTTTAGGATTTAATGTGGAATTTCATTAAGCATATAGGCTTAAGATAAAATAGTTTTCTTAATGGGTTTTAATGACTACATCAAGGATACTCCATAAAACTACATTAAAACCATTTGTTCCAAAATGGATTGTTTTAAAACCAACTTGCTATTTCATTCTTTAAAAAGGCAAATTAGTTTTAAAATAGCCAATGTCAAGAGTATTATAAAACTAGTATAAGATCAATAGGGCATTAGGAGCAAACAGTTTTTTTATTTTAATTGAGAGTGCATTAAGTCCTTTGCATAAGAATCAGTGGTCTTTAAGAACTTTTAGTTTATCTTAAGGTAATTTTAAAACCACTATCATTTTATTGAACATGTTAAAGCACTTTTAAAACCTAAATAAATCAAAAATATCTTAGAGTTGTTACTTGGGTATATATATATATATATATATATATATTTTTTTATAGCAATTGTGTTCTTGGGATTTTGGTTCTTTAATGATATGAATGAAAGTCTAAATTGTTTATTTATTCATAAACACATTTTACAAACGTTTCGGTGGCTGTTTTCCACCTTTTTCAATGCAATGACTTAAACGAAAAAAATAATCTGATGTGGCACTTTATACTTTAACGTACAATAATGTTACTTAATTAATAATTTGTGCGTATAGCGAGCACATCACTTTTTACTGTTTTATACTAACCGACGATGTTTTTCGGTTTACAACTAAGTTTGAACATTAAAGAACCAAAATCCCAAGAACACAATTGCTATAAAAATATATAAATAAGGTTCAAGAAGTCAAAAAGAAAAACAACTTTCTTTCAAACTATATATATATATATATATATATATATATATATATATATATATATATATATATATATATATATATATATATATATATATATTTTCGTTTTCTGGTTCTGTTAGCATCCGTACATTAAGCTACTAGGGTGACATCCGGCCTATATACAGCAGTGTATATAATATACTACACAAATTTCTAAAACCTACCGTCTTAGAATCCGTTACACTTTACGCTAAGGGTGGCAACCACCATATGTATATATAAATGTTTTACCTAGTAAAAGTCGAAATGACTTCCATATACACTAATTGGCATCCTTTACAGCGTTGCCGTGTTTATGTAAGCTAACTGATTAATAATCTTGTTTCATAACTGTAATTCTGATGATCTTGCTGTCTTGCTGCTTCTGAACAAGCAAAAAACATCTTGTTTTATAAACCCATGAATACATTTTATATAACTAATTCATGGATTTTGAGCAAATTGCGTTTTTATTTTCTACTACTTTCCTATAACTTTTTTCTCTGTAATATTGAATATTAAAACCAAAATAGTGGAATAGGAGAAAAAAATTATAAAGTTTTGCCACTTAGGGATTATACGCGTCAAGTGAATAGCTTTCGAAATCAAAAAAGTTCCAAAGTAAAAAAGTGGTCGCTTAACCCCAAAACCACCCAGAAGGCACCATGCCGTAGTTTTATGCATTTTTCTCAGAAACCGTCGGCCCCACTAAAAATTTTATACTTATAGAAAATATTTCTTATAAAATTTGTCAAAAAAAAGGTTCTATTACTAAAGTCAATAAATGCAGTGGATTTCGAGCAATGAGCGATTTAAGAACATTGCGCAAGAAAACGAAGAGTATATTGCATTTGATCGGCACATTTCTAAAACCGTAAATATCGTTCGTAGAGAAAAAAATTTCATATCATTGTGTTCGTCATCGAATTCTGAACAACTTTCAAAATATCCGTCTGTCTGCCTGTCTGTCCGTCCTCACGTTTCTTGTAAGCACGATAACTTAAGAAGGAAAAGTTCGATAGAATTAAAATTTTGGGCTGTGAGTTAGTTATTAAATATGATTTGAACGAAACAACCACTCAGCGGGCAAATACCCCGACCTGCATCGGATTATACCTTCAAATCATGATATATCTGTAGCCAACATCATTTGTCAATTCCTAACCAGATACAGACCGGTTTCGAAGTTATTAGTTCTCCTCAGTATGCCAGAGACATCATGATGTCGGTCGGATAGTAGCATTTGGACCATATGAGAAATTTCATGTACCTCTCGCCACTACTCAATTTACCTTAGTCAGTATATGACTGGCGGGTTGGCCACTATCATTCGTCTGTTCCATAACCTATGGCATACTGAGGAGAACTAATAAGTTCGAAACTAGTCTGTGTCTGGTTAGGAATTGACAAATGATGTTGGCTACAGATCTATCATGATTTGAAGGTATAATCCAATGCAGGTCGGGGTATTTGCCCGCTGAGTAGTTGTTTCGTTCAAATCATATTTAATAACAGTAGTTTAGTTCACCTGGGCTAGAGGTCGCCGCTCTCGGTACTGGCTTCTCAAGTCGCTATCCGTCACAGAGACATCTATGATGTCGGTCCGATAGTAGCATTTGGACCATATGAGAAGTTTCATATACCTCTCGCCACTACTCAATTTACCTTAGTCAGTATATGACTGGCGGGTTGGACACTATCATTTGTCTTAACCTATGGCATACTGAGGAGAACTAATTAGTTCGAAAACGGTCTGTGTCTGGTTAGAAATTGACAAATGATGTTGGCTACAGATCTATCATGATTTGAAGGTATAATCCAATGCAGGTCGGGGTATTTGCCCGCTGAGTGGTTGTTTCGTTCAAATCATATTTAATAACAGTAGTTTAGTTCACCTGGGCTAGAGGTCGCCGCTCTCGGTACTTGCTTCGCAAGTCGCTATCCGCCACAGAGACATCTATGATGTCGGTCGGATAGTAGCATTTGGACCATATGAGAAGTTTCATATACCTCTCGCCACTACTCAATTTACCTTAGTCAGTATATGACTGGCGGGTTGGCCACTATCATTTGTCTGTTCCATAACCTATGGCATACTGAGAAGAACTAATTAGTTCGAAACCGGTCTGTGTCTGGTTAGGAATTGACAAATGATGTTGGCTACAGGTCTATCATGATTTGAAGGTATAATCCAATGCAGGTCGGGGTATTTGCCCGCTGAGTAGTTGTTTCGTTCAAATCATATTTAATAACAGTAGTTTAGTTCACCTGGGCTAGAGGTCGCCGCTCTCGGTACTTGCTTCGCAAGTCGCTATCCGCCACAGAGACATCTATGATGTCGGTCGGATAGTAGCATTTGGACCATATGAGAAGTTTCATATATCTCTCGCCACTACTCACTGTGAGTTAGTGTTCGCTAGAAGAAGAATCTTATTGTTTTTGAAAAAAATGAAATCATAAATAAAAATGTTTTAAGCATATTTTATTTAAAAATATAACTACAGAGGGTTGCAATTTTTAATGTGATACTAAGATTGAAGTAGTTTTTTGTAGACACCAAAATACTGTAAAATATACTGTCACATGTTTAGCCTATACAGTCGACATTATCGGGAGATGATAAAATTGATTAAATATGTAGTCAATACATTAGGTATTCTAAGAATGAAGTTTATAAGCCAATAACATCATTATTTTCAAAAAACTGCGAAGAGTATCCTATAGAATGTGGAACAAATATATAAAAAGTGCAATAAGACTACTGTCTGCGAAGAGTACAATGTTCACGTCTAGTTGTCTTATAAACTTTATTCTTACAATACCTAATGTATTGACTACATATATAATCTTCAATTTTATCATCTCCCGATAATGCCGAATGTGTTAGCGAAACGCGTTGCGGTATATTTTATAGTAATAACTAAGATTCATTTTTAGAATACCTAATATATTGACTAGGTACATATTTAGTTTTAAATTTTATCATCTTCCGATGATGCCGACCGTATAGGCGAAACATGTGACTCTATATTTTACAATATTTTGGTGTCTACAGAAAGCTGCTTCAATCTTAGTATCACATTAAAAATTGCAACCCGCTGTAGTCATATTTTTAAATAAAATGTGCTATAACATTTTTTATTTATGATTTGATTTTTTTCAAAAACAATAGGGTTCTTCTTCTAGCGAACACTAACTTACAGCCAAAATTTCAATTCTATCGGACTTTTTCTTCTTAAGTTTTCGTGCTTACAAGAAACGTGACGGACGGACAGACGGATATTTTGAAAGTTGTTCAGAATTCGATGACGAACACAATGATATGAATTTTTTTTCTCTACGAACGATATTTGCGGTTTTAGAAATGTGCCGATCAAATGCAATATAGGTACTCTTCGTTTTCTTGCGTAATGTTATTTAATCGCTCATTTCTCGAAATCCACTGCATTTATTGACTTTAGTAATAGAACCTTTTTTATGACAAATTTTATATAGAATATTTTCTATAATTATAAAATTTTTTGCGCAGCCCACGGTTTTTTGAGAAAAATGCAGAAAACTACGGCAGGGTGTCTTTGGCGTGGTTTTTGTGGGTTAAGCGACCACTTTCTACTATGGAACTTTCTTGATTTCGAAAACTATTCACTTGACGCGTACAATCCCCAAGAGGTAAAACTGTATAATTTTTTCTTCTATTTATGCTAATATTAATTGACTAGAAGGGCTATGCCCTTGCCCGATAATTTAGCCTTACGAGAATTATGAGAATTACAAGTTACTCGTTCTAATTTATGTGTATAGGGTAAAAGTCCGAAATTTGTCACCCCTTGTCTTGTAAGGTGTAAAATACACGCTCTAAAGACAAATATAATTTATTAAGGTACAGAAGTTAAGAATCTATGCAGTATCATGTTGTAATAATAACTAATAATTATTAATTCAAATCAGAAATATCAGCATGGCATGATCAACGATCGTGTTTTACTTATAAAAGAATGGGATACATTGGCATAAAAATTGAAAACTATTTCCAAAAACAAATTTACATTATTTTGATGTATTATCGAAGTATAAGTATTAAAAACTACTGCATTGTTCTTGAAATTGCAATTGAAACTAATATAATACACATTGTTTACATACATTAGCAATTTAATTTTAAGCAGACAAAATAAATAATACACCAACATAAAATAAGATACTTCATTCAAATTTAAATACCGCGCCATGCGCACCTTGCGTAAGGCTCGATTCGACATGATAATTACTGTAATAATTCGATTGGATGACGCGAAGATCTCTAAACGCATTACATACAAGAAATAAAATAAATTTTCTCGTGGATGTTATACATAGACCCTCGAAAAGATATTAGGAAAAGCACAGTTGCCAAACCAAACCCAAAATAAATGGAAGTTGCCCCTCACGCGTTTTAAATCTTTGAATATATACACGGGTTAGACTCCAGCGCACTCTTTGGTGAAATAGCGTGTACCACAATGTATAGTATTATACAAAAAATGACCAACGCAACATCCCGACGATTTTCGGTTAAAACAAAGATGGTACCATTGCCGTACATAAAAACAATTTTTAAGGTGTTTTCAAGTTGGCATCCGTATACTGGAAGTCAACTGGTCGTGGGTGCCACCTTTACCGCAAATTTAACGAATGAGATGCCATCTTATACTGTGACTGTATATATATATATATATATATATGTATATATATATATATATATATATATATATATATATATATATATATATATATATATATATATATATATATATATATTATATATATAAATAATATTTATTTGACCTACTTTTTTTAGGGTCATAGGCAAAACTGTGAATTTTCAACTGCGTAAATTATTTTCCTAGGAATGTTTCCGGTTACACTGTCTGGGACTTCATTTTAAATCAGATATTGATATATCCATATATTGCTCTTAAAGGGATTTTTCATCAAACAGGTCTCAATATTTGAAGAGCCCCGGGAAATGTTTCAAGGAAGTTTCTGTAAACTGAAATTTTCCAGTTTTGCAAAACTGTAATTTAAAAAAAAATAAAATCCAATATTTTTTTCAAATCAAACGATTCTGATATAGCGATTCAAACGCACATTTTACCTCTTTTGACCAGTGGCTAACTTTTTCAGGCTCACCAGTTGTCGCCACTGGTCGAGTAAGGTCGTGTCAAATGTTATTGTTAGGCGCGGGAAACATTTATAGTGTTTTATTATAATTATTTCGTACACCATAAAATAAAAAATCTTGTTAATTGTGCCTCAGTGTTGTGCAGTTCTGCAGTTCCATTTTGTTTGGAAACAATAGGCCGACATATGCTTCCGAGAGACAAAACTCGCCTGAAACAGTGGTTGATAGAGATAACTTTACTCCTTCGAAACATTCGTGTGTTTGTAAGAAAAATTTTAATCCTGACGATTATGCGTTACCAAAGGAGTCTACTACAGAAAATCCTGAGTAATAATCATGTACATTCGTTGTTTTCATACTCATTGTTGATATAACTTAACTTTAATGATATAAGATACTTCTGATAAGTACAATAATTTCCCTACTGAGCAATTAAATTACTACTTTCCCTTCTGCCATCATTGTGTTAAATGTTTTTCAGCAAACTTTTATAAAAATTACTAAAAATTAGCGTTAAAAAGCCATAGTAAACATTAATGTTCAGTGACATTGACAATATGAGTTCATATATAGATATTCTTAAGTCAAATTATTTCATCTTTATTATTCTATTATTATTTCCTACGCATGCACGCCATTGAATCCGCATTCCTTTACTCTACAGAATTTACGAAAATACTATAATTATTTAGGTCTGTGAGAAAATCTTGTCATAGAACAACTTGCATATGACTTGCATCAATCAAAAGTTCCCAAATTATCCACAAATAAATGCATCCAACTATTTGTTTTTAGAAATATGACTTGATGGCAACTAATTACGTGACAGATTAGTTCATTTGAACAACCATAATTTTAGTTATTTAAGAATTTTAATATGTAACAGTTTGTAAATTAAATCCATACATTTTTAAAACAAATGAGCTCACGACATATGTGCCATCTAGTAGAAATTGGGAGAAGTAGGCCATTATAACTTACAGTTCTAAATGACGAAAATAATCGAAGGAAATGGAAGTACCAGGCTATTTTTATCATTCTATTACTTAACACGCAACAGAAAAATTAATATTCACTACTTTGTGGTGCAGGTAAAATGAACAGACTTATTTACTACTTTTTGAGAGAATAAATCTTCATAAAGTTATTTTCTTTTGTTCGTATTACTTCACTTCATCTTCAGCAATTGGATAATAGAGGGCAGTGAAAGTTCAAAAATGATATTTCCCATTATATATTTAAAATAAGAAGAAATAAACAAATAAAATTGTTAATTAAATGCTAGGTATCCCTGTGGCCTACTTGCCAGGCGTCAGCCTCCCTCACCATTACCAAATGCTAGGTATCTCCAGAAAAAATACTTACTAAATTATAAAATTGTTCGTCAAATTGGTTATTTTAGCAAAAAAAAAAACTGAATCATATTTCTGCAATTCAAGATTTTTTTGTTTATTACATCGATGGTATATGGTTTAAGCGCCTTCTTGGATAAAAATGAGTTAAATACATCAAACAAGTGCACTATTGAGAAGGTTTTTAAAAATAAGTAGGTGTTACTACTTTTCAGTTCAGACTTCATTTTCCCTTCATTTCGAAATTTTTAAAAATTTACGACAGATTTAATATTTTAGATAGAGAAAAATGTCAACAAATTATTAGATTTTTTTTTATATTAATACCTTTACGTTTATTTATTTATTTAATTAATTGTAATCTCATTTATCTCATTTCTATCATTATTTTATCACAATACATTAATAATTATATATTACATAGATATTAGGTACTTTGTTATTAACTACTTTATACTAAATATACATACAAATGTAATAATTTACAAAAATATTTTTTTCATGGCACAAATAAAATTTGTGGGCGCCGATATTGCTTATAAAATGAAACTTATGGGACTGGCAAACCAATAAATTAAAAATGATTTGTTTATAATCTCATGTTTTTATTCCCTAAGAATGCCTGAACTGTCATAATTTTAAATGATCCCCAAACGGCATTTTTGATACCTACTACATAAACAGTTCTCAACGTTTTTATCTTTAAGAACGCTCCCTTTGGTGAACTTACAAATACCTATACCTTCCTTGACTTTGGCTTCAAATAGAGTGGAAAAAAATTGTAAATATTTTAATGCAACTCCTGTTTTGTCTAATGCCCTTACAAAATTCTTCATAAGACCCAATTTGATTTGAAGTGGAGGCAAAATAACGTTTTTCGGGTTAATTAAAGAGATGTTCTGAGAGTTAGTTTTGCCAGGGGTGTACTCTTTTCTTACAGGCCGAACGTTCTTTATGTCGTTTGACTCTAAGGACGACAATGTGCCATAAAAAAATGTGACATGATAAAAAATATCTGATACTTACATGTATGATCAGTGGGTGAACCAGAGGCAAAAAAAGAATAATCTGGATAAAAAAAATTGTATAAGTATTATTTACCCCCTGTTTAATTTACAGTGTATATTAATATGCACATACTTTGACAACAACGTCATTAATAAAAAAAAGTAAAAAGTAAAAAATTGCAAAAAAAACAAAAATTCTAAAATACGAATAAAAAATGTAGTAACAAACAAACTTTGATAGTTTACCCCAATCAACTGTTGTATGTTAAATTTGAGTTAAATAAATGTAAGCACAAACGAAATTCATCAATGGGTCTTTGATAAAATGGCTCTACACTACACTTAAGCAATTTTTAAGAGGTTAAATATTACCTCTTACAGATTTCACAACGAATACCTACTTCTTTATGAATTCTTTATAGTTAATGTGCGGGTATAGGCGTGGACTTATTGAATGAATTAATATTTCAGATATTGTTATTTTAGTTTGGAAACAAATAATCTTAAAATTTGATACACTTTCATAATTTATCAATCAGAACCATTTTTTTAAAACAAAATTTGTAAATATCACTAACATGGTAACTATTTTATTTAAAAGATGAACTAAAAAATATGGCAAAATATCAAAGACGGCTTTGAAATTTTGCACACCTACATAATTTATCAATATGAACAACTTTTTTTATAATATTTTGCTGTATCTCTTACAGAAAAGGCACTTTACTGGAGAGAACATTTTTTTTTTTTTGTAAATTTTCAGTCATATAATTATTTGAAACTAATAATATGGCCCAAATTAGTTTCTATCCAAGCAAGGCTGAACTCCAAATGATAAAATTTCAACTTTAAAATTTTTGGTCTTTTTCGACTATCGTGCATCAATCCGTGGACACACTTTATATTACATATGTATATACAACAGTTAAAAACTAATATGTTGTTTTGTATTCAAGAATTAATACCTATCGTGAGAATATAAGTAACATTATTATTACCTACTGGCATGTAAAATAAATTACTCTTTGTTATGGTAGTAAAATTAGGAATTTATTCGCACCGAACTTCATCTTGAAGGTGCTGTACTGTATTCTCGGAAATGGTTCATTCATAACATAACGTACACAGCCACCGATAAAGACAGAATATTAACATTTTAAATAAACGTAGGGGAGAGAAAGAGAAGTGAAAACTTGACATGGAACAGTTGTCCGGCCAAATATTGACTATCCTTAATGTTTTGAAGAAGAATTCAAGGATATGAGGCTCTCTGTAACTCAAAATACCAAAGGCTGACCGCCAAAGTGTTTTCATCATTACATCTTATTGTAGGTACATTTTACAGAATTTGACTGATCCCAACGAGAAAACAGTTCCTAATAAATATAAGAATAAATAAATATATCTTCGAGATTATAAGATAGTTCTTGTTTCTTTTTCGACAAATGTACCCAATCTGTATATACAGTGGCTTTTACTTTTATTTTTACTTTTGTTCTTCTGTATTTTAGTTTATGTATTTGTATCTGTGCTTTGTGCATTTGTATTTATGTACACCAATTTTGTAAAACCGTTTAAATTTTATTAACTGTAAGACAACACTGACGTCGTTTTCCACAAAACACCATATACTGCGCGCGTTTTACCCACCAAGATGACATCATCTGGAGATTATTAAAACTAACCTTACGCCTATTTGTACCTAAACTATTGGCACAGTTCCCGCTAACCGACCGAGCGGGCTATTTGGGATTGGCACTCCGTCACTATTCATACTATTTTTTACACTTTGTGATTTTCAAACTTTCAGATGCATCCAGCTGTCTAATATTTGTTACATTCTCAATTAATCTTAAATTTCTAATATCTGTTTTATTTATTTATTTATTTATTTTTATTTATTTGGATACTACCACCCAACAGGTAACCATTTACAGGGTGGGAACATTACAATGAAGAATGTGAACATTATAATAAACAGGCATTGCAAAATAACAACATGCATTACAATAATAAAAAATAACAATAATAAAAACAATAACAACAACAACAATAATAATAATAAAAACAAAAAGAATATTAATAACAATAAAATAAAATAAAATAAAAAAAACACATTAAAATAGAACTACAGTAGAATAGTGTATAGCGAAAGTTATAAATTATAAGTCAAGTTGTTTAATTGAATGAATGCTACAGTTGAATATATCAAGCTGATCTTGCAGTAGATTATAATTTCTACACATAAAATACAAAGGAGAGAATTTTAATAAATTAGTTCGAGGTGTAGGAAGATAAAATGTTTCACAGTTTCGACTTGTCATACGAGGTACATGAAAATGTAGTTGCTCCAAAATGAGAGGGCAATCGAACATGTTATGCATAATTTTGTAAAGAAAGATTAATGAATGTGCTATTCTTCTATTTTCCAAATTTGACATGTGAAATCTTTCCAACATCACATTTTGCGGATATCCAATTATTGGATAAATATTATCTTCAATAAAGCACAAATATTTAACAAAACGGCGCTGAATATTCTCAACATTATTTATATAAATGGCATATCCTGGGGACCATATCAACGAACAGTATTCCAATTTTGAACGTACGAATGAATAGTACAGCAGTTTCATAATATCAGTATTATTAAACCCTTTGCAATTTCTAATTATAAAACCTAAACTTTTTAGTGCCGATGCGACAGTGAAATTAATATGTTCCTTAAAACTTAAACACTTATCAAATATAACTCCAAGATCCTTTACTGTATCCGGTCTCTGCAAGATTTGATCGTTTATATGATAATCGTAGTTGATAGGGTTACGCATTTTAGAGAAGGTGAATGAGTTACATTTAGATATGTTGAGATGCAAGTTATTAGATAGGCACCAGTCATTTACCATGTTTAGGTTATTCTGAAGATTTTCACAATCTTGTTCGTTTTCTATGACACAATATATTTTTAAATCATCGGCATATAAGAGACTCTCTACATTAAGATTATCTGCAATATCATTTATAAAAACAACAAACATAAGCGGGCCCAGTACAGAACCCTGGGGTACACCGGAGGTGGCTAGGACGTCAAACGACTTGTAACCACGGTATTCAACATACTGACGCCTATTCTCTAGATATGAAGAGAAAAATTCTAACTGCATCAATGACAGTCCAAACTTACTCAATTTGTCTAATAGAGTACAGTGATCCAGGCGATCAAAGGCTTTGGAAAAGTCAGTGTAGATAATATCGACTTGCCTATTTGCATCCAATTCCTTAGAAATGAATTGCGTGATGCATGCAAGATTAGTCTCAGTAGATCTACCGGGAACAAAGCCATGTTGGTTAAAAATAATTTGGCCATGTACGTGATTGGATAATGACATATGCAAAGTAATCTCAAAGACTTTAGCGAAATTGCAAATAATTGTAATGGGTCTATAATTTTCAGCCACACACTTGTTGTCTTTTTTAAAAACGGGACATAAGCGCGAATATTTCCACACATCAGGAAATGTACGCGTTTTTAGTGAACAAATTAAATATTGTTGTGAGAGGGCCGGCGAAGATGGCTGCGCAGTCTTTGACGATAAATGCAGGAATATTATCAGGTCCTTTAGTAAGCTTAGGTTTGATTTTCTTTAATGATCTAAGTACTTCTGTTTCGGAAAATGACGTTAGAGACAAATTGGTGCTGTTACTACTGACGTTTTCATAGGAATGATATTTATCTTCATTTATGTTGGGTTTTAAATATGCAGATTGAAAAAAGTTAGCGAAGGCATTGACAATATCCTGGGGATTCGTGCATTGAGTATCATTATACGTAATATTATCGGGAATGGAACTGCTACCTCTTTTACCGTTAATGTAAGACCAGAATTTTTTGCGGATCACTTTTTTATGTTTTCTTGTATTTTCAGCAGATAGTTTTCATGCGCCTGTCTTAACTCATCCTTTATCTTTTTTCTTATATCACTAAACTCCCTATAGATATTGGTATTTTTTATTTGTTTACATTTTTTCCATAGAATACGTTTTTTCTTTATGTCTCGTACTATGTTATTCGTGTACCACGGGGGATATTTAGATTGTCTAGGAACATATTTGGGAACGGTTTTATCAAAGATTTCAGTCAATTTTGAGTAAAATTCAGAGCATGCAATATTAACATCTTTTAGTTCATTTAAGAAGGACCAGTCTGTTTCGAATAAAATCTGGTATAGTTGAGGAAAATCTGCTTTTTTAAAATTGTAGCTTTCTGTTGGGTTGCACGGGAAATTTTCGGACTGAGAAGTATTTATTGTTATTGATATATCCAAGGGTGGATGGTGTGAATCTTCAGTCAGTAGACACTTTACAGATCTCGTAACACGGCAATCTTTGTTTGACAATACTAGATCTAGTGTAACGTTATTGACATTTGTAACAGTGTTAAATTGCGTAATATCAAGATATTGGGAAAACTGACGCAGAGAGTTTGCACGTATGCTTGAAACGATGTTAGTGTTATTGTATTCTGGAATATTGAAGTCTCCTATAAAATAAACGTCACCATCATTTAAATAATCAAGTGATTCAAGCATCTCAAAGAGAACTGCATATGAACCGCTGGATATATATGGTGGTATATAAATAACCAAAATGAAAAGAGTTTGGAAGTTAATTGATATTTTAATACCAACTATGTCAATTTGAGGAAGAAATTCTCGAATAAATTTGAGATCAAGTTCAACATATGTATATTTTTTATGTAACGCAATTAGCACGCCGCCGCCTTTACTTTTATTCGTTTCTACAAAGTTACGATCACACCGTATGATATTGTAATTAGGGGACAGAATTTCCGTATTTGAGATTGACGAGTCTAACCAAGTCTCTGTAAAGGTAAATATATCGTATTGACATGTAAATGCCATTGTGTGTGTATCATGGAATTTTGTGTTTAGACCGCGTACATTTTGGTAATATATTTCTATGCCAGGAGTTAAAGACGAGGAAGATGCTTGCGTAGATAAATTCCGACTAGGGGGTATGGGTATTACTTGATAATGTATTAGTGTCACCTGCTAGCTACGCGGAGGACATTTTTACCTTTAATTCGTCGATATGATGTTTGTATACAAAACAATTATGATCCCAAGCAGCATGTTCAATATTAAGCTCCGTTTTGTTAGCATTTGAATAGTCTATACCGTTGACACATTTTAAGGTTGTAGAGGTGCAGTTATTTACGTTGTGTTCACCAGCACATTTTGGGCAACGTACTGCAGATTTGCATTGGCCTGACATGTGATTGAACCCATTGCATGTAAAACAGCGACGTATTTCAATGGAATCGTAAACACTACATAAATCATATCCTACAAATAACTTACCATCTCCGATTGACATTACTTTATCGTAAAATATTGTTTCCACTTGCAAGATAGCCTGATAAATGTTAACATTTCTTTTTGTAGACCATAATTTTAATACTTTTAATTCACAATTTTCACTATCTAGATGTTTATTTTGAAACTTAATATATTGTATTAATTCATTTTCCGACAGTTTTTCTGACATACCGACAATCCGTACTCGAGGTTTTACATTTATTACTTCCCTGATGTTGTAGCTTTCAATTAGCTTACCTTTGGCAATTTCCTTAAGTTTCGAAGTATCTTCTGAACTGGGGCAGCCAACCAAAATACCACCTTCTTTAATATTCTTTATTTTAGAGATGTTGATGTTATTTATCACGGGATTTATGTTGTTGAGAATGTCAACTCTTGTCGTTAAATTATTTTGTTCTGGGTCCTTTGGCTTTATTATGATAGCAGCCTCAGTTTTCAGAGCAGCTGAGTAACTTTTCTTTACCTTCAAATTATTTTCGGCGTTAATATCCGCAATGACTTTCGCAGCAGAGTGGGTTATTTCATTTTTTTAGGTCGTTTTTTAGGTTGTCTTCAAACGCATGTTGGGCCACACTAGACTTATCTGTTCTACCATATTTGAGATGAACAATATGTTCTTTGAGTCTCTTTGAACCTAGTTTGAATTGCTCGTCTAGTTTGTCCTAAATACGTTTGGTTACAGTTTTAACAGCTAATTTTGTAAATCCCCGACTTCGTAGTAGTAGTACTGAGTATGGCATGTAACACCCCCAGGAGCTCAGATCCCCTCCTGCGCTTTGTAAAACATCACGAAACTGTAGGAGTGGGAGCAGGATTGTTTAAGGCAGCAAAAAGAGCAGCAGACGAACTCGACTCGGTCTCACATTCGACACCAGGCGAGGTGGCCGGCGAGGTGCCGATTTAGAGTCAGTCACTGAACCTCAGTCAAATCGCCTGAATGCCCGAATTAGAGCTGCCGAAGAGGAAAATCTGTTTCGGCAGTACGTTCATAAACCCCAGCATGGTGTCTTCTATAAGAACATAGAAACACTGGGTTTATCTATCAGGCTGACATTCGCCTTTCTAAGGTCAGCCGTGCTTTAGTCGGAGGCCGAGGGCTTCATTATGGCCTGCCAAGTTAGTGTTATCAACCCCTTGGTCTACCGCAGCCGCGTGTGGCGTGTAGAGGTTCCTGACATCACCTGCAGGACCTGCCGTAAGGCGCCAGAATCGCTCATGCACATACTATCTGCATGTCCCGTATAGGCGATTTCGGCCTACATCCACCGACATAACGCGGCGTTACGAGTGTTATACTACCATCTAAGGCACTCGTACGGGGGTGCTGCCTCAAGTCCCCGGAGATATTGAGTCCGTTTTTGAGAAATGCCGGATTTACTGGAACTACTCGTTCCCGACTGTCAGGCTAATCCAAGCCAACAAGCCTAACATAATCCTCCTCGACCATCAACTCAAGGTGATATATGTCATCGAGTTCTCGGCACCTGCGGAGAAAAACATCACCTTGAAGGAGGTGGAGAAACGGACCAATTACCGCGATCTCCGGTAATAGCCCCAAGTGCTGTACCCAGGCTACTCGGTAAAAATTGTCGTCCTAATAATCGGTGCACTCGGAGGGATAAAGCCTACGCTGCTGTCGGAACTGAAGATCATACCGACCTGCCAAAAATCAGCCGAGTGACTGGCAGGCCAAATATAGAAGGCGGTCATTCTGGGTTCTCTCCATCTGCTTAGGGCACATGATTTTGGTATCTACAGTCACTAATCCTGCGGGATGTGGGGAGTGGCTGTAGTTAATGCATCGGCGCGACTCCCGTGAGGTGTCGAAGGCCACGGGAGGACTGTCCGCCATCGGATATTCGGGAAAAAAAATTATTTATCCCAAAAGACCATACAAAATTTGGCACATGACAAGTCAGGTACTACAATATAGATACATTAATTATTTCATTGCATTAAAATATTGAAAACATTACAATATTAAAAATATTAAAACAACAAAATAACAAAAAACAGAAAATAAATACATTAGTAATTAAGGTATTCAGAGACACTATTTTTGAATGAGAAATTGTTTTTTTTTTTAAGAATATAAATTTGTTTAGATTTTGATGTGATCAGGTAACATATTATTTATTATATAATTGTATAACCATGTATAAAGGACCAGTGTCATACATTATCTTTAAAAATCATACTAATACTACGGGTGAATCGAAGATCGAATGGAATCGATACAAATTTTGGATTTTCTCTTTCATTTTGAAGGTCAAGAAATTTCGAGGTGTCTAAATTTACGTTTCCTAATTATTTTATCAATTAAACTTAGTCACAGAATATCCATTACTCGCAGCTATATACATAATCAATGCCTTTTCTTTCTCAAATCTCTCCTTATTGAGGGGGAGACTCGCCATTTTGTGTTGAACACAACGACGAGAGTCCTTAGGGATATATCTTAGAGTACTGGTGTCTTTTCTGTATATGTCAAATTTTAACTTATTTTCGTTATTTCTAATTTATTAATACATCTAAAAATGGTAGTTGTCCAGAGTTTTCAAGTTCATATGTGATTTTAACCAACGCGAAACGACTGTTTAATTTAGAAACACAGTTGTCAACATCAGACACTGCAAAAATATCATCCACATACCGAAGCGAAACCCTGGGGATATACTCAAATTCTACTTTTGCTTCTTTTTCGAATCTGATCATGAAGAGACTGGCAATGAACGGTGACGAAGAGTTACCCATTGCTGTTCCTTCATATTCGAAGAAATTATCATTGAATCGAAGGCAATTTTGTTTCATGCAAAGTTTGGTGAGTTGAAGATATTCTTTTATTACTACTTGATGGAGATTGTTTGATTCGAGTAAATCCTTAAGGTAGCCCAAGGTCTGTGGTATCGAATAACTTGGAAACAATGAACAAACATCAAAGGAGATCAAAAATTCACCTTCTTGCAACTGAATATTTTTCACCCTATTAATGCAATCATTGGAATTAATATCAGATAAACTAGGTGGTGCAATAGGTACAGTTTCGAAATTCTCTGTTAATTGTTTTAATAGGTGGTAAGAATTCGGCGATCCAGTTACTGAAATAATAGGAAGCACCGACTTTCCTGGTTTATTTATCTTAAGTAAGCAGTACAACCTAGGTACACTAAGGTTGGATACTACATGTAACCTCCTATTTAAAGCTGAAGTAATAAGGTTGTTGCAGGATTTAAGTACATTTCTTATCTCTATAAGATAATTTTGTACTCTGTCTTGCTACAAATGTACAAATCTGTGTATAATGTGGTTAAATAAACGATATCTATCTATATATCTATTTACTAAAATGGGCTGTGAATCACTGTTTCTCTATTTGCCAGGAATAAATAAATAGGTAAGGTTAATTATTACTCATTTTTGTCATTTATAACTTGAGATTGGGTGTCGGCGATAAAATTTCAGAGACAACTTTTACGTATATTCGTAATATTATATATCGTTATAACACATAATGAAATATTACCAAAAACAGATAGCTCATTAGTGCGTGTGTTTGTATGCTCTGTGTTTTTAACATCAATTTCCTAATGCATTTTTTCAAAACCTTCTTTCTTCGTTCAAAGGGCTTGAGACTTTTTCAAATGGGAGTAAGCTGCCTAACGACAGATGGTGAGATGTTGTTTTTTTCATTACTCATATTGCTCCAATTCTTTTGTGTTTTATGATTGGTTTTATAATGTGAATAGTAAATGTAAGTATGTAATATTTTTTCTATAGCATTCGGTCATGAAATGTGATATTCAGAATACTAAACCATTTTCGGCATAGAAGATACTATGTATCTTCTATTCACATAAAGTTATAATAATGTGACATAACCTACAATAGAGATTACATCATATTATAAAATCTTTATGAATATTTTAAAATTTATAGTTGTTCACAGTTGTAACCTTACTTATTTTTCGTCGATAAATAAATATAGTACCTAGTAGGACAATAATAATAATACCGAGGATAATAACGAAAACAACCAGAAAAATAGTTGCTTTTTTTGCAGAAAATGAACAAAATTGCCTTATAATCAGCTGTATGATTTTGTTGATGGGATATCAGAAGAACAAGCTCTTAATTCTGATTTAGGATGAGATAGCGACTGTGAAGACCAGCTTGTTCACAACAACAAGGAAAATGTTCCAAAATATACAACCAGGGCATCAACATCAACGTCTAATCTGCAGGAGTCAGAATGAAATGATTTTGATTCTGATGATTCCGTGAAGGACCCGGAGTACAAGCCAAGATTTAGAAAATATACGTCCACCACGAAAGTTGGCTTTCTTATCTGATATTGATGATGAAAGTTCTTCTGATACTGATGTTGATAATGAACATGACACAAATGGTAATATGGATTGTGATAACATCCCTATTAGGACCCATAAAATGGAGCATAACTCCTCGTACAGCAAGAAAATACGAAGATTTTGTATTTAGGGAAAAATATAGAAGCAGATTTGCATGAAAAAACACCTTCCGAAGTGTTTCTGCATTTCTTTTAAAATGATCTTCAGAAAATTGTGGATGAATCAGAAATCTATGCTCTTCAATGTGGAGTAGCATTTTCAACTAATTAAAGCCTTCATAGGGATACTAATATAGGATTTCATAGCTTGCCAAGCATTCGTCTCTATTGGTCAACCGATCACAATATGCGACTTTTGAGAATAGCTAATGTAATTTCTTGAAACGATTTTTAATGAACGATATTGCGATATATAAACTTGAACAATAACGCGAATGCTCCAAAGAAGGAGATCCCCATTTTGATAAGGTCTATAAAATTCGACCTGTCGTGGACCACCTCAACAAAAAGTTCAAAGAAACTTTTTCTCCATCTCGGCAACTATCTATTGATGAAAGCATGGTAGGCTTCAAAGGGCGTTCGTCACTGAAACAGTACATGCCAATGAAGCCTACCAAATGTGGATTTAAAATTCGGGTAATGGCATGTTCTGGAACTGGCTATATGCTTTCCTTTAAAAGGGAAAACTACAGAGAACCATGAGGGCACGTTAGGAGAGCGAACGGTTCTATCACTTGCTGAAGATTATTTCAATAAAGGATATTGTATTTATTTCGATAATTTTTTTTTCAACTTTTGACTTACTTCATAAATTATTAGAAAAGAATACTTTCGCATGTGGAACATTCCGCTCAAATAGAAAAAATTACCCCAAAGAACTTTTAGCTAACGATAAATCCATGAAACTAGACGACAGTGACTTTGCTATGGGAGAAACAGTTGATTTATCAGTTTGGAAATAGCGAAAAATCTGCCATCATAATAAGTTCTTTACAAGATCCTTCAGTTCAAAAAGAAGTCCAAAGAACCAAAATTGGTCAAAAGGAAACCGTAAAATGTCGAGCGGCAATATCAGACTACAACAAGCTTATGGGTGGGGTTGATTTTTTTGACCAACTCCTCTCCAGTATTCCATTTCTTGGAAATCTCGCCGCTGTTGGATGAAGATATTTTATTACCTAATAGATGCCGCTATTTCTCTTTTATTTTGCATAAGACAGCACGAAGTGCAAAAGGAAAAAACCAATGACCCATCTTCAGTTCAGGTCACAGTTGTCAAATGAACTTATTGACAATTATTTCGGGAGAAAACGTATTGGAGCACCAGTAATCATAAACAAAAATAAAAAAAAACTAGGCGGCCGTGCTGTTTCTGTTGAAAATTTTGAACGAACTATTAATGTCGGCAGACACATGCCAATTCAAGTGCCAAAATATAGACGTTGTGCCTATTGCAGCACTAAAAAAGTAGTAAAACGCTCCAGATTAGTTTGTAGTGCATGTGATGTTGCATTATGTCAGTTTTGTTTTGAACCCTTTCACAAATAAACTTTATGAATAAAAAAACGCAGTTTTTTCTTTTCTTATTATGTGGATATTATAATAGCCACCACACTCAACTAAATGCTTACTGTCTTAAGTCATTTGTGGCTAGTATATTTGCCAGCAAAAATATCAAAATCTATTTAAATTTTTGAAAAATATGAGTAACTATAAGGATTTATGTGACCGTTACAGGTTCGTATTTGCAAAAATATCACATACTTTTTGAACGGAAAAAGTTGCCCTATAAAGGGTTAATAGCTATTCGATATTTGAAAGAATTTTTTTAAAAACTTTTTTTATTTTTCGTCCAAAGGAGCTGAAAGTTTTGCACAGGATAGCACGATGCCAAAGTCGACAATGGGTGTGGGGGTATTTTCTCATTTATTTTTTCTATATCTACATCCATTCACGAGTTATAAGGTCAGTTTATGCTTTACATATTCAACATTTATTCGATCTTTTTAAAGATTTTTTTTAATTAATTATTTTTTTTTGTTTTTGAATTTCCCGGGACCGGTCTGCAGGTGGCAGATCACACCTAAGATGATCATTTAAATGACAAAGAAGCAGACTTTTCTACACAAGACATAAATGTGTAGTCTCTGAAAAAGTTCATGTTTTAAGTGTCAATTACATCTGTCTACGTTGAACGGTCCTTCTCACGATATAAATGGATATTTAATGATTATTATTCTTATTTAGATAATAAACTTTTCCATTTCCGAAATAACCACCGATGACACCTGATCATGTTTTTGGAGTTTCCTTGTTAGGAACAAGCAAAAGAGCTAAGAATGATGATTTAGTATCAACTAAGATACATCAGGTAGGCCATTTGATATGACAAAAAACAAAATGCATCCAAATTAATTATTGCGACAGTTCGCCAAAAAATTGTGGTCGTTTTTGTAAAGTGTGATTTCAAGAGTTATATTTGCTGCTTCTGTTGTTATTTTGTGTTATTTCTTTGTTTATTGTTGTTGAATTTCATTGTTAGGAGTTATTTTTTTGTCATTTTTTTGAGTTTATTAGTTTATTTAATAGTGTTTGTCATTTTAAATAAGAATATGGCGTTAAAGTTTTCCAATGAGGAGAAAACTGATATGCTTGAAATTTACTTTAAAGCCTATAAAAACTCAAACGTTCGAAAACTTTCCTGAGAGAGTTTAACCCGATAATAATTATTTCCGAATTCTTGTAATTAATTTACTAAACCATGGGTCATATAGTCAAACTAGAAATAGTACTTATAGCATCGGCAATGAGAAAAGCGATAATATTGTCTTAGCAAATATTAACGACAGTTCTCGAGCATTGGCACGATAAATTTCAAATAACAGTAGTCCATCAGATCGATAAAAAATAATAAATACCATCTATACAAATCAACAAGGATTAAATGAAGATGATTATGGTCGAAGACTAAGATTTTGTGAATCATCGAAAAATGAGATGAAGACTATCGAAAGTACTATGGACAGATGAGACTAGATTTACAAATTACAGAGTTTTTAATAAATACGACTATTATGATTGGAGTGTCGACAATTCACATTTAGTAAAGCAAATATGATATCAACAACGTACTTCCTCCATAAAGAATACTATATTTCTTGTTTAACTGTGTTCTTGCATGGTAAAATTTTCTGTTCATAGTCTAATTTTTGCTGCCTCATGAAGCACATGAAAAGCATTATTTAATCAATGAAAAAATCTAAGATCGCTCCCATAATAAAAACAAAAGTTAGTGTGCCCATGTTGTGAACAAGTGACGATAGAAAAAATGTTGTTATTACTGTTAGATGTATTTTCAAAAAGTGTTCGAATAATGTGTAAGTTTCCAACCTGTATAAATAATGATTAAGAAATTGTGGAGGAAAAAATAAAGGTAAACTCTCAGTTCTTTGAAAATTACTCAGACCTAAGGGTGAGTTTAATAAGAGAAATTTAGAGGACCCTTGTCTTCGGTGTTTAATAAATTTTCGTTCGGTTCTAACAAGCAGCGTACTTGAACAAGTTATTAATAATTAATAAATAAATTCCAAACGGGTTACTTTAGTTATGCGATGCAGGTAGTTAAGGATATAGAAGACAAAATAAAACAGCATTAATGTTTGTCACTAATCATATACTTATTGTTTTGTTTTTAATGATACATTAACAATGTAACGGAAGGAAATTAAAATTAGTTTAAGTGTAGCTGTAAACGTGAGAAATGCGGGCGACAAAAATACGAAATTTTCATTTAAAACAATATGTTAAGTGAGTCTTGTCCGATTAGCTTTGCATTAGGGTCGATTTTCTAAAGTGTAGAAAAGTTCATATAAGATAATATGACATAAAACATATCTAAGCAAGGAAAATATAATTGATATTTGGTTACTTTCAGTAAGGATGTTTGCAAGACAATTTTGTCATAGATATACAACTTTGTTCTTAAATGTAACACTTGTTATTTTTTTAAAGTGATTATTCAATTTTTTGCATTTTACATTCACCGAATTTAAGCGGTACAGAATACTTAAAATCAACTTTGATCAGTAAGTAAATGAGAGAAGAAAAAGGTATATGACATATATAACATGTTATGGTATTTGCCGAGGCAAACAAAGAAATCAGAAGATGGCAGATGCAAACTGAAGATTGTTATCAGGCAGGAGTATTGATGGAAAAGTTTTTTTTCACAAAGATTAGCTGTTTATGATATTAATGATATTAATGTCGAAATGAGTAAGCGATTTATAAAATCATACATGTCGTATGTAGTAAAAGAATGTGACAAACATTAATAAAATATTATTTTAAGACGGAAAATGTATTAGTTTGTGTTATTACAAACTACAAGGATGTTTCTGGTAATATACCAAAAGAGAGGCAAAGAACACTGAAGGTGTATCAAACATAATTATTTGGTAGAGCACAAACAAAACTAAGAGTATTTATCAAAATTATTACAGAAGGAATTCTGGTATGCTAGGACAAGGAATATATATATATATATATATATATATATATATATATATATATATATATATATATATATATATATATATATATATATATATATATATATATATATAGTGGTGAGAGGTATGAAACTTCTCATATGGTCTGAATGCTACTATCCGACCGACATCCTAGATGTCTCTGTGGCGGATAGCGACTCACAGCAAGTACCGAGAGCGGCGACCCCTAGCCCAGGTGGACTAAACTAATGTTATTAAATATGATTTGAAGGAAACAACTACTCAGCGGGCAAGTACCCCGACCTGCATTGAATTACACCTTCAAATCATGATAAATCGATAGCCGGGTACTTGCCCGCTGAGTAGTTGTTTCCTTCAAATCAAATCATATTTAATAATATATATATATATATATATATATATATATATATATATATATATATATATGGGACAATCCGCGTCAACCGGATCAGAGCTACGACCAAAATTAGGAGCAACCAAAAAAATCGACCAAGGACTCATTTTAAAGCTTAGAGCGTCTACTATCAAATGCCGAGTGCGCCTTGAAAAATCCAATATGGTGGCTCCAATATGGCGGCCGAAAGCCGGAGAAAAATCGAGTGTCCAGCAAAGAAAGCTTGTAAAAATAAAAAATTCCCAACCGATCGGGTCATTTCTTGGCTCAAATTGTAGCTGATGGACGCCCCTAAAAATGGCGTGGTAGTTTGACAAAATCCAACATGGCGGATCCAATATCGCGGTCAAGAATCCAATATGGTGGCCGAATTTTTGAAAATCAACCGATTTGCACCAAATTTGGTATACGGGGGTTTTGGATGTCACTGATCACGAGTCCGAGGTCAGATTTGCCAAAAATCAAGATGGCGGATCCAAGATGGCGGCCAGAAATTTTCGAAAATCAACCGATTTGTACCTAATTTGTTATACGGGGGGTTTTTGGGGTCGCCGATAACGAATCCGAAGTTCGATTTTCAAAATCCAAGATGGCGGACCCAATATAGTGTATTGGGTTGAGTTTCCGCCATATTGGGTCCATCATCTTGAATTTTAAAGATCTGACCTCAGATTCGTATTCAGAGACCCCAAAAGCCCCAGTATACCAAATTTGGTGCAAATCGGTTGTTTTTAAAAAATACCGATTAAGAACATTGTTAAATTTTAATCTGTTGTGTCTAATGTCTACATATATGTATATTTTATTGACTTTCAAATTGATTGGTCTTGTAATTGTTATGCCCACAGACATGGTCTTTAAAAAAATTTCCTGTTGTGGAATTTCTACATCATTATTTGGCTATTGAGCCCTGAAAGAAGTTTATATTAAACGAAAGCGTTTTATTTTAACCTATTGTCCTTGGTTCCGACAATTTCAACCTATAGTAGGTTAATTACTTAATAGGTAATAAAAAAACTCATAAAAATAATCATTACTGCACATATGCTTCAGTAATTTGCTAAAATTTCAATAACTAATTGATTTTGAGCCATGATGAGCCTCGACCTTCAGTCTGTCAAAATTTTTAAATTCTTATCACAGATTTATCAGTGACCGCAAACACCCCCTTACATAAATTTTGTCAATCGGCTGATTTTCGAAAATATCGCCGCCTTATTAGATCAGCCATCTTATATCCGCCACATTAAATTTGAGAATTTTGGAAATTTGACCTCAGATTCGTTATCGGCGACCTAAAAAAACCCCGAATAACAAATTTGGTACAAATCGGTTGATTTTCGAAAAATTTCGTCCGCCATCTTGGATCCGCCATCTTGAGTTTGATAAATCTAGCCTCGGATTCGTGATCAGTGACCCCCCAAAATACCCGAATACTAAATTTGGTGCAAATCGGTTGATTTTCAAAAACTCGGCCACCATATTGGATCCGCCATGTTGGATTTTGTCAACCTACCACGCCAGCTTTTAGGGGCGTCCATCAGCTACAATTTCAGCTAAGATATGACCCGATCGGTTGCGAATTTTTATTTTTACAAGCTTTTTTTTGCTGGACACTCGAATTTTCTCGGCTTCCGGCCGCCATATTGGAGCCGCTATATTAGATTTTGCAAAGGCGCACTCGGCATTTGAAAGTAGATGCTCTAAGCTTTAAAATGAGTCTTTGGTCGATTTTTTGGTTGCTCCTAATTTTGGTCGTAGCTCTGATCCGGTTGACGCGGATTGTCCCATATATATATATATATATATATATATATATATATATATATATATATATATATATATATATATATATATATATATATATATATATATATATATATATATATATATATATATATATATATATATATATATATATACATATATATATATAATATATATATATATATATATATATATATATATATATATATATATATATATATATATATATATATATATATATATATATATATATATATATATATATATATATATATATATATATATATATATATATATATATATATATATATATATATATATATATATATATATATATATATATATATATATATATATATATATATATATATATATATATATATATATATATATATATATATATATATATATATATATATATATATATATATATATATATATATATATATATATATATATATATATATATATATATATATATACATATACAAAGTGATTCATACCGAATGGGTAATATTTTACCTGCCGATTATATAGCTGAAAATATTAATTTTTTAAATATTAATACTTATTGAGATATAGGGTGTTAATGTTATAAAAATAATGCAGTGCTGTTGTTATATTTCAGTTATTTTTTCACAAATAAACATAAAAGTCGGTACAATTAGGTTTTTTGACGTGAGAAAATCGAAGAAGCTCTCATTTTTTGTGATTCGCATAGAGGGCGCTACGTAAGAATTCGTCATAACTTTTTTGTACTTCGTTCATTTATAATCTCATTGCAAACTTTTTAGCCTAGCATTTTGATTGCTTCTTTAGACTTAATGTTCGTATGTTCGGCAAAGCTGAGTTCAGCATCGAAATATATGCCTAATCTTTGATTGTATTTGTGCGTTCTACGACAGTATCATTGATTCTGTAGTTGTAGATAATATGATTTATCTTTTTTTGTGTAAGTTACTACATTACATTTGGTGGTATTGATATCAACTTTGTTAAGAATACACCAATTGTTGACTGCGTCGAGGTTATTTTGAAGACATACAATCATTTACGAAACTCATACGCTTAAAATTTTTTAGATTATCTGCAAATATCAGGGAATCGCATTGTAGTTCAATACACAGATCATCTATAAATAACAGAAAAAAATAACGGCCTGGGATTGGAGCCTTGTGGTACTCCGGATCCGGATGTTGCAAAGTATGTCGATGATTTATGTCTGTTGTAAAATACAAATTGTTTTCTCTCTGTTAGGTATGATCGAAAAAAAGTTTAGTAGGTTTAGATTAAATTCGAACTTTTCCAATTTTTTGTAGCTGATGATCAATGCGGTCGAAAGTTTTAGTAAAATCCGTATACAAAGTATCTACTTGACCCTGTTCGTCTATGACATTAGACACGGTTTGACTGAATGACAATAGGTTCGTAACAGTAGATCTGTTAGACATGAATCCGTGCTGACATGGGGATAATACGTTCTTTGTGGACAAATATATTCGATTGTATAAAATAGTTTCCAGCACCTTTGCAAAATTTCACAGAAGAGAAATTTGTCTATAATTGCTTACACAGGCCATATCGCCTGCTTTAAAAATTGGAAAAGCTTTTGCTATTTTCCATTGGTCTGGAAAGACTGACGTTTTAATGGAAAGGTTAAACAGGATGAATAATGGTATGGAGAGTGCATCAGCGCAGCCTTTCACCAGAAATGATGGTATAAGATCTGGACCGGATGTCATTTTATTCCTTAATTTTTTTATAGCATACTTTATTTCTAACATAGAAATATTTTTTATACTGATAGTTTCGAAATTGTTGTTGTATCGGGTCACACCGTTATTTTGCGTGCTGCTACTTGGAGCACTACACACTGAACTAAAGAATTAGGCAAATACGTTTATAATTTCTTGTGGATTATCATAGTCTTTATCCTTATATGACATTTTTCCAGGTATTCTTGTTTGTTGTCTTTTCGATTGTATGAAGGACTAGAAATGTTTTGGATCGGAGGATATTGAAGTCTGTATACTAGAGATATATTGTTGATAAGCCAAATCGATCTGTTGTTTTATTGAAGCTCTAAGTTGTTTATATTGTTCGAGATAATAGTTGAATCTAGTTTTTTGAATTTGCTGAAATATTTGTCTTTCTGTTTGATGCTATTGATTATTTCACTGGTAGGTATACTATTTTGGATAAATCCTTTCATATGCTCTGTATTGAGGAACGTGTTGATCTATGATGGTAATGAAGCCTATTATAGAATTCTTCAAGAGTTAAATTGATATCTGAAAAGTTTTGTAGATTATACCAATCGGTTTCAGAGATAGCTTTATATAGAGCTGAGTAACTGGCTTTTCTAAAATTGTAGGCTTTCTGATTATTAGGGGATGTAAAGTTTGTGCATTTTAAGAGAAGCTTTGTTTTGACGAGAAGAGCTGGGTGAAGAATATCCTCTTTTACAAGTGGCGCGTTATCGTGTAGAATCTCACACTTTAGATTCGAGGAAACAAGATCAAGCAGACGACCTAAATTATAGAGTATTTTATTATGTTGTTGAATATCGAAGAAGGTTGCAAAGTTAGTAATTATATTAGTCTTCCTATCATTATTTTCATTGTTAACATAGAGTGGTACATTAAAGTCTCCAAAAACAAGATTTTCTTGTCTAAGATAAAGCTTAATAATTGTTCTAATGATTCCAAAAACAGTTCGTATTGTTCTAAGCTAGGTGGTATATAAATAACAAAAATGTTAACTATTGTAAAATGAAATTGACATTTACAACACAGAACATCAGTAGTAGGAAATGAAGCTGGAAAGAATGGAAGTTCAATTTTTTCTTACCTTAAATGTTGTTTACATGCTAGAAACACCCCTCCGCCTGTTATGTACTCTGTCAGATGTAATTTCCTATCGCTTCTGTGGACCCTATATGTCTCCGGGAATAAATCAATACTCAGTACTTCTTCCACGTTTCAGTTAAGGCTATTAAGTCGAATTCACATTGTGCAACTGATAGATAAAACTGTTGTATTTTGCTGTTAAGGCCTCTGACATTTTGATAGCTGCAGGTAAGTTCTTGGAGTCGGTTAAGCGTTAATTCTGGTAGTTTTTTGTCATTTTCTGGCATTAGTTCTTGGAGTAGGTTAAGAGTTAATTTTGGTAGTTTTTTGGCACGATTGATTGTTGGAACACCGTGTATATATTTTATGGTGAGATCTTCACTGGAATTGTTCCTTTGCTCCAGTTCCATTTGCAATCTCACCATGTACTCTACATGTTTAGGCGTTTTACCATCATAAATTTTTAATTGAAACTATTGACTATTAATTAAATATATTTTATTTCTCAAAATTGTTCGAGCTACATCTGCATCAGACAGAGTTACCTTTAGTAACCGAGGTGCTGTTCTTTCTTTTCCGAGGGGCATAATTCTAATAGGTCTCACTTCGTTCTCGGGTATTATTTTCCGCAGTACTTCATTTACTTTGGCACTGTCGAGTCCGATACGTTCCTGCACTGGTCCATTGTGCTCTGGTACTCCGGGAATTACTATGTTTTTTGATCGTATCAATCTTTCTTTTGCTTCAACCACAGCTTCCTCGAATGAATTTGAAGAATTTACTGTACTGTTATTCAGTTCCGTAATGGAGGCTAATTTTTCCTCCAACGATGCGAAGCGGTCGCTGATATATATACATCCATCGCACGTTGTTGAGGGGCCTTGTTTTGTTGATAGAAAGTTAGGACAGGCACTCATATTGTCTTCAGGTACGGTACGGTTTATGATGTTATTAAAGTTTATGTTTGTTATTGATGGGATTTTTATCTTTTAGCAGTCTAGCGGATTGGTTGTGATACTGGTGGTATAGTTCGGGTTTTTCCTTAATTTAAATCAGCTTACGAATAGATGACAATGTTTATAGCACTTACACTAAAAGTTGGCACAAGTTGTAAATTTTTATCACTGTTCGATATAGCCCTAGGGAGCTCTACAATTTGCGTGTTTATTGTTTGAAGGTCTGAAGGTGTTTTTTATAACTTTAATACCCTGTATCTCAGTAAGTATTTAATTTGACCACCAGTTATTAAGCAAAAAATTAATATTTTCCGCTATATAATCGGCAGGTAAAATATTACCCATTCCTTATGAATCACTTTGTATATAAATGATGAATACTAGGAGTATTTATCATCTATCATAAATAGAAGTTATAAATCCAAAAAAAAAACAAAGTGTGGTGGATGACTCGCATTAAAACAATATAAAAATTGATGGTAATGTTGATGCTAGTGATGATAAAATTATTTTCTATATCTACAGAATTATGCAAGCGATTGTAATATCGTTTAAACAACATTTCATTATATTCATATTATAAATTATCGTGATTCTTCAAACAATATCATTATATGTTTGGTATTGCCTAGATGTGAGGTATTAGTTACTGATATCATTGATTGTAATAAAATTAATTAAAAAACAATATACACCCTGTCTTAAGAGATTCTGCAATATGTATTTTATACATATGCGCACTTTCCTACGCAGCCCAACCTACCAGCATTATCACTCAGTGAGTCAAGTGGGTACGTGAATAACATACTAACTAATCTCGTCCCGCCTCGATTTTCCCAGTGTACTGAAAAGGCTGAAATTTTAAAATTATTACAACACATGACACGCCTTAAGGTACAACCAATTCGCTACGGGCACAATTTACTAGCGGATTGTGAATTGTGTCGTGATAAAATTTAGGTCATTTATAATGAGTTAGAAGCTGCTATCTGTTGAGATTTTTTAATATTACGTGTGTGCAAATTCAGTTTGATTAAATAATTACAATTATTTAACATAACTTCTAAAAGCATCATATTTTCTAATACTAAAAGATCTAATCTTCCAATTTCAAATCACAAACCGACTTTAAATATAAACAATAAATTTGTGTCGTAATACGCATGCGCAATTTGAAATTCGTGCCGCAATTGAATTGAATATTTGCGATTTGCAAGCATCCAATTCAAACCTGAAGTGCAATTCAAGGTCGTGCCGACTTAAAATTTTATTGTAAACAAATACATTCAACCAGATATGCTTAAAACCCAATTTACAATCCACCAGCAGATCGTGCTCGTACCGAATTGGTTGTAAATGCAATTTTTTTCAGAAACTTATTCGCAATAGAATTTTAGTTTTCATTTGGATAAAATTCGCTATTAGAATCCGACCTTTTCGCCCTAGGTGTATACGCCACTGCCCGTTATAATTTATTATTTGTATTATTGACCGGGAGGCTTGATAATTACATACATGTATCTAACTCTTTCGTGGCTCTTGTTCCTTTTTAATTTGGATTGCTTAATTTCCGTTTTGTGACCGCATCTTTGTGGTGAATAAAATCATTAACACTGGCCACTATTAAGATGTTAACCATGAATTTTAAGGTGGTCTTCTACTGTCAACACCTGTTTATTGCATTTGACAGGAAGTTCGTTCTATATTGTCATTATTTTACAATAGCTTATAATTTGGGGTGCTATCAGCGTTGTTCGGATTTTTACCTACTATTGCCCTACTGCCCGATTTATGAATACCTCCTACGTACAAAAAAAATATATGATCAAATATTATATCTTTTTATCTAACATTATCTACAGTGACGGATTTAGAATTTGGCTAAAGGAGGGGCACAACAGTGGCGTATTTAAGGGGTAGTAGTAGTAGTAGTAAAACATTGATTTCTATATTTTTAAAGTGTAGCTAAATTGTACATTGTACACCCCCGGAATAAAATCCTGGCTAACATTGGATCTCAATGTTTGGATTTTGTTAGGTATTACAACTAATTTCGTTTGTGGTGAATTAAAACAACCATGTATTGCATGTTTCCTGATAAGTCTGTCCACAAACTTTAGATTTCAGCTGAAAATTATAGGTTTATCAGTATGAAAAATCACTGTAACAATTAAAAAAAAACACTGCCAATTATTACTTGGGGATCAGAACTTCCTCACCGTAGAAAAACTCGACGTCTGGTGGAGTTTATATTAAAAGTAATTTTTAACGTTTCAAAAGACATTTTGACGTTTCAAAAAAAGTCACATTGGCGGAATGTCACTACTTAATATTTTTTTTTAGACATTGGGACCAATGTCTAAAAAAAATGCGTGTACCAAATTTAAAAGCTATATCTCAAAAACTGTAGCTGCTATCGCGAACCACACAGACAGAAATTTTTTCCTGTCTGAAATTTTGTGTATCGTCATAATTCGTCCAGATTCGTCCATAAATGCAATACAAATTTTCAAAATTTTTTTTCACGAATACATAACTTTCTCACTTTGAGGGGTGAGGAAGTAAATAAATTAATTTTTTCAGAAACTTATTCGCAATTGAACTTGTTCCAGCATAGAAAGACTAGAAAACGTTCCCCAGAAGCTAGCGGTGTGACGTCACATGCTCGGCTTGCTGCCCATAGCACAGATTAAATATACATTTACAATAATCTATGTCCATAATAAATAAATGAATTATCTGCGAAAGTTATAGTCATAGTAGTCGAGTCCGATGCGCACATTTCACATTTCCCTGAGTGGATAAATGTATTTACAACAAAAAAATTCTAATTGCTAAAATAATTAGGAAACGTAAATTTAATGAGACACTTCTATATTCCACGACTTCTCAAAATGAAAGAAAAAATCTGAAATTTGTATCGATTTCATACGATCCTCGAATCAGTCGTAGTATTGGTAAGATATTTAAAAATATAGGTATGACAATGGTTCATAGCTCATCTCAAATACGGTAGAACAGATAGTCTAGTATTGCCCAACGCGCGATTGAGAACAACCATAAAATAGATAGTAACTCATCTCGCAGGGTCTTAAGAATAGTTCGGAATCGTTTCGGATGTGATTTAAAATATCCAGATTTTTTTCTACTAACTGCTTAAAAATTTATTTATTAACTATTTTTTTTATAAATGCTCAGAAATGTCCGTCCACAATTTGGGAATGTTCCAATCGATTTAAGATGCAGCCCAATAAATTTTATAGAAAATTGGCTTGAAACTGTGCCATTTTGTGAGAAATTCGGTTCCTTAGATCCTAAAGACTATCTGGTATGTTTTTATACTTTGTCTTTAATGTATTCCTATAAGATGAAATCCAAAGCAGTGAGGTTAGGCGAGCAAGTAGGCCACTCAATATGACCTCTTCTTTCTATCCACTGCTGAGGAAAGTCTTCGTTGAGGTAATTTTTTACATTTAGTGTAAAATGTTGTAGGGCTTCATCTTATTGGAAGCAGATATCTTCAGCAGGAACCATAGAATTGTTGAGGTTGGAAAGAAGCGCTGTAATATACAATTTCTTAATAAATCAAGATATACTTTTCCATTTAAGTTGTCCTTTACGAAAAAAGGTCCGATGATATGATTGCCTATTATACCCGCTCACACGTTGACTTCTGTGTGGATTTTTTACATTAATGGGGATTATCTTTGGTCCAAATACGACATTATGTCTATCTACCGTTCATTTCATTTAAACAAAATATTACTTCATCAGAAAATAAAATTATATACACAGAATTATCAACATTTCATAAATTTTGCATTGTTTCACAAAACTGTATTCTTCAATTCCGATCTTACATGAAATGAATTTTGTAGTATTTTATCTTTCCCGGTCTCATACTATTAATATTATGACCAATCTTTGGTATATATCGTTATCCGCGCCAATTTTGTTGTCGATATTTGAGGACCATCTTCAATTTGTAGCATAATATAAAATTTGACATCATCAGCATCAGTTGTGCTTAATTTCGGCTGTCCTGTTCTAGGCAGATCTTTGACATATCCTGTTTGTTTATAACGTCAAACAGTTTTACATACTGTGGATCAAGGATATCCCGGTTTGGATAAGGTCATTAAATAGTTTACGAACTTCTTCATATGAACATTCCCTATCTCCAAAACACCTCATATATGTGCGCTCTAAATCACTTAATAAAACCATAATAGTCTACGAGCTTCTTCATATGAACGGTCCCAATCTCCACCTTATAATCAAAATTTCTGTGCGCTCTGAATCACTTAATAAAACTATAATAACAGGTATGTAATGTAAATAAATTAAATAGAAACCAACTCGGTTTTAAACTGACTATAAAACAGTGTCCACACCTAACTTTATTTAGACAGGTGCAGAAATTATGCTGTTAAGACAAGTGATAAAAACTGACTTCTTTACTAACTTCAAGTATGAAAGTTGTTTTTGCTTCCAGTAATAATTTCGACCATATTTGAATGTACTGGATGTTATTATATCCAAAATCTTTCGGGGAATCCAAAAATGTAAAAAGACACAGGAAAAAAGTTGTCATTTCCGATTAAACTAGAAACCGTACATTGTGTAGCATACGCGCTGGCTGTATGGACTCCTCGAGTGTTTCTACCTCCAAATACCAAGTTTCATTGCAATCAAAGAAACACTGACGGATATATGTAGATGTTTCCATAGTTTTCACTCACCCTGTATTTTCAAGAAGCGTCAGTTAATAACGCCAGAACTATCTGATCAATGATTATCGTTAAACAAACATTAACGATTCATTTCCTGTCACCTACTTTTAATTCAATAAATGAGGATAGTATTAAAAATATTGGCATACTCCAAAGACCGTATTAAAATTCGTGAGATACGTTAATCAATTGGTGGTGGTTCAGCACGGAATTTGCAGAGACACAGAAGATAATATAGGATATAAATATTATGTTAGACTGGTCGGAGGCGCTCATCTCTGAACCGGGAGGGCCTCTAGGCCGTCGTCCCGACTTGTTACCGTCCGCCCTGCTAAACATTCTACAAGTCGTCGTCCTTGTCACGGCTCGTGGGAAACGACGATCCCACTACACATTCTGCAGACGATAACACAATCAGCTGTTACGAGATTTCACTAATCATTGTCGTTCATAAATAAATTATATAAATTATTGTTTAAAAATTTGGCGCTATACAAACCAACATTTTTGTTTAATTTAAATCGCCAATTGGCATATTACAGAGAGAATTAAATTCCTGAATACTTTAGATTTAAGGTATTTACAAATAAATTCCCTGAAGCATCTTTAAAAAGTATATCCGACCTTGACCCAAGCAACAATATTTTGTTCCTAGAACTAGGTATAATTATATATTTATGTTAGTAAATCACCTTCAGATTATAATTGGCAGAATAATACAATGAATTTTACCTACAACTTTTACAGCAAACTGTTACTATTAGGCTCTAATTACAGAAAATTATACATTTTTCACCATGTTCAAATATTTGGACTGCACGTCTGAGGGATATGACCCCTTTAAAGATGATAAAATACACATCATTTTAATTTTGATAGTGAAATTCGTCAAAGGTAGATAAGCCGGTCGTCGGGTAGTCAGACTTTATGTATACACACCAATCAGAAGTGACAAAATGAAGAATTTATGTTTTTCATTTGCCATTACCAAGTAGTATTGTTACTGGGAAAAGCATAAATTTTTTTCTTCGGATTAATTAGTTTTTAACAGTTACAGTTTTGGAATGCTACGAATAAATCCATTCACTAACCAGTTAAAAAGGCATAGTTGGGATTCTTTTTTTATATAAACATTAAGAAACATTTTAAAAAAGCATTAAAGACACAATTTATTTATAATCATACATGGAAAACTTGTCAGAGCCAAAGATCTTAAATATCACATCTTAGTTAAATACAACAAACGAGTCGAACACATAAATGGTCTTTACTTTCTTAATGATGTATTTAACTAAACCTATATTTTGTACCAGTTCTCATTTTGTTTTTAAATTTTTATTAATTATGAACAAGAAAAGCAAAATTTAACTTGTCCTGGGATGCTAATAAAAGTTAGCGAAACGTCGACTAAATTGAAAAAGTAATTTTTCTGATTTTGGTTAACCTATTCCCATAAAGTTGTAATATCGTTATATTTAAAACATACACGCGACTCGTACACAACCATGTCTCCCATTTAACTGACCACCGATGTCTAATATACAGTGAGGTCCATAAGTAACGGATAAATTCATCATCTACGTAATTTACAAGTTATGAGTAAAATCCTAAAACACGCCAATTTTTAATTCTAAAATATTATTTTCTGAGCATAATTTTATACCTCCCCCCTTCAACCTCCTTGGAGTGACAGCTATCCCTTTAAAATTTTTAAATGGAACAAGGGTGCGCGATAGCTCATTTGAAAGAGTTTTTAATTCTCTGTCCAGCAATATAAGATTTTTTTGAATTTTGTGTATTTTTCATCCAGAAAATTAAATTTGAAAATTTTAAAATGTATTTGTAATGTATACAATCAAATGTTATTTATGCCTATGTACCAAATATCTGTCACATCGGACTTTTCTAATTAATTTTGTGTCATAACATTCAATTTAAATGTATCGGTTTTTCTGGTACGCAGGTGGCAAAATACCCAACAAAAAGAAAGAAGTAAAAAGTGTTTCTTTTTACATATTAGAAAAAAATTATACATTTACATTTCTTTATTTGCTACATCTGTGCAAACTTATGGTTCTAGTTATTTATCGCTGATTGTCAAGTTGATCATTATTTTAACAATGAGTCTTTCGGTTACCCAAAGAATTGAAATTTTGATATTATTAGGATGTGTGATAGAACAAGAACGCCGAAGCAGGTATGCGGAATCTTCAAAACTAAGTATCCTGACCGTCGTATTTCTCAGCCTACGGTTAGGAGAATAGAAAACAAATTTCGTGAATTTGGAAATGCTACAGATATTCCTAAATCTAGTAGAAAACGCATTTTAGACGATGAAAAGAAATTGGATATATTGTTATAGTCTGGTTCACATGTACTTTTTTTTCTTAAATTTTTCAATAGTCTCCGAAAATTACGACCATGGTGTCATTCGATTCGTATTATCACCTAGAAAGTTTAAGGAAAGGTCCGAAAAGGGGCTGAAAAAAATTACAAAAGTTATAAACAATAAAGTGAAAAAAAAAGTGGGGGTTTGGTTTTTTTTGAATATCTCGGAAAATATTGAAAATTTTCGAAATTGCAAAAAAAGTTCTAAAAAGATCAACAAATTTACTAAAAAAAAAGTTCCGACTCCCGGAACTGTAGCTCTAATATTTATAATTTTTACAGAGCCCTGAAAATAGAGCCAAAAGCGGGCAGTCTGGCTTCCGCGCACGTTGCGTCACTCTGACACAACAACAAAAAAAAAATATTTAAATATATTAAATGTGAATATTAAGGAATAAAAAAATTCATGGAGTGTTGGGATACATAAATAAACAATAATCAGCGGTCAAAAAATTGTTATCTCAATTTTACCATAAATTATGCATTAGTTTATTAACTATTTTTTCTAAACTGAAAGTTAATATAAAAACCCAGATAATTATAAAACTAATACCCTAGAATTTTTTTCACTTAGTAAAGTTATTCTTGATAGTTTAACAAATCGATTACCGTTGCAATAATAAAAAATTTTTGATTGTCCACTTTTTTATTAACAATTGAAAATTATAAAATAAAAAATAGTGAATAAGAAATTTTTTTTTTCAAAAATCTTGATTGTTTCGAAGTCTCATGGTTAAAAGCTACTTAAAAATATATATATTTTTTTTACTACTATTGTTTAAAAAATTGTTATTAACAAATACATTGTTTATGAGGAAATCGAAAATTTTTTTTTTGGATTACATTTATTGATGAAAATTATGATTTTTAGAGAAAAAAATCGTTCCTTAAAAAAATTTCTTTGTTGCTAAAAAAATACGTTTGTTAATTAACAATCGTTTTTTGCAACTAATTATTAAAATTAAGGAACAGTTTTTTCTCTAAAAATCATAAATTCTACCGTTCTTTAAGATTTTCAAAAAAATAAATTTTTTTTATTCATTTTTTATTTGTTTATTTAAAAAAAAATTTGTTATAAACAAATTAATTTTTTAAATTTTTTTTTTTTAATACTCTATTCTATAATAAAAGCAGCCATGCATTGTTTTTCTTGAAAAAATTTTTTTTTCTATTTTTAATAAATGTTTTAATATTGTTATACCTTAAAACTTGTCTTTCTCACCCGCTCTTTTGCTTTTAAAATTATAATAACTTTTAAACTATTACAGATATGACAATAATGCTTCAAGTCTTTTTTGTTCATTATTAATTAACTAACAAATTTAACTTTTTACTAAAGTTCTAGCTCCATTATTTATTTATTTATTGACTATTATTTATAAAAAAAATTTTTTTTAAGTCCTTTTAATATGGATAACTATTATTATTCAAATTTTATCAATCATTATTGCTTGAAACACAGTAGGATTTATTATTAAGGGTCTATATCAGATGCAAGTGAAATATAGTCTCGATTTTACCACACCCCGCGCAGGCCACGGTGCATATATACAGCCAAACCGAAATTATCGCGGCGAATGTCGAAGGTGGCCGATGTTCTAGTTACAGAACGGCATAGTGGAACATTTCAGATCGGGAGGTGTTGAATTATCAGAGGCGGAGTACTAGAGGTTTCGTGCAACATAAACCGACGAAAATGTTGTGTTGCATCAAGCTTATAAGCCAAGCAGTAGCTAACCTTACCCTTCATGCGTCCTTGTCCTGCAATTAATATGTAAAAACAATAAAAAAACCCGAAATTATTTTATTTACTTTGTTTAAAAATAGCCAAAGAACTAAACAACAAAACAATTAAATCGTTAATCTACAAAAAAATTTCCATTTTACCGTTTCTTATTAATGCATAGTATTATTTTAAAAATTTTTCCTATAAAATGGAAGTATCAATGTGTGTCATATCATTCAACGCAGAATGGAAAAGGCGATGAAATAATATGAAAAATATATTTGTGTTATTTTAAATTTAAACTCCAATATTTTTATCAAATATGAAAGATTATGATGATGTTACATATATTGCTGAATTCAGAAAGAAATTTTTTAAATTAAGCTGAATATACAGGATATATCATTTAGAATAAAAAAAATTAAGGCAATTTCCGGTCAAACCGGAAGTAAAAGATATGTATGTGACGCGCATATTTAATCAGTATTCGGAATGTCGTATATCCATTTCCGCATATTAATGCGGGGTGTAATTTTTTTATTTTTCAAGTTTTTCGGCGTTTTCTTTTTATTTGTCATTCAATTGTTTTTAATTTTCGGATTCCTTAGAAAAAAGCACATAAGTATAATTTTTGAAGTTTTTTCCTAGGTTAATAATACAGCAGAAAAATCGAGTAAGGTGCACTTAAAATGATCACCCTGTACATGAGGTTACTGCGCTTAAAATAAATCAAAAATAAAAATTATCATATTCACCTTTCATTGAGCCTTTCATTCTCCATATCAATATTTAGAGACGGCAAAATGGAAAACTTTCATTTATATTAGCCTCTCTACAGAAATTACCGGAAATAAAAGAAAATTATTACTTTTATTAATTTACGAAAAAAATTCAATTTCAGTAGTACTTTTTATATTTTCTCTTTTGGGCTAATGTTTCGGTTTTCTGCTAGAGTATTTACGCTTATGATATGTTTTTATTTTTCCCATTGTTTTTTCACTGCACTAATAATCACTTTCAATAACACGTCTACTTAGGTGTACACTTGATTTAAAAAAAAACTGGTACAACTCTTGTAATCGAAAATCTTAATAGTTTAGTTGTGTGCATATGTCTGTAAATAGGGCTGGCCAGGCATGTCGAGAGGGAGGTGGAGAAGAAGTGATTTACCCCGGACCTGGGTTTTTTGGAGGAGATCGGTTTTCTTTGTGTTTTTAAACTTATTAAACCTTTCTCTTTTATTTTATTCAAATGGAATTTTAAAAAATAATTAGGAAATAACTTTTTCAAAACATTTTCAAGCCTGCCATATTATTGTTTAAAAAAATAATATTTGTTACGGATAATTCTACTAATGGTTGTAATTAAAATACTAACTGAATAATGATAATTCTATTTTTAAAATAAGAACACAAAAATACCACTTGAGATTAAAAAAAAATGTAAACAATGCAAACTGAACATAAAAATACAATAAAAAAATTAAATAAATGAACTTCAATTACGTAATACAGAATTAACTAATATTTTGTCATTGCTCCATTAGCGTCTAAAACTGCCTGAAGTCTTGCAGGCATGGACAAAATCAGATTTCTTGCAAGGTCAACTTCTTGCGACAAGTTCTCCCAAGCGTGTTCAATTATCCCTTCCAATTCTTGGGCATTATTTGGAAGGTTATTTAATTTTCTTATGTTTCACCATTAGTCCCCATATATTTTCAATTGGATTTAAATCCGGACTTTTAGATGGCCACGGTAACAACTCTATGTTTTTATTAAGAAACCATTGCCTGACACGATGGGCCGTATGTATGGAGCAGTTGTCTTGTTAGAAAATAAAATTATTTTCCGGAAACACCTCTATTATTGACGGCAACATAATATTGTCTAATATTTTAATATATTTAATGGAATTGAGATGACCACCACTGTTCCAACACACACCTAACCTATTTAGGCTCATCCAAGCCCAGAAATTGACTGAAAACCTTCCTAATATTTGTGGATCGAAAGTATATTTTTTGTCGTATCTAGTGGAAGGAGGCCTATATACGCGAACATGTCCATTGTTACAGGATTTAAAAACCTTTCCGTCAGAAAAGACAACTTGTCCCCAGAAGTTTTCATCATCGATTATATAGTTGAGTGCAAAAATAATCCTACCCTGCTTCTTTTCTTCTGAAAGTTTGTATTTTTTAGCCGCTGAACAACTCTTCAAGTCGCTTTGTAGTTTTATTCTTCTGCAAGCAGTAGATACCGAAGCAGGGAAATTTGTCTCTGAAATTGCATTTACTGCAGTCTGAAAAGGGTTTTCTATCAGGTAATTTATAAGATTTTCATCTTCTTGATTATTGCTCTTTCTGGGCCTACCGGAACCAACTTTACGGGATACCGTTCGGTTGGTTTCCCATTGTTTTTTAACACTCATTCTCGTGGTTTTACTCACATCGTATTCAGCAGCAAATCTTCTTGTGGATCAACCATCTTCAATTTTAGAAACAATTCGAAATTTTTGAATATCTGTTAGATGTCGAACCATTTTTAATAATGACGCCACTGATTAACGTCAAAGTGACATTTGTAAGATTATTAATATCAATCAAAGAACGAATGATTTACATAGCTAAAAGAAAGTGTACCAGTTTTTATTGAAATCAAGTGTACCCACTTTATAACAAATAAGTAAATTTGAGATATCTCTAGAATACACACGCCACTGTTGTTTACGAAATCGCAACGTGGTTCCTAAGTGCCCGATTCCCCCTCCCGCAAACGAGTCCAGTGTATGCAAGTGCATCCGTGTTTCCGAAATATCATGCGAGATGGCAGCTATTATCGGAATACAGATATGCAGTTTTTAGTTTTCTAATAAATTTATTTTCAACTAATCCAAGAGTTGGGTCACATGAATATAAACGTTACAAACAGTGACTAATGTCGGAATGTTAAAGAATTTGGATACAAAATATTTAAAATGCATGCGAAAATTTTTTGACGACTCTAAAAAAAAAAAAAAATTGCATTCCGACATTTTATACATATTTTTGAAAAATCTTGTAAAAATCGCACTCAAATCGGATAAGTTTTAAACGAGATATTCGAGAATTATGATTTAATAGGGTATATAAGACTCTTAATACATTAATTTACAATAAAAATGAAGCTTTTTGGGAAAATATAGTCAAAAAGATTTTATAAGATTGGAAAAATCAAAAACATAATGAATGTTATTTTAAAATTTATTAAAGCATATTTTGTACTGTTTACAAATGGTTTCATTTATTATTTACTACTCTTTTGCAATATTTTTGATCGTTTTTGTGGCGGTGGTTCATCATCTACTATATCTTCTTGTCTTGATGTTCCTTGAACTTCCTCAATCTCGTCTCCCAATATTAAAGTAATTTTTAAATTTGTAGGCATAGAAAATCTAAGAATGGTAATTGAGGAGACTCATTAAATTCAAATTAACGTAAAAACTGAATACTTAAATGATTTATTCTCAATTCTATGCAACAAAAATGTTAATTGCATTTTAATGACAACTAAACTACAAAAAGTGCAAGTAATGAAATCCCTATAGTTTAATGATGCATAATAATAGTTATCCATATTAAAAAGACTTAAAAAAAATTTTTTTTTATAAATAATAGTCAATAAATAAATAAATAATGGAGCTAGAACTTTAGTAAAAAGTTAAATTTGTTAGTTAATTAATAATGAACAAAAAAAGACTTGAAGCATTATTGTCATATCTGTAATAGTTTAAAAGTTATTACAATTTTAAAAGCAAAAGAGCGGGTGAGAAAGACAAGTTTTAAGGTATAACAATATTAAAACATTTATTAAAAATAGAAAAAAAAATTTTTTTCAAGAAAAACAATGCATGGCTGCTTTTATTATAGAATAGAGTATTAAAAAAAAAAAATTGAAAAAATTAATTTGTTTATAACAATTTTTTTTTTAAATAAACAAATAAAAAATGAATAAAAAAAAATTATTTTTTGAAAATCTTAAAGAACGGTAGAATTTATGATTTTTAGAGAAAAAAACGGTTCCTTAATTTTAATAATTAGTTGCAAAAAACGATTGTTAATTAACAAACGTATTTTTTAGCAACAAAGAAATTTTTTTAAGGAACGATTTTTTCTCTAAAAATCATAATTTTCATCAATAAATGTAATCCAAAAAAAAAAATTTCGATTTCCTCATAAACAATGTATTTGTTAATAACAATTTTTTAAACAATAGTAGTAAAAAAAATATATATATTTTTAAGTAGCTTTTAACCATGAGACTTCGAAACAATCAAAATTTTTGAAAAAAAAAATTTCTTATTCACTATTTTTTATTTTATAATTTTCAATTGTTAATAAAAAAGTGGACAATCAAAAATTTTTTATTATTGCAACGGTAATCGATTTGTTAAACTATCAAGAATAACTTTACTAAGTGAAAAAAATTCTAGGGTATTAGTTTTATAATTATCTGGGTTTTTATATTAACTTTCAGTTTAGAAAAAAATAGTTAATAAACTAATGCATAATTTATGGTAAAATTGAGATAAAAATTTTTTGACCGCTGATTATTGTTTATTTATGTATCCCAAAACTCCATGAATTTTTTTATTCCTTAATATTCACATTTAATATATTTAAATAATTTTTTTTGTTGTTGTGTCAGAGTGACGCAACGTGCGCGGAAGCCAGACTGCACGCTTTTGGCTCTATTTTCAGGGCTCTGTAAAAATTATAAATATTAGAGCTACAGTTCCGGGAGTCCGAACTTTTTTTTAGTAAATTTGTTGATCTTTTTTAGAACTTTTTTGCAATTTCGATAATTTTCAATATTTTCCGAGATATTCAAAAAAAACCAAACCCCCACTTTTTTTTTCACTTTATTGTTTATAACTTTTGTAATTTTTTTCAGCCCCTTTTCGGACCTTTCCTTAAACTTTCTAGGTGACAATACGAATCGAATGACACCATGGTCGTAATTTTCGGAGACTATTGAAAAATTTAAGAAAAAAAAGTACATGTGAATCAGACTATTAGATATTCAAGATAATCCACATAAACCTACAAGACAAGTTGCCGCCGATAATGATGTTAGTAAAACGTCCATGTTGCGTCTTCTAAAAAATGAAAAATACCGTCCATATAAAATTCATTTGGTTCAAGAACTTAGCGACGATGACCCTGATCGCCGATTGGAATATTGCGAAATCATGGCAAATAGATGCCAAGATGATCCGTTATTTATAAAAAACAATATTTTTTCTGATGAAACAACATTCGTCTTAAATAAAACAGTCAACACACAGAACTGTAGATACTGGAGTACAGAAAATCCATATTGGATATTGGAGGCCAATACTCAATATCCTGAAAAGGTGAAGTTTGGGCTGGAATTATAAATTCTCAAATTATCGGACCATATTTCTTCGACAGCACATTAACTGGCGCGCGTTATTTGAATTTCTTGCAAAATTTCTTAGTTCCAGAGTTAAGAATACTTTTCCCAGATGATGACAACCCTAATGAAATTGATAGAAATATTTAGTATCAGTAGGATGGAGCTACACCACATTTTGCATTGGAAGTAAGAGCCTGTCTGAATCAAGTTTTTCCCAATAGGTGAATCGGTAGACGCGGTGAAATTGAGTGGCCTGCCCGTTCTCCCGATTTGACCCCGCTTGACTATTTTTATGGGGTTACTTAAAATCGAAAGTCTACTTCAACAAACCAAATAACGTCGATGATTTAAAAGACAAAATAAGGCAAATCACCCCGGAAACGATACAAAATGTTTTAGAAGAATTTCGGCAACGACTCCATTATTGTCAATAAGCAACGAGCGCCCAGTTTGAACATTTGATTTAAACTGTTTCATGTTCTTTTGTTTACTTAGTAACATTAAAAATGTAACATTTTTCAATAAAAAAATTAGAGAAATTAAAAAAATCTTATATTGCTGGACAGAGAATTAAAAACCCTTTCACAAGAGCTATCACACGCACCTTCGTTCCATTTAAAAATGTTAGAGGGGTAGTTGTCACTCCAAGGGGGTTGAAGGGAGAGGTATAAAATTATGCTCAAAAAATCTCATTTTAGAATTTAAAATTGACGTGTTTCAGCATTTTATTTATAACTTGTAAATTACGTAGATAATGAATTTATCCATTACATATGGATCTTACTGTATATGTATACGGCGTAAATAGCTAGTCGAGGTTCTCTACGTCCTATGACTGCAGTCGCAGTGAGCATCTCTATTAATAAATAAATTGCAATGTTATTTTTTTACAATGTATTCAAACAGAATTAAATGATTTTCTATGCTACTTGTTTTTAATATGCTAATTAAATTAAACTGTTGTACTAAATGTTTGTCTTTAATTTTTCTAATAAATTGTTGCACCAATTCCTCTCTTATGTTATAAATTTAGGATTACGTACTACTCAACGTCAACCTTATTACTACATTCACGGTTTTCATCCTGAGCAAGATCAATTTTGTATTTATGACTAGGAAATAATCCATAATTTGTGCGCAGTCTAACACTATATTCAGAATGGTTATTAATTTGTGAATATAGATTTTGAAGACTCTTTAACAAGAAGAACAAGTCAAGAATGAATGAAATATAATAAAATTGACCTTGGAAAAATTATTTATGAGGTCAATGTTCCTACATATATAAGTATTAGTCCATTTGGAACTTTCTAAAGAAGTTTAATATTGATGGCATTCATACATATTTATGTTTGGATACCCCTGCACTGTTTAAAGTTTTGCAGAATTAAATGTAACACCAGCGTGATACTAAATAATAAGTACCTATTACGGAGAATTTAAAGAATCTCGATACAAAAAATGATGGCGATTTCTACATAATGTTACTACAGACCGAAAATATAATTTCAAGGTCTAAAAAGATGTACCTGTACATTAAATTGAGAAGGAAAGTTTCTTCATTATTAATTATAAACATTAGTTACAAAGGTAACTGAATTATTTTTACGTTTGCACAGAAAGTTGTAAGAGTAGGTACATATATCATTATGAATTATTAAAATATATAAATATTTCATTTAAATAAGTAAATGCAAATGTCTTATATTAATAATATCGATGCGTTGATTTGTGCTTTATTATGTGAATACAATTTAGTAAATTTATTGTAAATTTACAAACTGTAATAAATACTCAAACTACGAGGTACCAAAGTCTTAATCATTTCACTTTATTTAATTGAAGAAAAATCTATAATAATTAAATAAATTGAGAGGATTACGATTTCGGTACCTTGTGTTTAGGTATTTGAGTATTTTATTACTATTGGGTGATCCAATTCGAGTTTCCGAACTTTTGTTTATAGTAGAGGTCTCTTGGGTGGATATCGTTCAGTTCGAAGTCACTTTAAGGTAAATATATGGAGTGTAGAGAAGGAGAAACGTCTCCGTGTTAAAAAATGTGATCGGATTTTCGATGGAAGAATAGGTGGCGCTGATTTAGAGGAGGTATTCTACGTGATTTTGTTTTTACTATTTTTATTATTTTTTTACGCTGTATAATTCTTTTCAACACCTACATAATATTATGTTTTCGTTAGTTTATAGAATCTGAAGCTAGTTTCAGAGATATAGTAAGTGTTTAACTTCAGACTCAATCCCATAATACGATCAGCGCCACATCTCATACCTTACAGAATTCAGACCACATTTTGAACGTACCGTCCATAAGAGACGTTCCTCCTTCTCTACACTCCATAGGTAAATAGCTGCGACTCATGTCAAATGATTACTTACCCACTGAGACATAATTAGTCACCAGTCGTACAAAAATAATCCCGGGAGGGGGGTAAATGTAGGGGGTTTTACTTTAAAAAAAATATTATTAACAATTTGTGTTTTTTGAGATATACATCGCAATATCAGGAAAACTACACAAGCTATTTGTTTACTTTTTTTTACAGAATTGTACAAAAAACTTGAGCGCCTCTATTCTTATTCTTATTCTATTCATTCATTTAAAAATTTGTAAACATTAGTAGGTTTTTACATTAAATTATTATGTACCTAATTATAATTATTTTTTGTGTCTGGCACCTAGGAGCTTAGGTGAACCTGAGCTCCTGTATGAGCCCACTCTGTATATTTTAATTATTTTATGATGGTATCTCAATACGTTGTCTTAAAAGAGTCTGAAACATTTATAAGTATTTAAAGATAATCCTTAAGCTAAACTTAAATATTATATACTTATTTTTTGAGCACTGTAAATAGTGTAAAAAATAGTGTGTAATGTGTAAAGTGTTTGGTATATAGAAAAATGCATAACAGTAATAATAACAAAATAATAGTGAATGTGTATACGCTGTCAATAATTATGATTAGTACTATGTATATAAAAGTACCTCGGGGGTCAAAATAACTTAATAAAGTCAGAATAATTTTGGCTGATATATGTCCTGCTTAAATTAGAGAACTTTTTGATATTTTTATATTTTTTAATTTCCTTTGGTAGTAGGTTATAAAATTTTGGAGCTAAGTAATTTAGAAATCTATGGCTGATATTTTTTTTATTATTTGGTATTTTAATATGCCGGTTGTCTTTACTTCTCGTACTATGGCTGTGAGATATGTAGTCATTTTGATTTTTGTTTTTGTGGATATATATACAAATGGATATGATATAAAGGGTACGCATGTTACATATTTTATCTTTGTACAATAGATTTGTGGGGTATAGTCTGTCTTTTTTAAAGATTATTTTTAATATGGAGTTTTGTACTACATTTAGTTGCTTTAAGGCATTGTTGTAAAGGCCTCCCCAGACTATTAAACCATAGCGCAATAGTGATTCTACCAGTGTTTGGTACAGGGTGATCAGTAGTTTATTATTTAATATGTCTTTTAAGAGATAGAATTTATGTACCAGGAATCTTATTTTCTTTGTTAGATAATTTATGTGATTTTCCCACTTGAGGTTATAGTCTATGATAACTCCTAGATATTTCGTGGTTAACGTTTCATGAATTTCGCTTGAAGTATTTTGAATTTTTAATGTGTTGAATTCTGGCCGGTTTGCAGATGTTATGGAATAGGCAATATAATTAGTTTTTCTTATGTTCAATGACAATTTGTGTATATCCAGCCAGCTTTTTACATTTTTTAAGCCTTGTTCTGCCTGATTTTTTGTTTCCTCCCAAGTGTTCCCCCGTAAAGATTAACACTGTGTCGTCAGCATATGACACTGTTTTTCCATACTTGTTCGCTGTGGGTAGGGTATTTATATATATGTTAAATAATACTGGCCCTAGCACTGTCCCCTGCGGAACTCCGATTTGAATAGTTTGCGCATTACTTAGGGTGTCTCTAATTTTTACATATTGTTGTCTGTCTGTTAAATAAGATTTAAATAGGTCCAATACATTGCCTCTAATTCCATAATGTTCGAGAACATTAAGGAGTTTTTCATGTGGCACTGTATCAAAGGCTTTTGCTAAGTCTAGGAAAACTGTTATACACTTTTTATTATTGTCTAGTTGGTCAATGATTTCTCTTATTACTTCATATAATGCATTACTGGTACTTAATCCTTCTGTAAATCCGAACTGGTGTTTATTCATTATTTCATTATTATTTAGAAAAGAGATTAATCTATCTTTTAAACATTTTTCGAAAATTTTTGTAAAGTTTGTTATTAGGCTTATGGGTCTATAGTTAGTTATTATTTTATTATTTCCGCTTTTGTGGATTGGTGTAATAATCGATGTTTTAAATTGTTTGGGTACGATTCCTGTTTTGAATATTAGGTTTATAATATGTTTTAGTGGTATTAATATGTATTTATGTACATCTTTTATCATATTTGTATTGATTCCATCGATACCAGGAGAACTATTATTTTTTAAGCTGTTTATATGTTTTATTAACTCATTTTCATTAACCGGTTTCAAATACATTGAGGTAAGTAAATTGTCTTGTGGTAAGTCAACGTTATTATCTGCTGTTGGGATATTGTTGTACATGTCTATACCTATACTCTAATATTATACATTTTTTTTTAATTGGTGGTAAAGATTAAAATTAGAAAACTGCATGCAAAATTTCGAGATGCGGTCAACTACAAAAAATATTGAAAATTTTTATATAGATATATCGAACAAAATGTCGAGTAAGGTTTGAAAAAGTTTTTAAAACATTAATATTATGCAAAACTTTCATAATTCCCCAGTTAATGAATTTAATTTGAGCGCGTAATCTCATGCGAATTTAACGCGCTATTCGTATTGTACTATTACGGTCTATAATGTAAGGCTACTAGGCAAGTGATAAAATATTCCTCATTCTTTATAATTGAAACAACTGTTTGATATTAGAAATAGTATGTAGGTACATATATTGAATAGAAGTTTATTAAAAATGTATGCTATACCTACAAAAAAGCTATTATTTTCGTTATACTGGGAATTTGTTATAATGATAAAATTTGAATATAATTGGCGGATATAAAATTACTTTTTAAATTAAGTTCTTTAATTCCAATAAACAGTTTTTGTTTTTTGTTTATGTATATAAAAAATTATTAACAAAAAAAATTAATCTTCTTCGTCGGATGTACTTCCATCTTGTACATATTCGGTAATACAACTAGGGGTTTGTACATTGGTCGCAATATTGGTACAAGTTGATGTTGATTGAGCCATACACTTGCATGATTCAATACAAGTTAGACCACTTTTTCTGCAGGAACATTGTGCTGCACAACCTATCAAAAAATATAGTTTGTACTCATAATAAATCGATAGAAATAATAACAATATTACCTTTTTTTACAGTAGCATGTCGTGAAAATGTTTTTATGTTCTGGAACTTACGGAAGTATGGATAATATAGGGGATATTTTGTTGTTAACGATTGTCCAACCGTTATCCACTATATTTGGCAATTGAGGTTTGGAAATTAGGGCATTTAACCATACTTTAGTTTGATAGTCGTTTTGAATGTTGTTTCAAACTATCTTTTGTAGGAGGCAGATTGTTTATGGCTATGGAAGTCGCCATTATTCCCCGTAAAGTATTGATACACCTTATATCATCTCTGTCTGTGTATAATTTTATCACAAACTGGTGCATTTTCTCAAACAGTTTGTGATTAAAATCTAACACCCCAACATCGTCTAATAGATTATGATGTTGTAAATAAATTTTCCATCCCAATATCTTTCCGATACCTACAAACTGACTGGTGGTGTCGCATCCAGTGAGACTATGAAATGCTGGTAAGTTTTTCAATAGTTCAGACCCTAATGTAAGTGCATGCACGGGAATAAAACGGATATTGTCCTTTGTACCGACCTTCATCCAAACTTCGTCGGTTAATCGATCTTTAAAGTAACTAAGGAGCACCAACACATCAGTATCTTTAGAATTATCGATGCATCTTGTATACCCTTCTTCTTTGGCTGATAAAATTTGCAACAAAATCGAGTATCCGCTTCCTCGTCGGTGGACTCCAGTATATCTGTTTTCATCTTGTAATTGGATTTGTATTCAGAAACATTTTTAAATCCACCACTGGTTACAAACTTTATGTTTATTTTAAGTGAATGCTCATACATTGCATTTGATAAAAATTGTGTCAGTTGTCTTTTATTTAAGACCGAAAGAATAAAGGAGTGCCATTGTTGAGGTAATAGGGTATGTGGATTATCTATTACTCTATCAATAGTTTTGCTTAACTTGCGTTTAGATCTTGTGCCGTATTTAATTAATATATCCTGGTAATTGTTCATGACTACATCTATTCGTTCTGCATTATACGGATTTTTAAATATAAAATTTAAGAAAGTTGTCGAATAATCCCCAAAAGTTTTGGCATCTGCTGGTCTCGCAATGCTCTGAACTATAGCCATAGCATCAAATATGTAGCATGTCTTCTGTATTTCGAATAATTGTAGTCGTTTAAACTAAGTATATTATACTTTTTTAACATACAACGCAAAACAAACAAGAATGCAACAACAATTAACAGAACAGATCACTTTGTCTAATATAAACAAACACTTCCCGCCGTATAATACGTGTCATACACCGAATGCAATAGTACTCTGGCGTTATCAAGCAGAAGGCGCGAAACTCAATCGCGCTCTATTAGAATGAGCATTTTACCAAATGAGGCGCAAATAGAAAAATCATTATCTCACGAATAGTTAACTCTACAATCTTCGTTCTTTTTTTTATAAACCTGTTCAATCTATTAGCTATATTTCATTCGATAAATGTATATAGGAAAAAATAATATTTCATATACATAGTTGTCCGCATGTCGAAATTTTCAATATATATTTCATGAATTTTCAATTTGGAATTCATTTTTGAAAAAAATGATAAATATTTTTAAAACTTAGTATGCACTGTCGGAAGCGCTGTAGTTTTTTGTATGTTGAACCAAAATTTTAGATCAATAGTGAAAATAATTTCCGAAATATGGTGATATGTATCTCAAAAAACATAAATTATTAATTTGTCATTTTTCTTAGAACAACCCTTATAAAAAACACCCTCCCAGTACGATTTTTGTACGACCGGTGGAAATTCATACTCTAATAGGTAAATAACAATTTAGGACAGATCGTAGCTTTTTACCTTAAAGTGACCTCGAAATTCATTTCTAGAGGGTTTTTAGGCTGGTAAGAACTCTATTATTAAGAAAACTCACACGAAATGTAACATTATCTTATTTATTTTTGTAGTAATCAAATATATGGTATAATTCATTAATTATGAAAAATGATGTCAGTCAAATGGCCGCCTCTGGACCTTCTGCAGCAGTTGATTCGATCGAGGTAATTTTCGATGACTTTTTCGTAAGTTTCGGGGGTTATCTCGGCTATAATTTAGCGGAAGTTGGTTTTTAAGTGCTCTAACGTTGCAGGTTTGTTGGCATAGACGCGACTCTTAAGAAAACCCCACAAAAAAAAATCCAACGGCGTTAAATCGCAGGATCTTGGCGGCCAGTTGACGTCCCCGTGAAGTGAAATAATGCGACCCATTATCTCGGCTATAATTTAGCGGAAGTTGGTTTTTAAGTGCTCTAACGTTGCAGGTTTGTTGGCATAGACGCGACTCTTAAGAAAACCCCACAAAAAAAATCCAACGGCGTTAAATCGCAGGATCTTGGCGGCCAGTTGACGTCCCCGTGAAGTGAAATAATGCGACCCATTATCTCGGCTATAATTTAGCGGAAGTTGGTTTTTAAGTGCTCTAACGTTGCAGGTTTGTTGGCATAGACGCGACTCTTAAGAAAACCCCACAAAAAAAAATCCAACGGCGTTAAATCGCAGGATCTTGGCGGCCAGTTGACGTCCCCGTGAAGTGAAATAATGCGACCCATGAACTTTCCTCGCAAAACATTTAACGTTGCACGCGATGTGTGGCAAGTGGCACCGTCTTGCTGAAACCACATGTCTGCCACATCAATATCTTCGATTTCGTGCCAAAAATAATCGGTTATCATGCGCCTATAGCGCTCGCCGTTTACTGTTACTATCTGACCTTCATCGTCTTCAAAAAAGTAAGGTCCAATTACGCCGCCTGACCACAATGTGCACCACACTATTATTTTTTGGGCATACAATGGTGTCTCGTGTATCACGTGAGGATTTTCTTCGCCCCATATGTGGCAATTTTGTTTATTTATACATCCAGAGAGTTAGAAATGTGCCTCATCGGAGAAGAAAATGTTCTTTACGAAATCAGGATCAATTTTCTGTTGCTCTAACACCCAATCTGCATAAAGTCTTCGCTGTCCATGATCTCTAGCCTTTATTTCTTGTGTTAATTGAATTTTATATGGGTGTAGGTGCAAGTCCTTATGCAAAATGCGCCACAGAGAGCCATAAGAAAGGCCCAAATTTTGTGAACGACTACGATTCGATAATTCTGGATCTTCGGCCACACTATCAGTCACAGTAGCAATATTCTCGGCCGAACGTGCGCCAGAAGATGCACACGGTTTACCCTATCTCCAATGCTCCCGGTTTCCTCAAATTTGTTGACTACGTTGCGAATTGTTCGCTCAGTAGGACGATTAAATGGACCATAACACAGCCCCACAAAAAAAATTTTTTCTGACCTAGCAACGAGACGAGTATATCCTTATGTATTTTTGATCGCTGATTCCGAATCCGGGGTAAAAAAAAGTCGTACACCCCCAAAAAAAAATTTTAAAGCCAAAAAAACACCCCCTGAATTGTTTTGTTTAATATTTTCGGGAAAAATTGAATGTATTACGATAAAAATAAAGGTGAATTGCAGCGTTCACCCTATCGGTATGAAGCGCACCCCCATAGAGGGTGAGAACCACCCTCATCTGCCATCAAACCAATTGATAACGACAATGACTGAAAAACATCTAAAAATGTTTAAGTTTCGTTAAGTTTGCAATAAACTGACGTAGAATTCACGTAATACCCCAAAACTACCCCTATAGCGTTATGAAAAACAACCCTTAACTTCAATTACAGAAAAAAGAAAGGAAAAACCATAAAATAACAAGGGGAACGTTTCCACCAGGACATAGCCGAAATGGAAAAACGATATCAAGGAAGATGGGACGAGCACATGATAGCAGACTACTGTTGGTCTCTGAAAAGAGACACGAAAGAACAACACAAACGACAGTCAGTAAGAAGATCGTTTGAAAATAAAGTTAAAAGATACCATAAAAAAAAGGTTAAAAAAAGAAGAATTAAAAGCTACTAACGTAAGAGTACTTCTCACCCATCTTCAGGGATGCGTTTTATACCCAAATGGTGTTAAGATTGGTGACAAATGACTGCTAATATCCTAGCCATAAGGATCTCTGCAAATAAGAACATCCATATAATGAAATCGTTATCAAATTTCATGTTTTTCCTTTCTTTTTTTCTGTAATTGAAGTTAAGGGTTGTTTTTCATAACGCTATAGGGGTAGTTTTGGGGTATTACGTGAATTCTGCGTCAGTTTATTGCAAACCTAATGAAACTTAAACATTTTTAAATGTTTTTCAGTCATTGTCGTTATCAATTGGTTTGATGGCAGATGAGGGTGGTTCTCACCCTCTATGGGGGTGCGTTTCATACCGATAGGGTGAACGCTGCAATTCACCTTTATTTTTATCGTAATACATTCAATTTTTCCCGAAAATATTAAACTAAGCGATTCAGGGGGTGTTTTTTGGCTCTAAAATTATTTTTTTGGGGTGTACGACTTTTTTTGACCCCCGGATTCGGAATCAGCGATCAAAAATACATAAGGATATACTCGTCTCGTTGCTAGGTCAGACATTTTTTTTTTTGTGGGGCTGTGAATCTTCCCGTAAACGACGATACACAATTCGTACAGAATTGTTATATCCGTAGAATAATTGAACATTTTAATGCGTTGAGTGGTGGTTAAACGATCCATTTCGTAAATGTGTTGTTTCAAACTAACATTAGATATTTAAAACACGCATCTATATTGACAGCTGTCAAATTTACAGTGTTCCCAATATAGGAAACTCGAATTGGATCACCCATTACTTGTATATTAATTTCACCTCTCTATTGGAATATTTTGTTGTTTTATTTATATTATACCTACCTTTGTTAATATTGTAAATTGTTGTCATAGTAGAGAGAATACATTGCATGTTAAAATAAATATTTTCAGTTCTGTAGAATGGGGTAATTTTTTCAGGTTCAAAGGCATTTTTGAAAGATCTAAGTGTAAGCTACATATTGGTTATACAAGAATCACGCCACTAAACATTGTAACTTAGAAATATTTGCAGTCATGTCTTTCAATTAAAATTTTGTAGCATTCAAAAACTAGATCGTCCTAAGTAAGCAGTACATTTTTAAAATGTTAATATGTAAAGTTATACCGATTCGGAAATTTCTCGTTTTCGGTCTATGCTCTTGAAATGATCTATTTTAGAGGCAATGCAGGTTTGAAATAATGCGAGGTATAGTCTGCGAAACCGATATTGTGACGGGACGTACGGGGTAAGACGATACGGAACGCAGAGCCGGATTTAATAGTTATTCGTTCGTTTACTTTTTCAATGTAGGTTTTTGTGCTACACCAAGATGAAAATTCATTTAATTCAAAATTCAGAATATTAATTACTTATATTGTTGATTTTAGCCCCAATATATATTTGATGTCGTCTACATACATGTGTATTTCTGAATATTTTTGGTAAATCAAACATGAAAATTTAAAATAAGTTTGGACCAAGAATACTACTTTGTGGTGCGCCACTCTTAGTGTTTACTTTATTAGAAAGTGTTCTCCAGTTTTACCGCTTGATACCTATTCTGTAAATAGTTTTTAAACCAATATAACTCCGTGTTATTAATATTTAGATACTTTAGTTTGGCTAGTACCAGGTCAAAGTTGACAAGATCGAATGCTTTGCTCTGATCTAGTAATACCAGAAAAGTTAGTTCGGTTTTGTCCATATTATGGCTAATATCATTAGTGACCTTCATGAGTGCTGTTACAAGTGTCTAAATTCGGATTGGTATTTAGGTAGCAGGTAGAATATTAAAGCTGTTAATGTTATTTTTTAACAGCAACAATTTTCTCTAGTAATTTAGAGAAAATTGACAAAATATTAATTGGTCTAAGGTCCTTCAATTCCGATGGCCTATTGATTTTAGGTATTGGTATAACTAAGGCATGCTTCCACAAATTCGGTATAATACCTGTCATTAAGGATTTATTAAATATGGTCTCTAATACATGCACACAAAACGGTAGCATAATATTTAGCATTTTTAAATTTATATTATCTATCCCGAAGGAGTTTGTTTTAATTGTAGCTGCATATTTATATATGTTATTTATATTAATTTCCTTGAATTTAAATCTGTTTCCGTTATTAGAAAAATCGCTATTATTAGTGTTAAAGTAATTTAAGTATTCCTCATCGATATACGATTCCCCAGCCATAACTACAAAATAGGTATTAATAGAGTCAGGATCTCTTAATTCATCCGGCAAGCAAGTAACATTTTTTATACTTGGGTTGTGTACTCCCCACGATCTTAGGTTTTGCCACAGGTCCTTTTGGTAATTTTTTGATTTTTTATATATGAACTCCATATATGCAAATTTTTCTCATTTTACAGACAAATTTACATAATTCTTTAAATCTATATAATAATTTTTATCATTTGGTAATTTAGTTTTAAGATATTTTTTCTTGTTGTTCTTTAATTTTATGATTTCTTTGATATTGTAAGTTATGTATGGTTGCAACTAATTTTACAGGTGCGTTTATCAAACAAATCTATAATACTTTTATTTAGAATTTCAACTTGTAAGTTTCCTTCGTCAGTATTATCGATTAAATTCCAATCTATTAGACTAAGAGCTGGCGGCCGCGGAGGTACTACGACATTACCTCCGGCTGGAATTTTGTGAAGTGGTTGGGGGAACCATGAGGAAGTGCCATCTACAAGGATTTTGCTCAAAACCCCTGCAAAGGACACGTCAGACGACTCATAAATGAAAAAATCATTGCTCAAAAAATGATCATACCGCCGGCTGAAAATTTGCATATTACCTGTTTAAACGTCACAGATAACGTATGTAAATCGTCAGACGTCTCGGTCACTGCCAAAGGGGTGTCAGACGCCTTAACAGTTGTCATTTTTTTTTCAAACAATTTTTTTTCTTACCTCCGTCTGACGTTTTAACATATTGCAACAGAGACCATTTTAAGCACATTTTAAAATCATCAGACGAAAATACCGCTGCGAAGTCCCCCTACAATGTTCACAAAGTTCCGTTCACATGGAACATATTTTTTTTTTCGAAAAATTATTTTCATTACCTCCGTCTGACGTTTTTACATATTATCGTAGAGACAATTTTAAGCATATATATATAAATCGTCAGACGAAAATACAACTGTGGAATTCCTCTGCAAAAAAATATTGAAACAATATACGGTATTCATTTTATGGTGTTTCAAAAAATAAAAAAAATTCGATTTCTCAACGAGCTGTAGCTGAAATTGTTAAAGTGAACCAAAAGATTCTGCCAAAAGATGAGAATTTTCTGTAGAGTGAAAAATTCAGCGCAATCCAACTTTTTATGGAAAATCACAAAATAAAATATAATTTTTGTGGCAAATAAGTCAAAAATAAAATTTTAACGGGCGGCATAGTATTTTTTAAGTTTTTTGAGTGATTTTGAAACAGAAAACTCTCTTGACATTTTTTCGTCAAAATGAATCGTTTAGCTAGAAAAAATTCAAACAAATTGAAAAAAGTGAGTAGTCTCCAAACTTTAACTATTTTTTTTGTGGAGGAACACGAATTATTTTGTAATAGCCGTAATTTGTTGTAAAATAAAAAGTGAAAATTGTTATAAATTGGCCCATTCGGAAAAGAAAAGATCTCTCCCCATTTTTCGAAAAAAATCAACTGTTTCGCCATAAAAAATTAATTGAAGTTTGGAGAATATCCACTTTTTTCAATTTGTTTGAATTTTTTCTGGCTAAACGGTTGATTTCATTAAATAATGTCAAGAAAGTTTCAAAATGACTCAAAAAACTTAAAACATACCATTTCGTCTGAATAATTTTCTTTTTGACCTATTTGTCACAAAAATTCTATGTAATTTTGTGATTTTTCATCAAAAAACAATTGCAGACGATGCTCCACATCACCTAGAGCGCTCATCTTTGATCAAAATCTCTAGTTCATCGTCAGTAAACTTTTTTACGGGATGCCAAGTCAGAAAATAGCAAATTACTTTATTTTGAAATACCCCAATATGTAGTAATGTAGGCTGGATTTTCGCGGCATTGCAGAGGAATTCCACAGTTGTATTTTCGTCTGACGATTTATATATATGCTTAAAATTGTCTCTACGATAATATGTAAAAACGTCAGACGGAGGTAATGAAAATAATTTTTCGAAAAAAAATATACGTTCCACGTAGGTTGGAACTTTGTGAACATTGTAGGGGGACTTCGCCGCGGTATTTTCGTCTGACGATTTTAAAATGTGCTTAAAATGGTCTCTGTTGCAATATGTTAAAACGTCAGACGGAGGTAAGAAAAAAATTTTTTTGAAAAAAAAATGACAACTTTGAGGGCGTCTGACACCCCTTTGGCAGCGACCGAGACGTCTGATGATTTACATACGTTATCTGTGACTTTTAAACAGGTAATGTGCAAATTTTCAGCCGGAGATATGATCATTTTGTGAGCAAGGATTTTTTAATTTTTGAGTCATTTGACGTGTCCTTTGCAGGGGTTTTGAGCAAAATCCTTGCAGATGGCACTTCCTCATGGTCCCCCCAACTACTTCACAAAATTCCAGCCGGAGGTAATGTCGTAGTACCTCCGCGGCCGCCAGCTCTCCGTCTATATAGCTAACGCGTCATTTGCAAAACTTTCATTGTCAAATTTGTGATAACATCGAGTGTAGAATTTTTCTTTGTAAGAAGTATGTCAAAGTTAAGTTTGAATTAGTGATACAATCCCAGGATTTGGAGATTTATTTCAGAATTTAAGTTAATAGAAGTGAGCAAGACTTTATGACATAATTGTATCCCTATTTTGAATGATAATTTAACTAAAAACTACGTAAATATGAATAAAATATACATTTTAGGTAGTTGGTGGAGATATTACTATCTTTTTACATAACATTTTAAATGCATTGTTTCTTTAAATATACAATAGTTCTTTTTGTTTTAGTTGTTTATCACTTTGTAGGTACATGGTACTATAAAATGGTAACAATTTTCGTTGCAAAATGTACACATACACTTATTTGGAGAAATATTCTCTTTCCAACACAAAAATTCGTATTTTTTATCAAGATATCAATTTTTATATAAATAGTATTGGTCAGTTCTTAACACTAACGTAGTTTTCCACGAAACACACAGTTTGCGCCAAGCAAGTTGGCATCATCTAGAGATAATTAAAACTAAACTTATACTAAAATTATACCCTATTTATACCTAGATTATTGTCACGTTTCGATGAACCGTGTCCCACTAACCAATAACGCGGATCATTTGGGATTGTTTAGGTATAAATAGGGTAGAGTGTTGGCATAAGTTTAGTTTTAATCATCTCCAGATGATGCCAACTTGGTTGGCGAAACGCACGTTGAGTGCAGTATATGGTGTTTTGGTGTTTCGTGGAAAACTATGTCGTACGAAGTATTATCTTCACATCAAAGGTTCCAGCCCACTTCAGGACATGGTCAGTTGTTATAAACAGAACCCCGAGATTTATAACAAATCTTTATCTGTAGAGGATAGTAAGGAAAAGCCCTCCCACTAAGTTAAAAATAGGGTACATAGGCACTTAACGTCAATTTGCTGACTCCAGTTCTCAGAAAAATATATACCAGTCATTTAAGGTTTTGGTCTGAAGCACAAGTGATTTATCTAAAAGAAAGCGACAAAGAAGGTGAAAATCAAAACATTTGATAACGGTCTTTTCAAAATGCTTAAGTTGCACTTTTGTAAAGTATAATAATAATAATATTGTCAGTTGCCTAAATGGATGGACAGCTATGTTTGTACATAAATAGATAGTTTGAAATATTTGGCTATGCAAATGGAGATATTGATATGGAATTTTGTAAAATTATTGAGATTTGGATTAATATTTTTAAAAATTTGGAATATCATTACCAGTGACGTGGGTACGGGGGCTAAGATAGAAATTTATATAGAAATTTTCAGTTTTTCAGAATTCCAGCTCATTTTATGAAAAACAATATTGTTCTAAGCAAGAATGGTCCTCTTGTTTGTCTTGATAAAATTCATTGAGGTCGAGGAATACGAGGATAAAAAAGAAAGGATAAAGACTTACTTTCGATTCAACAACATAAAAAGGAATATTTACAAAAACTGTTGAAGAAATAAAATGTGTGATGCTACCCATGGAATCGTTACTTTCTTATTTAGATTCTCATACTTAACTCAGTTTCAAGTTTATTTAAGTCTGGGGACTGAAAAATCTTGCTAGATTGTTGAGGGAATTAAGTTCAATTAGTATTCGTAATTAAAGATCTTCATCATTTATTTAATAATTTATAAAACGTAATAAATAATAGAAATAATACCTATTCGAAATCGCCTCAAGTTATTTAAAGATTAAATAAATTTGCCAATGCACAATTCTTAATGATTTATAAATTTGTATCATACTGCTTTAATTGCGATGGCCCATTAGTAAAGGATTATTACCACATAAATGGAAATCCCTCTTGCGGCCGTCGTGCAGACCGGTTTCTGGCTTTTGCTTTCATCAGGGCGCAGTAGGTATACCGTGTGTCTCAAATTCGATGCTCACCATTGAAATCTCGGAAACGGTAAGAGCCACAAGGCCGATTAAGTGGGATAAGTTTCAGCAAATTTTATGCTGATTCTAAATCCGTTAAGAAATCACGGCTAACTGGCACCGTTTTTGAGATTTTCCAAAAAAAAGCATTTTGTGATTTCTCTTTTTGGCTGTAGCCAAGTAATCCTTGGTCAGACAAGTTTTAGACTTTTTCCATTATTGGGACACTTTTTGGAGACTAATATTTTGGTCTACAGCTGAATGCTCGATAGTTTTCTGTGTTCGAGATATCCGAGGTAACTTTTGTTTTTCTTATGGCAGCTATATTGGATTTTTCGTTTTTCAGATTGCGCTTAAAAAGGGCTTTCAAATGATATATTCCATGCCGAGGAAAAATTATTTTTCAAGGGAGAAAAGTTATCCATTGCTTAACAAAACAAAATAGTAGGCCATGGAAAATCAAAAAGGTTTTGTAATGCCACTAATGCCAGAGACAAGGAAGTTGCTTATTCAGACGGCGACTAATTAGTTCTCCTCAGTATGCCATAGGTTATGGAACAGACAAATGATACTGGCCCTGCTAGTCATATACTGACTAAGATAAATTGAGTAGTGGTGAGGGTCAGAGGTATGTGAAACTTCTCATATGGTCCAAATGACCGACATCATAGATGTCTGTGGTGGATAGCGACTTGCGAAGCAAGTACCGAGAGCGGCGACCTCTAGCCCAGGTGGACTAAACTACTGTTATTAAATATGATTTGAACGAAACAAATACTTATATTAGCATTTGGACCATATGAGAAGTTTCACATACCTCTCACCACTACTTAATTTACCTTAGTCAGTATATGACTAGCAGATTGGCCACTATCATTTGTCTGTTTCATAACCTATGGCATACTGAGGAGAACTAATAAGTTCGAAACCAGTCTATATCTGGTTAGGAATTGACAAATGATATTGGCTACCGATCTATCATGATTTGAAAGTATAGTCCACCTAGGCTAGAGGTCGCCGCTTTCGGTACTTGCTTCGGAAGTCGCTATCCGCCACAGACATATATGATGTCGGTCGGATAGTAGCATTTGGACCATATGAGAATTTTCACATACCTCTCACCACTACTCAAAAAAATTTCTGTTATCGAGATACAGAATTTATTCCATCATAAGTTTCCACGCTGTATAAGTTTTCTAATTATTTCAACTTCATACATTTTCTGCGGATATAGAGTATAACAAACAAAAACTATAAATGTGTATCTCGCTTATAGTATATCACTTTCATAAATTTTAGGAATGATTTTTATCTAGTGTAGTTCTTGCTATGAAGAAATTGTGAAGAGATTGACAACATTTTGTACGTAATATAAGCATCTATGTAAGATATGTTGAACTTGTTATTTGCATATGAGTAATTGTCTAAAACTTTAAAATGTCATTGAGAGGTCATAACTTCCACCTCATACTACAAAAATTTAGCAAAACATGTTAAACATTATATAACTCAGCGAATCGTTATTTATCGTGGTAATTTTCATGAATCACCACGCAAATCATATACAATAGATAGGCATCAACCAAAAAATAAGCAAAATATTTGATATGACACATAGAATTTAATGAATGTAGTAGAATCCATTCATAATATGAAACGAATGATAAATATCACATTTTGATTGTACTAATTCTTCTTCTTCTATATTATAATAATCGATTACGCTTATGTTTTAATAAAAAAAGGATAATTATACCAATTGTTCTTTTTTTCCTTATTATAGTATGATATTGAAATTGCAACACCCAGTAATACACAAATGTTAAAATCTGGTAAATAGTAGGTCATAAGAAAACTAATATAACATTTTGGTTCTGAGCGATAAAAGGATACACTGTTTTTTTGGTACTTACTTAAAAAAAATATATTAAATGCGAGTTAAATATTTAACTTGCCTTAGTTTTATCACTTTGTTTGTCTTGCAAACATGACTGACAGGCCTATGATCTATCCTTTTACGTTTTTATAATAGGCTGTTGCGAGTTATAGCCAATCAGAAATCAATAATTTTCAAAAATGCGGTTTCTAAATAAATTAGAGTTTTAACAGACTTTTTATAATAACATAAAAGGATCAGAGGCCAGGCTTGAATGCCTCTAGTTCGAGGACAACTGAATTTTCAACAACTAAGTGAGTTTGAAGGAGATAGGAACGAAGCATGACAAGATCAGATTTCTTTTCACAAAATTGCGGATACGACTCAGTCCTGAAGCGGAACCTCCAGGTACTCAAAGAAGTGTAAGAACTCCAGAAAATATGGAAAGTTCCAGGGCCGCTATTAACCGCTCTGCATATCAGCGTATACAGATCTTAATTTTTAATAGTATGGGGCCACATTTTATGCTGCCGCGCGCCCCCAGTGTGTATATGAATGCTGTAAGGTCAGTTGTTCAATAATGAACCACCCTTTTTTCTGAGGAGAATCGTAGTCTTTCTCGTAAAGTTATATTTATGGAATTACCTCAAGTATAACTAATAGTTTTTAATTGTAAGACCATAGTATTTGTGAAAAATGTGCAAGTTGGTTCACTGTGAAACACAGAACCATTGTATACTGCGGAATCATGATAGAGCTTAGCCAAGGATGATTAATAAAACAATCGGCTGGATCACGAAATTCGATACGTCACATGATTCGATAAAACCAAGGAAGATGGAAAACTGAGGCGTCAATGGGTTAGATAAATAAAGATGGACAGATCGAATCAAACGAGTCGAGTTTCATGATTTTGCTGTATATTTTTAATGAAAAATAAAGTATATTAAACCGCTTATCTTAAAAAAATATATTACTCTTCTGGTTGTAGCAACTAATCTTAGGAACTTTAAATAAAATAGAGCGCCAATGCTTAATGCATATTTAATGCACTAAAATACACATCAAGCGTACAAAAGATTAGTGTCTCGTTGCACCACCTCATAATTGGGGTTTTGAAATAATACATTTAATGTCATCCTCTTTGACAAAATACATATCTTGGGTTAATGGCATGTAGAACTGTTCAATACGTTTAGATTTGATCTCTATCTAGGTAATATTCTATTGACTCGTTTCTGCATTTTGCAATTTTTCCTACATAATGCACAATTTGTTTCTTAGTCGCAAATTCAACTAAGACATATTCTCCTTTAGTTTTTTTATAAAGTTAGCCGTTTTGCAATCTTCCGAGGGAACACTAACTGGACACCCTGTATATAACAACTTTCTATGAGACAAACTAAATTTCACGAAAACTGGCACTTCGCCCCTTTGATATTTCAATGCTGCAATTGTAGAACAAACATATATAGCAAAACATTTTGTTTTGATACCTATTTACCAAAAATATTGGTAGCTACTACAAAAGCAAAGAGATCATGAAACATTAAATTTACGATTTGATTTTAATTTCGGAGACACGAATCACTTGACGGCATGCCGACTATACGCCCATGGGGTCTGTTGGTAACTGACAGATGATTTAAAGTTAAGATTGGTAATTCAGGTGTCGCTGTAAGTGTAAAATTTAAAATTCATTAGATAGGGTAGTTTACTGTGCCTGCTTGGTTTACTGTTAAACAAATGACTCTACGTGAGCTGTTTCCTGACAATATCATTTTCAGGAATGGATAAATCCTTTGGCCACCAAGGTCACAGAATCTGACTTCTTTTTGTGGAGATACATTGATATACAGGGTGGGGCAATAGTGCGTCGGACCTCGATATCTCGAGTTCTACGATAGCTAGCAATTTTTTAAAAAATTGCAAGTAAACTAGATAAAAAAGTCTATAACTGGAAATTATTTTCGGACATACAGGGCTAGCCAATACGAAATTACAGGACCAAGTGCCTTTTTGTTAAATGGAATGCTACGTATATCAACATTTTTTGAAGCCTCTTTCTAGGCTCTATCATTTCTATATTATTATTGGCTATCTCCCAACCACTTTGATGTAATGAATTTTTATGTTGAAATAATGCCATCTGTAGATGGATATTAAAAAAATCACCACAGTCACAATTATGGGTTTTAAGAAAAACTTATGTGAATACCAGTTACGAGACATCTAATTAATATTTTTGAGTTATTTTCATTTCCTAAAAATGTACAGGGTGGCCAAAAATTAGTATTCAATTAAGAACTTTTTAAATTAAATTTTCTCAATTTTTTCATATTTTTCAACGATGTGATGTAAAAATAAAAAACGAACATTTTTTGTAAGTACTTCTCTATGGCTAATTGCAACCATTTTCGTTTTTTTGAGCAATAATTACAACATAAACACAAAATAAACTTAAAAAAAAGAGGTTTCTTCAAATAACTCAGTAGAAAAAATTATAATAAATGTTCCACATGTTGGCCATTCTGATTGACACACATCTCTATGCGCTTTTGAAATGAGGTTCTCACTGTTCCTAAAACTGCCGGTGTGATAGATCTAAAGGCAGTTATTATTCTTTCCTTCATATTTTATACTGTTGTTGGTGTGTCTCTATAAACAATTTCCTTCACGTATCCCCATAAAAAGAAATCCATTTTTGTAAGATCTGGGGATGTAGCAGGCCATTTAGTGGGTCCATTTCTTCCAATCCATTGATGAGGGTAGGTATTATTTAAGTGGTCTCTAACTGCATTTAAATAATGTGGTGGAGCACCATCTTGCTGAAACCACATCCTATTTCGAATTCTTTGAGGGAGATTTACCAATAATTGTGGCAGATAGTTTTCCAAAAAATGAAGATAAATAGCTCCAGTCAATGTACTATCAAAGAAATGTGGCCCTATTACTTGTTCTCCAATAATTCCTTCCCAAACGTTTATAGACCATCTGTGTTGGTTATCAACTTGCATAAAAAAAGTGAGGATTTTCCGAAGCATAATAATGGAAATTGTGCCTATTAACAAATCCATTTTTATGAAAAGTTGCGTCATTAGTGAATAAAACATTATTGAAGAAATTGACATCAACTTGCATTTTACCTCTGGCCCAATTACAAAATTGTAGGCGCTTTTGAAAATAGTCATCAAATAATTCCTGGTGCATTTGAATATGATATGCATGCAACTTATTTGTCTTTAAGGTTCGGCCCACAGACCGTCTACTTATTCCTACTAATGAGGTCACTTCTCTTTGACTAACATGGGGATTCTCAACCGTTGCCAGCACCACAGAAAACTCATTTTCTTCGTTCACAACACGTTTTATTCTTTCACTTTTTTTATATTCGACATTTCCAGTTTCCAGAAATCTATCGAGAAAGTTTTGGAAGCTGCTAACATCAGGAAGCCTTCTTTCAGGATAACGTTGGTGATAAATTCTATTGGCAAGTAAACAATTTCTGTCTGACTCTCCCAAAACAAAAGTCATGTCTACAAGTTCCGCTTTATTAAAATTCATATTGTAAAATTCCAAATATTTTAAATTCAATACAAATTGTAACTAACGACCGATAAGTGTGATAAATGCTCCTTTGTATACGACAATTTATACTAAACTGAGGTTTTATTGCTTGTCGAATAACGAAAACAGCAAAAAAAATGTACAAAAAAACATTACAGTAAAGGACTGGTTAAATACTATTTACTCATTTCAATGGAAATGGTCCCACTAAATGGCCTCATCTCAAAATTGCATAAAGATGTGTGTCAATCAAAATGGGCAACACGTCGAACACCTATTATAAATTTTTCTAATGAGTTGTTTGAGGGAGGAACCTCTTTTTTTAAGTTTATTCTTGAATTTGACATTTATTTATAAAACAAAAATGGTTGCAAATAGCCATAGGGAAGTACTTACAAAAAATATTCGTTTTTCATGTCTACATCACATCGTCGAAAAATATATAGGGTGTTTCATTTGAAGAAATTGAGAAAATTCAATTTAAAACGTTCTTAATTGAAAAATAAACACTTATTTATTTATAAAACGAAAATGGTTGCAATTAGCCATAGGGAAGTACTTACAAAAAAATGTTCGTTTTTTATTTTTACATCACATCATTGAAAAATATACAGGGTGTTCTATTTGAAAAAATTGAGAAAATTCAATTTAAAAAGTTCTTAATTGAATACTAATTTTTGGCCATCCTGTACATTTTTAGGAAATGAAAATAATTCAAAAACATTAATTAGATGTCTCGTAACTGGTGTTCACATAAGTTTTTCTTAAAACCCATAATTGTGACTGTGGTGATTTTTTTAATATCTATCTGCAGATGGCATTATTTCAACAAAAAAATTCATTACATCAAAGTGGTTGGGAGATAGCCAATAATAATATAGGAATGAATACAGCCTAGAAAGAGGCTTCAAAAAATGTACTGATATACATAGCATTCCATTTAAAAAAAAGGCACTTGGTCCTGTAATTTCATCTTGGCTCGCCCTGTATGTTCGAAAATAATTTCCAGTTATAGACTTTTTTATCTAGTTTACTTGCAATTTTTTAAAAAATTTCCAGCTATCGTAGAACTCGAGATATCGAGGTCCGACGCACTATTGCCCCACTCTGTATATATATAAAGAATAGCGTTTTTGAAAACTGCCCACAAACTATTCCAGAGCTTAAAAGAAAAATTGAAGGAGAGATGACGGGATTCCACTGCAAATGTATGGTTGTGTAATGGAATATGTGCTGTCAAGGTTTGAGGAGTGCGTGGAGCGTCCGTGGTGCTCACCTCGATAATGTAATGTGATGTTAATTACAAGTTTTTTCAAATTATTGTGTTTTAAAATTTTCCGCCCTCATTCTGCACCCTGCATATGAAAAGATAGTATTATTTAAAAATCGACTTATCTGGGCGATTTTTTTGTTACACGCTTTATAAGGATTCGAATGTATACATTTATATGCGGACTCACTGTAAGCTATGAACAAATCAAAACATACTATTTTAGAAATTCCATAAGAGCCAATAATTCTAAGCCGTATTTCATTTTTAATAATTTACTGTAGCTGTAGGCTTTACAGTAATAAAATAAAATATCAAAGGATTCGGCTATTAGATTATAAAAACATGTTCGGAATAGTATAACAAAGCAAATTGTCATTGTATATGCTGGTCAGAACGATGTGTACAGCGCTACACATCTCCTTATTTAGTAAAAGTACAGAATTACACAGGATTTTATTATCTCGAATGGTATTCTAATAATTTATTATCACCTACCACGTTCACTTTATTGCTACAAATAGTTCACATATTCTAGACAAGCAAACCACTTACCATTTATCGATTCTTTTAATCTATATATAGCACTTTTGACTTAATTAATCGAAAAATTTATTGTGTTTACATAGCGTTAAATATTTCAGCGGCGCACAGAGGGTGAAACATCGAATCTAGCTCAACAAAAGAAAATTTTGTGTTGGAGGGAAATGTTAGATTAGGGAGTTTGGATGCCATTCCAGAGACGGATTTTTAAACCTAATACTATAAAACCGAAAAGCAAATGTTAATAGTTTTAAATTAAATTATAATTTTTGACAATATACTCATATATTAATTAATTTATCGTTTGCATCTATGAGTGGTTGTCAATCGTAGAGAATTATATTGGCACCGATGAGCGGCCAGAATTACATTATTTATGTACAGTGTGGAACAGCCAAATGGAATAAATTCAGTATCTCAATTATTGTGCATATTTTTAAAAAATCCCGAGTCACGTCGATTTTGGATTCTAAAATGTCATTTGCAACGTAAAAATTTCATCCCTAAATTAAACCCCCTTCGAGTGGCAGTTGCAACCTCTAAATTTTTAAATAAGAAGTAGGGGCTAGTGATATCTCATTTGAAAGGCCTTTCCACTTATTGCAAAAATTAATAGTCTGCTTGACGAAATTTGCTACAACAAACGGAAAATATAAAAACTTACAGCGTCTTGTTCTTGCAGGCTAACAAAAACAATTTGTGTTCTTTTTCAACATTATCAACTAAAAAAGAAGACATAAAAACTTATCAAAATTCTTCATAGTTGGTATTGCCAGTTTTATTACTTATTATAGCTACTTGCTATTTGATTGACATCAATAAATAGTTGGCAGTGTTTGCGTATTGTTTGAGTTGTGCTAACTGCAATTCTTAAACACGGTTTATTTAACAGAAATGCATAAAATAACAATTGTACAAATGGTTGGTTATGGAGATAGAATGTGATCACAGGCCGAAGTTGCTTGTCTATTTCTAGAGAAATTTCCTGATTTGCCGCATATATCAAAAGCTACAATTAGCAAAATTAAAAAGCAGTTTCGCAAAAATGGACATGTACGGCAGATAAAAGAAAACTTCCAATGCAATGAGTAACGATACCAAATTAGATATACTGCTTGAGTTTGAAGAAAACCCACATAGTTCAAGTCGACAAGCAGCTTCAGCATCGAATGTTTCACATTCCTCAATTATTCGCCTATTAAAAGAAAATAAAACGCATTCCTATAAACTGACCCCAACTCAGGAGTTTAGTGAAGACGATTTTGATAGAAAAACGTATTTTTCTGAACAAATGACGCAATGGTTAGATAATAATGTTATCCAACTAGAAAATGTTTTGTTTTCTGATGAATTCACTTTTACTCTTCACGGCCATGTTAAGTGTCAAAACTGTCGCTACTGGACTAATGAAAATTCTCACTGGATGAGAGAATTACATATGTAAAATCCTGAAAAGGTTAATGTTTGGGCGGGGATAATAGGCGACCATGTCATTAGTCCCCTTTTAATTGATCGTAATTTGAATGGAGATAATAATTTAGTTCTGCTCCAAAATAATGTTGCACCAACTTTAGCAAATTTATATCCTGCTCAAGCAAACTTACAAGTTCCAGCCGATATGATATGGTTCCAGCAGGATGGAGCACCACCACATTACCGAATAAATGTCCAGAATACCTAGATGTAACATTTCCAAATCGGTGGATGGGAGGCGAGGACCGCTAAAATTGCCAGAACGTTCTCTTGATCTTACACTCTTAGATTTCTTTCTATGGGGATATGTAAAGAGTATGGTATACAAAACTAAGCCAAGCGTATAGCTGACCTGAGAAGAGAAATAACTGTTGCAGTAAGGTCGGTCACGCCTGAGATGTTGGAAAACGTTAGAAGACATTTTTATTTAAGATTAGGATGCTGCCAAGATGTTCAAGAAACTCATTTTGCACATCTCTTACGTTGAAATTAAGTTTTTTTTTTAGTTTGCTGTAGCGAATTTCGTCAAGCAGATGAATTTATTTTTGCACTGTTAATTTTTGCAATAAATATCAAAACCACAGCATTCTTGAATAGAGAATGAAAAGATCTTTCAAATGAGGTATCACAAGCCCCTGCTTCCCACTTAAAAATTTAAGGGTTGCAACTACCACTCGAAGGGGGTTAAATTTAATGAAGACATTTTTACATTGCAGGATGTCATCTTCGAATCCAAAATCGACACGTCTCGGGATTTTTTATAAAAATATGCACAATAATTGAGATACTGAATTTATTTCATTTGGCTGTTCCACACTATTATATATAATGTCGAAGGGCGAATGTCGTTTGCATTCCTACGAAACTATCTGCTTGCTGTATGACCTTCTATTTAGTTTAAATCCTTGCTCTATACAGTTTGTAATTTGTTCAGTTTGAAAACACTCTACCTAGCGACCTGTATTATACAAGGATACCTTTTTTGCAAAATCTATATTGTTTATAAAAAATAACTAAATATAATAGTGATAAATGTTATATGAATGCTTTTCGGAACACAATACATTTATATGTATATGGCACTTGACCATTAACTTATCTACAGTATGTTTTTGGCAATGTGTCAGTTTCTGTTTTCTTTAACTGCTATTAGTTTTTGTGCGAGTTTAAAATTTGTTTAATTTATTTAAATCTACTTAATATGCCTAGAAATAGATATTTAGATTTAACCTGTAGACAAAAATGCAGAAGAATTGTTGACGCTGTTGACGAGTTGAGGTTATTGTTGTCAATAAAGAAAAAACAATTTTATGTAGATCTGACACTGGTAGTATTACTGGAAACTCCAGTGACACAGCTAAAATAATTCCTCTCCACACACTGTTTGTAATGAACTAAATCCACTTGAATTCAGCGAGATACCATTTTCTTTAAATGAAACAACCGTAACAAATCTGTTACAACATAGTGTTGAAAATAACCTAAAATATAAAAAGACATTACAGAATGATTTGTGGACATGTAAATATTTACCAATTTCCGCAGTCAATAACTTTCCAAATTTTAGGGGCAAACTTGCCTGAGCTACGATTACCTATAACGCTAGGGTTTCCCTCGTTATTTATTTTTGTTTTTGAATAAAACGCACAAAGAAAATAAATACATATATTTCATATATATATATATATATATATATAGCAAAAGACATCTAGGGCGTGGTCAACAAGTAATAACCTGGTTAGTATACAGTACATAAAAAAGTATATATAATTCAGAAAATATCTTAAAGGCAAATAATAAGTCTTTTCCGTAATTTCAACAGTCTATTTTAGGGCGCCACCCGCCTTTCTTTTTATATAAAGTCTCGGAAAGTACATATTGCAAAAGTCTAAAATCTACACTCACTAGGGCCGTAGAAAGGGGGAAACAACGGTTACCTTTCAATAAAGTTTATAGCACAGTTCAAAATCAAACCAAACTCTATGGGGCTTTCTCCACCTCTAGATATATCGGCATATCTGCCTTTTGAAGCCAGCTTTAATTTTTTAAATAGGTACCTATTTTAATAATAATAATACGAAGGGATCCTACCTTCTCACACAGCTTTCTACGTAGTAACTACTTTCCCATAATACATAGCTTCACCAGAACAAATCGTGAAACCAGCTCAGCAACGTACACTTACTTGCTCAAAGTCTAACTCCAGACTGCTTAAAACATAAGATAACGTAGTACAACGTAAGAGACCATAAACACACATCTGCTCGGGACCGTGGCCTCCCAGCGTCTGCTCCCGAAACCTTACTGTTCTCGTTCTAGCGTCCCCCTCGTCCCTCACACAGCGGTGTTCGCGCGGGTGCACTAGAGGTCCAGTGTCGCACACATTATCAAAGATTTACAAATTTACAAATCTACAAATTTAATAAAAGTCGGTTCTAGAATTTGTAAGGTTGACCTCCAACCAAATTATGCAATTAGCATTAAATAAAACGAAAGTTAATTAAATCTAGAAATGAACCGTTACACTCCCCCTCTCCTTCACAAGAGGGATTCCTATCCCGACTAAAATTCTAGCGGGCGAAAGGGAGGCAGTCACAAGGTCGTTAAACACGACTATACTCAATCTAAGTTACTTTAGGGTCTGGTATCTGATACCGCAACCTATACGCATTTATATCGCAAAGGACACAAACATAAACTGCATAATAACGAAACGAAACCAAAAAAACGCGATTGTCGACACATGTAAGGGAGCGCAACGCACGGTAACGCAAGGTAAGGTAACACAAGGTAAGGTAACGTAACGTAAGATAACGAAAGGGAAGATAACAAACATATAAAAGGTAAGGTAACGCAACGTACGGTAACGAAAGGTAACGTAACGAAAGGTAAGATAACGTAAGATAAGATAACGCAAGGTAAGACAACATAAACATACATAAGGTAAGGTAACGTAAATCAAAACGAAAAAAACACAATGTAAAAATAGATACGCAAAAGATATCATAATGTAACTTACAAACTAACGTAAGTAAACACGTCGAAACGTATTAATAAACGCAAATGAATTAAAGATAAGTTAAGCCCATGTACTCGAATTTATCAAAGAACGTACATAGGGGCTTTGGGGGTTCGTCGTCAAAGTGACAAGGGTTGGCTTTAAGATTCTAAATGTACCAACATCCGTAAGGGTTGTTGTCTAGATCCGACAACTCGTAGACCAGCGGCGAAACTACTTTAGTCACCCTGCTGGCGAAATATTTCGGCGCTAATGTTTAAAAAAAATAAAAAAATGCTTGGAAACATCCAATAGGAAGTGATTCTTCTTCCAAACAATGTCACCCTGTGAGAATCTCAAAGGGCGCTTACGCAGATTATATTGTTGGGCATTTGTTTCAAATGCCGCATGAAGGCGCTTCTTTATGTCCTCATACATCTCTAGAAGAAGGGACATGTCTTTGGCCCAGAACAAATTATTTCTGACCACGAGAATTTCGAAGTTCATCTTCGATGAATAAAAGTCGACTGACACGCCACGTGTCCTCCAACAACTGAGATAAGATAACGCAAGGGAACGTAACGAAAGGTAAGATAACGTAAGGTAACAAAATGTAATGTATACATAAAGGTAAGATAACGTACTTAACTATGAACTCAACACATACAGGCACATATAATCTCATAGAAACGTATACAAACTCATACAAACGTATACAAACTCATAGAAACGTATACACTCTCATGGAAACATACACAAACGCATACGCACATACAAACGTAAACAAACTCATACAAACGTATGCTAACTCATACAAACTCATACAAACGTATACGCACACACAAACGCATACAAACGTATACAAACTCATACACGTAGAGGTGTACTTGAACACGAGCGTCTACTCAGAAAATTCTCTAAATGAGTAGCGCAATTCGATAACGCTAATGGTATGTCCTGTAGGACAAAGTATATAAAGATACTCGCAAATTTAGAGTATCTAACGCAAAGAATACAAGGTGGCGTGTATAAACACACCAAAAAAACGAGGTGAAGTACGTGAATACAATTAACCCTAAAGAAAGTACATAACGATACACGTACGCGAAGGCAACATATCGTACTCAAACCTAAACAACATAACATAACACATATAAAGGCAAATACACAGAAAGGTAACGTACTTAACTGTAAATGGAGCAAGGAAACTCACATAAACATACATAAAAGTAAACGGAAAGATAACGGAAATATAGGATTACGTAAATGTAAGATAGCGTAAATATCAGATAACGTAAATATGAGGTAACTTAAATGTAAGATATCGTAAATATAAGATAACGTAAATATAAGATAACTCAAATGTATGCAGAAAAATTCAAGGTATCATACATAAGGCACTCATTCGAAAAGATATAAACTAAATGTAGATTATACACGGCAGCTCACACAAATATACTTAACACACATGTACTTTTTTAAAAAACAGACCCTTCTTTGCCTGCCAAGGCAGCACGCCACTGTGCTCGTGAAAGCAAATTGGTCTCTTGTCGCGCTACCACACAAACGAAAATCAAACCAAGCTCTGTGTTTTCAGATTCATGAAATTCCATGCCAAATAAAAAACACAAAACTCGCGAAAATGAAGTAACAAAATTCGTTACTGAAGGACAAAATAATAATTCGTCCAAAGGATGCCAAACGTGGCAAAAAGTCTAAAAATAAAAAAACCCCAACTCAATTTTCTTATTAAGAATAAGTTAACAAATACCGTGAAAATTAATTATGCGCAAATAATCTGCTGCAATGTACCTAGATACCAGAAATCCCTATAATAATTATGTAAATTATAACCCGAATAATGAAATTATAAAACAAAATGTTTACACATACCTATACATATGTTTTTAGATACTCCTCGTATGTCAATTTTGAAATTTCAAACAAAAAAATACGCGCAATAAATAAAAATACAATTTCCAGGTACCTCCGTTTTGCCTGTAAAATTTTATTTCCTGTCTAAGAATTAAATTTAATTATTTCAGACAAGGTCAAGAAAATAGAAAATAAAATTAAATTAAATCTTGCAACACAAAACTGTTAAACTGATCCGTTTCTAGATACAATTTACTTACTTGTTGCGAAATAAAATAAAAAAACTTATGGTTAATCAGTAAACACTCGATACTACCTGCTACTTCCTGTCGCAAGACCCAAAGTCGCAATAAAAAACTGCCGCCGAGGTTTTAAATTCTAAACCCGACTGAAATGTAACATATGCATAAAATATCAAACAAATACATACAAAGAAACATTATATCTTTAAATGCAAATAATACGCAAAAAACATAAAATACAAAGGTATCTTCACATATCATGTAAAATAAATTGCGAATCACAAAAGAACACATCAAATATAAAACAATTAGGTACCTAAGGAATCAAAACATTTTCTAGATTATTACTTGCTATAGTTAATTTTAATTAACTAATCGAGCCCCACGTTGGGCGCCAAGTATAACGCTAGGGTTTCCCTCGTTATTTATTTTTGTTTTTGAATAAAACGCACAAAGAAAATAAATACATATATTTCATATATATATATATATATATATATAGCAAAAGACATCTAGGGCGTGGTCAAAAAGTAATAACCTGGTTAGTATACAGTACATAAAAAAGTATATATAATTCAGAAAATATCTTAAAGGCAAATAATAAGTCTTTTCCGTAATTTCAACAGTCTATTTTAGGGCGCCACCCGCCTTTCTTTTTATATAAAGTCTCGGAAAGTACATATTGCAAAAGTCTAAAATCTACACTCACTAGGGCCGTAGAAAGGGGGAAACAACGGTTACCTTTCAATAAAGTTTATAGCACAGTTCAAAATCAAACCAAACTCTAGGGGGCTTTCTCCACCTCTAGATATATCGGCATATCTGCCTTTTGAAGCCAGCTTTAATTTTTTAAATAGGTACCTATTTTAATAATAATAATACGAAGGGATCCTACCTTCTCACACAGCTTTCTACGTAGTAACTACTTTCCCATAATACATAGCTTCACCAGAACAAATCGTGAAACCAGCTCAGCAACGTACACTTACTTGCTCAAAGTCTAACTCCAGACTGCTTAAAACATAAGATAACGTAGTACAACGTAAGAGACCATAAACACACATCTGCTCGGGACCGTGGCCTCCCAGCGTCTGCTCCCGAAACCTTACTGTTCTCGTTCTAGCGTCCCCCTCGTCCCTCACACAGCGGTGTTCGCGCGGGTGCACTAGAGGTCCAGTGTCGCACACATTATCAAAGATTTACAAATTTACAAATCTACAAATTTAATAAAAGTCGGTTCTAGAATTTGTAAGGTTGACCTCCAACCAAATTATGCAATTAGCATTAAATAAAACGAAAGTTAATTAAATCTAGAAATGAACCGTTACATACCTAAGGATACTCGAACCTTCTTGAATACCCCAAGAGTTGTTAAGGTTATTTATGTTGCACTAGGTTCCTATATACATATAGGTTTATGAGAAGAACTATGTAATTAGTGTTAAAAAAATTTAGCATGGTATCTCAGATTCCACTCGAATATATACACCTTTACCATAATTAGATTTATTAATAAAACGGTCGATTAATCACCCCGTTTAATAACAAGAATTACTTATTTAGCAAAACTTTTTGTATATATATCATAGAGCACCAAAGTTATTTAAAACAAACTAATTCACCCTTTTCATTAATGCAATGTTGCCAATTCATTTTTTACGCCCAAATATTTCTACATGCCTATATTTAACTAAAAATCATAACATTATAAATTATTACTTAATTATATCGATTTCAGGGATAACAAAATTAATAATTCTTAATTCTGAATTCACTTGATTTATTTTTGACCAATTCTACCTCGCTAAAAGTATATAGGTTAGGAAGTTACTAAATATGTGCTTGGTCTACAGCTATATTCCGGCGTCTGCTGTCGCCATGTTTCTGATCTAAGATTATTGGCGTATACTTTCAAAACGAAAAGTAGATCATTAAAGTGTTCCTTAAATGCTTCCCTAAAATCGCCTTTTAATTTGTAAAATTAATATTTTAAGTGGTGTTGATGACCCTACCATCGATTGTGTACCTTGAAATTGTGAAGAAAAAAATTATTTACATTAATAAAATTATTACTAAAATTTTAATATTTCGGAAGGCCCATTTGTTTTGTATAGGTATTTTATATAAATATACAGTAAAAATTCCTCGATAAGTATAATTTCATCCCTTCCTCCGACAAATGTGCGTTTATAATTTTCAATGCTGTAAAATATGTGTGGACTCCTTTTTATTTCGAAATCATAATCAAAGTGAAACCACACCCATTTTCTGCACATAAGATTAAAACAAATAATTGTGTCGTATATAAAATATAAACGGCTTTATAAATAAATAAAAATAAAACATTGATGTACCTAGGTACATAATTGTTCTTGGTCTAATTTACAAATGGCTTATAATACATTTATAACAGCTACGATTGTGTTTTATAAATATTTGGTAACAGTAAAGTAACAAACTTAGAAGGTAGCGTAAGCAATAAGACTTTTTAGAGCTGACATTAGTCAGAGGTAGTATCTACACTACATAGATTTTACATTTGAAATATGTAATTGTTATTTACTGAGGAACGTGTATTAGTCTAATGATTATGTATGAAATAGATACAAGATTTGAATTTTGAATGACAGGGTACCGATAGCTCTGCTTATAAAAGTATTTCTTTATGCTAAAGATTTAGTTTCTTCCACTCTTAACAAGAAACAAAAAATATAAAGATAGTACTTAACAATTAAAATTATTTTTAACATTTTACATTAAGTAGATGTTAATAACTAATACATTTTAATAATTTAAAAGTTTATTACAATAAGTACCCACTACATGAACTAATTATTTATATTATGTGTAGACTCGAGAGTTATCAGTAGATTAACAAATTACAAAATCCTCGTGCTGTCTTTTGAAGCAGTCTCCTGTTCATCGTTCCCAGTTGATACGATGCATAGCACCGTCTCGGGGGATTCCCAGTATGCTAACTCAGCGTACGACATTCGATACGTCCTGTCCGGGGACTCACAGCATGCCTTTTCAGCAGAATAAATTGCCGTCGGTGAACCACATCAAAGAATCACAGAAATTGGCTTACTGGCGAATTACTTATCCATCAGTTTGAATTGATAGAATTGTTGCTGTGTTTCTGATGAGTGATGATATTCACTAAAAGTGCATTCTGTACAAGCACGAAGAAATGGAATGTGGCATTCATAGGTATACATATGTATGTACATACATACATATGTATGTACGTCTGGAATTAGTTTTGAAAGGGACAATTATTTTAAAAATTAATTAGTTTCGATAATAATATCAAAAATGAAAGTCGCAGCTGTTTATAAATTATTCATAACATTTGTGTAAAGTAGCACCAATTTGTAGTTTTGTAATTCAAAATATCAATAGTAATAACGTCATAAAAATACTATTATGTTTTATTATTGGTGCACTTACGTTTCGGCATTGTTAAAACACTTCAAAACACTACAAATTGCCACTATGTGACGGAAATAGACCACGATACTCAATAATCAGGAACGTATTATAATGAAAAATAATTACAAACACGTCAGTCGACGCACAAGTGAAGTAACAGTGACGAGGACGGTGACGGGGCGTGCGAGCGGCGGCGGGGTTACGTTAATACCCCCGCCTACTGCGCACTCCGTCAAGCAAGCGCCGCCGCCACCGCAGAGTACTTCATGATAGTTCGACGCTATCGAAGACTCTTTGCTAAAATTTGTTATACATTTAGAAAAGACCTCCTATATTCTCTGTTGTAGATTTTCACTTTTTGTCCGCGTTGACCCTTCTGTAACTGAAAACGGGACAATTCGGCGTCCCGAAGCTTTCCTCGGGACACCGGGACGGAGTAGCGAAAAAAGGGATAGTCCCGTTCAAACGGGACGTATGGTCACGTTAGGCATAATCTAAATCTATCAGTCGCCACTGGTCTTTAGGTACGAATAAAAATATGTAGAATAAATACAATTCAGTTAATACTGGATTATTAACTTCGGTCATTATTAAGGAACATATGGACCATTGTAATCTTGTTTTTTACAGTGTAGGAGGTTAAGAAAACCAAAGGAATTTAGCAATGAATGAGAGACGCATTTGTAGGTTACTGGCGTGTGCCTACGTTTACGTAAAATGTTTAATCTTCCCATGAATATTAAACACAAGCGGTGGTATCACTTCCGTTGTATGGTCTACACACATGTAAGTATTTTAAAAATATATTATTTACTTTGTTTTGTATCGTAAAATACAAAATTGAGTTATTTTTTAAAATGCAGTATAAAACATTAGAAATATGTCGAACGACCAACAGTAATAAAAAACTAATAACTTTATTGACAAGGCTGGCATTTCTGCATGCATCTGTCATATAAAATATAATAATAATTCGTTTCTATACTACTTCTCATAAATTGCAATCAACGATAAAAATAAACGACTTAAATAAAATGCACGTTAAATAGACAAATCATGTCTACATTTTTTAATACGAAAAGTAACAGTAAATTCTGTCTGTGTATCTGAAAATTATGCATTTAAAAAAAAATAGAGTTCATAATTTGCATTTTTATAATGAAACATTCGTTTTTATTTTCAACATTGTTCTTTTAGCACTATATGTTAAAATATATTTCTTCAAGCAATATATTTCTTCAGGCTTCCTAAATAATACGTTTTTTGTTATGAATTATTGTTAAGGAACGTAAGAGCGTAACATTGACAAATTCATTTAACAATGATTGAAAATGTATTTATTAGTAGAGCTGTCCGAGGTCACCTGGCCGACAGAGCCGTCATATGACTCATATGTTTACATCATATCATAATACTTGAATAAGTACAGTAAATGGAAATAAATTTTAACAATAATGTTACATTTTATAAAAATTTGTATAAAACTCACCCTTTTAAGCAGATTTATGAAGTAGTTTGGTTGTCGTCATCACAAAGTGGGGAAGATCTATAGTATAATAGCATCAGGTATGTTTCTACAGCTGTCTCCGTCAGCGATGTTCGCTTTGGTGAAAAAATATGTTTTGCATTTTGAAAATGACCATTCGACATCTACGGATGTAATACAGGCATAAGTAAAACAATCTGTGAACTCACTTAACGAAGTTGTAGATGCATCATCACAAATTTGTCTTAATTTGCTAAAATCAGGATCTTTCTGTAATACACTCTCGAATTTTTCACTAACGCGATTATTTTTTGCGTCATTTATAGCCTGTAGCTGTGTATTTACGTCGTCCACTATTTGCAGCGATTCCACTAACGACAACGAACTATTTTGCAATTTTTCTATTGCGTCGTGTAGTCCTCTATAATTGTTATTAATAGTTTTTAAATCTGTTTCAAGGGAAACGTCTTGAAAGCTTGTCTGGTTTTCCCTAATAGCTGCAGCCTCGTTAGGGTTGAACTGTAGTATCACAGCTTTTATTTGTTGAAAATATTCAGCATAATAAAAAGCCGCTTTCAACCACGTTCTCCAACGTGTAAGAATCGGCTCTGGTGGTTCAGGGATACCAGGACACTGTCTGTGAAATGCTCGAAGCCGTTTAGGAGATTTGAGAAAAACTTTTTTTGTATTTGCTATTAATGCATCTACCTCTGGAAAACGTTTTCGAATCGTTTCTGCCACAAGATGTAACGCATGCACTTTACACGTAACATGTAAAAACCTACAATTGTCTCTTTGAAAAGAACGGCCTACCATGCGCATTGTCGCAGCACCATCAGTCACAAACATCAATACTTGACTTGTTGAAAGTTCAAATTTTTCGAATGTCTCCAACACCCCGTAATTATTTCGCCAGTACACGCAGTTAGTCTTTTACTAGCTAGTAAAAGTGGAAATGTTAGTTTAAGAGGGCCCAGTACACGTACTATAATATTTAAAATAGAATTTTTTTTACAATCTGTCGTCTCGTCAATACATAACCAGAGCCGTGTATTTTTTAATCCACATTTAATCCTATTTACAATGTCTTCACGAACAGCTGGAATATATCTACGTAACGATGTACGACTTGGTAAGTTCACCTGGGGATTGTATTTATTCCAAAACTTCCGAAATGGTTGTTTATCCAGTATGTGTAGCGGAATATTACAGGCTATTAACATTAACAATAAATCAAACATAAACTGAGTTGTCAAAGGCATGCCATTTTTTTATTTTGATGTTGCACGGTGTTGATGACGACGACAATCTGTTTTGTGCCAGCACATTAAGTCTTGATTACAAACTTTACAAATTATTTTACATCCGTCATAGAATAAATCCGGAAATTCACCGATAAATTTATTCACTGTGTCCGCGTACGGTCGTTTTTTACCCTTTGGCGCGTTTGACATTAGGTATAATTTTTAGGTACAACCTCACGCATTAACCTTTCAAATAAGACTGCAGCGTAAATCACTTCTAAATCGGCACGTGTGACGCCATCGCATGACCGTGGCTTTACTCCAGCCACCTCGGACAGCTCTATTTATTAGCTTCTTCATTCATCAATGAAAAGGGAGGCGAGGACGGGACTCCTTAGCAAGGGCGTAGCTACGCCGTATCAAAGATACGGGGTCCCCGAGCTATAGGGCCCCGACGTATATAAGCAAAAATTCGTAAAATGTTATCCACAACCCAAATTCTTATTGATAAGAGGCCCGTAATGAATAAATACATTACTTAGGTTTATTATCTATGTGTCTGTACTCTCAGGAGGGACCGTTAGTAAAGGTAAAGGAAAGGGACGGAAAGCGAATGCGTGGAAGCTGGCGCTAACTTTATTGGTGGATACACGATACACACGATCTCTTGCGTCGCACCCCATACCGCACTTGATTAAGACCGTAAATTATTGTTCTGCGCATGGGTCAAGTTACAATCCGGCAATTGTACACGTTTATTTCAATCCAATCTGTACACGTAATTCATAACGTTCATACGTTGGAAAAGTTGTGATTATTTGTGCATTATTAAATTAGTCTTGTGCAAAAAATGAGTGAAAGAAGAAGAGTTTACCCCAGTGGAGCTTTAAAAAAGTAAAAATAAACAGATAAAAGAGAATGTTTTAAAGAATTTGCCCAAAATTTCTTAATTTTTTCAGCAGTCAGATATTGTGACTGATTTAGATTGTAATGGTAAGTATCTACACCAAGAAAAAAATTCTTACTTAAATTTTGTTTACTATAGGAAGGGTGGATCCTTCCAATATAACAACATTCAACATAACAACATCATATACTTAACCAAAAAATTGATTCATAACCGAAAATTAAGTCTAACATATACAAATTGCGTTTGTACTCCTTAAGAGGGCTAATCGAACCAGTGTTTGTAAGGTAATTTTTCAAAATTTATTTCTTCCATACGGTTTGGTCAAATTACACCAAATTTGGAGGATCAGTAGTTGAAAGTGTACTAGAGGGTACATGTATATCTATTATAATTAATTTTCACTTTATGTAGGGAAAATTTATACTGTAAATATAAGTGAAATTTGGACGTGATTAGCTCCTGAATTATGATATCAATCGGTAAAATTCGAGGTAAAATTCATACATGTCGTCTAGAATGAATCTTCATAATTATGCTCAGCAAGTTTCAAACTTTTATTCCGTACTATTTGGTTAAAAAGAATTTTCTAAATAAGTATCTTTGTCACTACAAATGGAGCAAGGAAATGTTACCTCTATCGGGAATCGCACCTCAATGAAGTCGGCAAATAAAACGTCCAGTGAAGGTATAGTCAAGAGCAAAATTATTCAGCGGCGCATGTATAAAAACAGCTATCCGAGCTTTTTCCCGACTAGGCCCCTTAATTTAGCTGAAGATTTATTAAATTAATATTTTTCAGTCCTCAAGTTTTTGAATAATTTCCGATAGTAATTTCATTTTACTATATTTTTAGATTCTTCTGGAGCACATAATCTGTCAGGGGCTCTAGAAATAGAAGAAACGCATAATGAAGATTCTGAGAAATCTGCAGAATTTCAAAATATATCTTCTTCGGATAGAGAAAATTTTGGTGACAGCCTTACTGAATACGAACGAAAAATAATTTTTAAATTGGACCCATTTAAACCACAAGGACCGTTTCCAAAAGGTCCAGAAACAAAGCGATGTTTTTTAACCTTTTTATTACTCATATTTAAATAAGGCTGGTATAAAAATTGTAAGGCCATGGTTATGTTATTCTAATATTTTAAACAAACCATATTACCATTTCTGTTGGTTGTTAGCAGATCGCCAGAACAAATCGTATTCCTCCGCATGGATTAATGGTGTTTCCGTTAGAAGCAATTTTACACAAGTTATATCTGACCATGAAAACTCACAGCAGCATGTAACTCGGCTCTATCTTATAGTAATTGGTTACAAGGAAATACTATCGATATTTATTTGGAAAGTGAAATCTACAGTAAAATTGCTTTCTAGCGAGATGTATTACACCGTCTAATTAATGGTATAATTACTTTAGCGTCATACCTTTAAGAGGCCATGATTTTAAATCTGGAAATTTCATGTTAATTTTACGTTTACTATCTAATTATGATCCTATTTTAAAAGAACTTCATTTAAAGCCAAAGGGTGAAATAAATTATTTAAGCCCTGCGATTCAAAATGAGATTATCAATTTTCTTGGTGCCGCAGTAAGGGAAAATATTGCTTTGGAAATTAAAAAAATTCAATTTCTGGCGATTATTTTGGATACAACACAAGACCTGTCAAAAACTGACCAACTTTCTGTAGTTTTTCGATAAATCTCGATAACAGGAAATGATATAATGTACCCAACGAAATAAAAATCTGCGAGTCCTTTTTGGGGTTTATATCAGTAACCAATTGTAGTGCAGAAGGGCTTAAAACTGAAATTTTACATACCATAGAAGAATATGGAATTGATTTATCCAAATGTAGAGGACACGGATACGATGGAGCAAATATTATGTCGGGTGTATATGGAGGATTACAAGCCCCTTATAAAAGAGCATGTGCCAAATGCCGATTATGTTCACTGTGCGGCACACGCATTAAATTTAATGTTAAATAATGCTGCGAAACGTCACAATTTTGCGATAATTTAAAAAAAATATATACTTTTTTTTTGGCAATATTATAAAACGCTGGTCAATGTTGAATAACGATTCCTCTGAAAAATATAAAATTACCCTTTTGTACCAACTAAATTTAATTTCAACCAAAAAAGACGAACGTGACGAATGTAAAAATATAATTAATATTTTAGAGAGCTACGATTTTATAGTGTTTGTAGCTTTTTTTTCTTCACTATTTGAAATCATTAACCCTGTTTCTAAAGCCTTACAGCATGAAAATAATGACTTACAAAAAGCTAGTATGTTACTAAGTAATCTTTTGAATATACTGATAGAAATGAGCTCAAAATTCATTCTATGGTTTGTTAAACGAGTCCAGAGTTGGGGGTAACAACAAAAATTTTTTCAAAAATAAAAGACGGAAGATAACGAAGCGCTTTTTTGATGCGTTATCAGAAGATGAGAGAATTTCAAACCCAGAATCGTACTTCAAAGTCAATGTGTACTATTGCTGTTTAGATATATTAATTTCTAAACTAAACAAAGATTTCACAGCCTCTATGATCTGAGTAATATGTTCGAAGTCTTACAACCGGATAAACTCTTATCCTTTTCAAACGACATAATCAAAAAGCAGTTGATCTCTATGAACAATTAATTACTTTGAAAACCTGTTTAAAATCTGAAATTCAGAAAATTCATTCCATTAAGGAACTCACAGAATTATTGCTGATAAAATTCAATAGCTTTGCCTCCATTTTTTCCGGAGGTAATAACAGCATGCTTCCTATTTTTGACCCTTCCGATTACAGCTGAAAGAAGCTTTTTTAAGCTCAAACTAATTGAAAATTATCTTAGAACTTCTATGGGACAAGAACGACTATCGGACTTATCAATACCCTCCATAGAAACAGAAAATCTTGAAAAACTAAAATCGTGTTCAGCTATGGATGTTTCAATAAATAAGTTTGCAGAAAAAAAAGGCAAGAAAAGTATCTATTTGAAAATAGTATTTGACTAATTTGTATCCTAGGATCATTGTTTTTAAGTTTTATAATACTTACCTATGTAACAATATAGTAGTCTCCTATACTTTTAAATATACTTATTTTGTTAATGCGAGTGCTTTAGTTTATTTTTTAAAAAACATTACCTTTCTTTTGGGTTTCGCCGCAATCAGATAAAAAGGGCTCCCCAACAAATTTTGATGCAGGGCCCATTTAGGACTAGCTCCGCCACTGCTCCTTAGACTACAAAATTCTGGGGAGCAGATGCATCACAGCCCTCACACGAGTTATGAGAGAAAGATGTTGTGACAGACCCATCCCTTGAAATGTTGTCAGACCACATGGCTCCCAAATACTCCTTTCACAATTCTTTTGAGGTGGTCATATCAGATCAAGAGCTATGGAAGGGAGGTACACCAGACTTCCTTGACAGAGGACTCACCAACACAAACGGGTCCAGGACTGCAACAGGAACAGGATCTGGTATACATAGTGAAAACTCAAGGACAAGCCATAGCTATGCACTTGGGAAAACTTAAGGACAGCTTATACAAATGCTGTAAAGTGACGTCAAAACTAATATGGAAAAACCTAGAAGATCTCAAGGCCCTGGCAGAACGGAATACAGTCAAATTGATCTGGGTGCCAAGTCATAGTGGAGTACTAGGAAACAACAAAGCTGATGACCTTTCCAAACTAATCCTTGTTTGCCACAGCCTGGAACCAGTACCTGCCGTGCCAAAAGTCACTGTAAGGAGGTGCGTATCAGACTGGGTCAAAAAAGAACACAATAGATTTTGGCGAAACACGCCAGGATAAAGACATTCTTGCACACAGACCGATCATAGAACTGTATCGACTAATCAGCAACACAAAAATCACCAGAAGGATAGATAACCAGGGATGGACACATTAAGCCGCTTTGGTTGCAGTGGCACCGTGACTCTATCAGGCAGGCGGACCTAGAAGGAAAAAAATCCATTAAATAAGGTATCTACCTGACAAACAATTTACTATTTTGATGGCTAAGTGAAATACAAAATTATGTATAATTTTAATAAAAAACAAAAAATTAAAAATAAATGACGCATCAGACCGATTCTGATGCGTCATTATTAATAAACAAACGTCAGGAACCGAGAAGAACGTTTACTGGCGTCCAAATTCGAACTGTTAGCTGACTACAAGCTATTAACAGTATACAATATACTATTAGCTGTCATATAGACAGCGTTTTTGGATGCAACTGTTAAAGTTTGATTTCATAACAAAAAATCAATTAGATAGGTCGATTTTCAAATACATTTCTCTATGTTTTAACGAAAAGAGTATTGGTATATTGCATATTGCGATGTGATCCCCTTTACCACTAGCAGTAGACATGTTTCGTTCTTTTATGAACTCATCGATAATACAGGCTGGAGAAATGGCATAGACCAATATTCTTTGAAGTTCTTGTGGAAATCGTTCTATATACTGGACACACTTTCAAGAGGACCTATTAATTAGGAAAAGTTGGATTTTAATACAACTTTCGAAGATAATGATGTTTACATAATTTCTGTCACTGTTGAAATTGCTGACGAATATTATCAAATTGAAACATAAGCTGATCAAGTTAAAGAATACGTCATGTTCGAATAGTATATTAAAAATAAATTAAAGCCAGTAATATTTTAACCAGTTTCAATTAGAATTTAGCCCTGCTGCATTGGCAATGTCAGTGGGAATGATTGTATGTCTACGTTTTTCTAAGTATAATTCCCTTCTAGACAGCATTGGCCTTGGTTTAGGGGGTTATCTACTTTCTGTAGTGTTTACCATTATTATTATTATTATACAGCAATCACCAAAAGGAACATTAAGGTGTAGTAAGTAGAAAGTGACCCTGTCTGTACACCGTGCTTCAAAAATTATTATTTAGTTAACGCTGTAGTATTAACACTGACGTAGTTTTCTATGAAACACCAAAACACCATATTCTGTACATGACCGCGCGTTACGCCAACCAAGTTGGCATCATCTGGAGATGAATAAAACTGCCTACTTGGTTGGTGAAAAGCGCGTCGAGTACAGTATATGGTGTTTTGATATTTCGTGGAAAACTACGTCGCTGTTATCTTCACATCAAGGGTTCCAACCCTTTTCAGGTAATATTATATTTCGGAATGACAAAAACAAGAAATTATGGTTCCCAAATTCCGTCTTAATTTAAAATAAAAATGAGATTATATAAAGGAATAATTATACTGAGTCATTTTAATAGGGACGGACTAGAAACAACAGTTTAGTTCTTACCTAAATTTTCTAGGAAATTGGATAGGATTTGTTTATAATATGCAAAACCATTTAGACGTGTGCAACAGGATACAAAACGAAATAAAAGGTTACGTATTTTCAAATATATTAAATTTCGATGAAACTTGGTTGGAGAATGTACGACCGTTAGGTATAAAAAATCTGTATGCAATACAAATATATTCTTATTGTTAATATATTTCCAAGTAAATTAAAAATATTTAATGAATTGTTTTTTCCTGGTATTTTTTATCTGCATTAACTATTAATATAGACTACCGCAAACTAGTTAGTAAATATTTCTAATCAATACATACACAGGGTGTATACAAAATAGGGCGATAAACCTCGGAAGCTGAGTCTACTTGCAAAAATGTTTAAAAAAAGTTCTTGTAAACAGGGGCCCGCAAATGCGTCCTAAAGGCGATACGGTCCTTCGAATGTGGTCCGCAAAAACTGATTTTCATTTAATGTCTCGGCAACTCTTTGAGTTACACAGCGATTTAGTATTGTTATGCCAATGGATTGAATTAAATAGCCGAGTAAGTCTATATTTATAAAGATGGAACTAGAACTGTACAAGAAGGGCCGGGAATATTCAAGAAAGTTCTAGACCATACATGTATAGATACATGAGGCGCGAGTGACAAATTAATAAAGTTAAACAAGACGTCAGTGAAATTAAAGACTTCAGTGAATTTAGAGGAAAACTTGAGGGAGAAATAATTGAAGTTAAAGAAAAAGCCAATGAAGTTGAAAGAGAGATAGACCGACTTAAATAACAATTAAGAGAGAAGGGTAGCCATTTGATACTGTCGTCTGGTACTAGGTTACAAACACCTTCCTTCGACGGTCAAGTTTCATGGTCAACGTATAAGAGAGAGTTTAAGGTAGTTGCACGTTTAAATAACTCGATCGAAGAAGAAAAAGCAACAACATTGGTATTAGCACTGAGGAACCAAGCATTAGATTTGCTCCAAATAATTCTTGCCACATAACAACAAAACTTTACCATCCTAGAGGCAGAATTGGAACTAAGATATGGGGACCAACATCTTGCCCAAGTATAAGGCTCAGCTCAAATCACGTAGGCAACATAATTGGGTGGAGAAAGCCTCCACGAATTCGAGACTGTTGTAGAGAGATTAGTCCATTTAGCCTATCTGATGCACCAACGGAGTTTCAGCAGTAGTTAGCAGTTGGAGCATTTATTGATCAGGAAGTTAGGCAAATCCTTAAGTTGGCCATACACAAGCGAAGTAAAAAGACCTTAGTACATGCACTCGAGATTGAGGTTGTCTATGAGGATATTACACAAACAAACCAGAGTGTACAAGCTATGGCTGTGGAAGAGACCCCGGCAGATTAAACCATGGAAGCCATATTATCCGAGATAAAACAGTTGATCACTAATAAAAATAAATTTCCAGCAAAAACAATAACTTCAACAAAGTAGTGAGAAGCCGATAAGAGGTATCCGCTGTTATGAGTATGGCAAAGTGGGCAATATTAAGAGGACTGTCTATCACAACATTCAAGCTTTATTGTCCGAAACACAAAAGACCATACAACTACTGACAAACACGAATCTCCAACCGAATCAAGACTAACAACAAAGTAGTGGGAGACACAGTGGAGGTATGCGCTGTTACAAGTATCGTAATGGGGGCCATATTAAGAGTAACTGTCGTCAGCGCAGCCATGAAAGGGTAAATGTTGCAGTAATCGAGGAGCCGCAGGAAAACTGGCGGGCTCTGCTATCTAATAGAAATACAGATACTCATTTTACATCTTGCCAAAAAGAGTGCAAGCATTGCCATCCGCTGTAAATAAAAGCAAGATGTACTAATTATGAACACTCTTAAACTTGATGATCTGAGTGATTGGACAAGAGATACATTAAGAGAAATGCAGTTAAATGATAAGGAAAATGGTCCTATTCTGATGGAAGGAAAGAGGAATCCGACCCGATTGGAAAGACATTTCAAGCAAATCAGCGGGGCTGAAGGCTTCTGGGCACAATGGGACTCCCTTAGAGTAGATGATGGACTGCCGAAGAGAGCATGGGAAAGTCCAGATGGGATGAAAGTTACTTTGAGATAAATAATCCCCAAGTATTATATTATGGCAAAAGTACTTCACTAAGTGCATAATGGAATGTCTGGTGGACATTTTGGCATCAACAAGACCCTGCCGAAAGTATCAGAATGTTTTTACTGGGTAAGTAGTCGCCAAGATGTGTAGGCTTGATGCCACAAATGTGAAGTTTGTGCGGCATATAAAAGGCCACGAACAAGAAATAAGAACCCAATGAAACAATATAACGTCGGGGCTCCTTTTGAGCGAATTGTCATAGCCAGTGATCGCATGAAGACTTGATATGATCTTAAGGCCAATGAGGGTTAACACACTTGAATTCACCTCGAGAGGTGCTAGTGTACGGACAGATTAATGTCACTGAACGTTCACTATGGCTTTTTAACGCTAGTTTTTAGTAATTTTTACCAAAATTAGCTGAAAAACATTTATTTAACACAATGATGGTAGAAGGGTAAAGTAGTAATTTACTTGCTCAGTAGGGAAATTATTGTACTTATCAGAAGTGTCTTATGTCATTAAAGTTAGGTTATAACAAGGATGAGCATAATGAAAACAACGAATGTACATGATTATTACTCACGATTTTCTGTAGTAGACTCTTTTGGTAACGCATAATCGTCATAATTAAAATGTTATTTACAAACAGACGATTGTTTCGAAGGAGTAAAGTTATCTCTATCAACCACTGTTTTAGGCGAGTTCTGTTTCTCGGAAGCATATGTCCACCTTTTGTTTCTGAACAAAATGGAACTGCATAACACTGAGGCACAATTAACAAGGTTTCTTATTTGCTGGTGTACGAAATAATTATAATAAACCAGAATAAACTTTTCCCGAGCCTAACAATAACGTTTGACACCACTTTACTCGACCAGTGACGCCAACTGGTGAGCCTGAAAACGTTAGCCCTCATTTAGTGGATTCCAAGAAGAAAATCTGGTTTGGCTATATAACTCACAACAAAAGAAAGGCATGTCTCCGAAGCTTCACCCGCGTTGGGAAGGATTGTATGCTGTCGTCATCAGAATAAACGACGACGTATTTTGAATTCAATAAAGTCCAAAATCAAAGATGAAGATGGCAAATATAGAGAGACTAGCTAAGTATACAAGGAACAACGTCTGACCGGGACGTTAAGGCTAAGTGAGGGGCAATGTTACGGCAATGGACGGAATTAAATAGCCAAGCTAGTCTAAATTTATATAGACGGAACTAGAACTGCCCGAGAAAGGCCAGGAATATTTAGAAAGTTATATACAAGAGCTCAGTCTTACTTTGGAGTTGTACGAGTAAAGAAAAAATAAGTTAGAGACTGAAGTAGTGACTTCTATACTCTATTCAATTTAACTTTGCAGTGTTAGCCAAGTTCATTTTCATGTTTATTTTATTTCATAAGCATCGGTCGTAACTTGATGTTTCACTCATTTAAATTGAACCCATCACTGAAAAGTTAAAGTGAACAGAGTTTAAGTATTTAATTGTGATTATAGTTAAGTCATTCATTAAATTGTTGTTGTTAATTATTAATTAGTAAATAAAAGTAGTGAGTAAGTGTTACCTGGACTTTCAATCAACGAATACATGGTTTGAAGTATTTATGTGGATAGTAAACACGTAACGGTATTAATAAGGATTATTATTATATACTATTGTCCAAATCGAACGTTTTATGACTATTTCCATCAGCACGATCACAAAAATAATGCATAGATGTATATGCAGTAAATATGTATCTTTCAGTCAAAAAATTGACTAAAAAGCAGTTCATTTTCTAGATGGTTGCAGAAAAAAGAATTTAGTAAGTATGTGTCTGTGTGTAAATCTGTATCTTTCAATCAAAAAATTGACCAAAAGCAGTTAATTTTCTGGATGGTTGCAGAAAAAAATAATTTACGTAAGACTGGAAAGTGATTCTTTACTGAGCGAACTGGCAATTGCCGGTGAGCCCAGTAAAGACACTTTCCGAGTATGCTGCGTACAATATTTTTTCTGCAACCGTTCTTGCTAGCCTCAAAAACTTTTTAACTTGAAATATTTTGGAAGCAAAATTCATAAAATCCAACTGACAGATGCCAGACGATATCGTCTAGGGTACTTAATTAGGTACATACCCTACTATTGTCAATCAAAAGTGACATAAGTAGTGTTGTAAAATTTCCGAAATTTAGAGACATAAATTTTCCGACACGTTTCCGAAAATTTCGAAAAAATGGAAATTTTTAGGGAACTTTCATAGATTTCGATGGTTCAGGAAAGTTTCCAAAAGTTCGGAAAATTTCCGAAACTTGGAAATTTTCCAAATTGGCGCCACTTTTTAAAGTGTAAAACTTGTAAAACTGTCAACCTAACCTAAAATGATTTTATATGTTCTGTGGCGATCAAATTGTAATTCTGTGGATACTGTGGTGATCAAGGAGGCAAAAAACAATATCTGGAGATATTCACTTTAGCAAAAAATAATGTAACATGCAAATACTGTGAAATAAAATATAAGAATACAACGAAAATGCGTACAATTATTTACTGACTTGTTATAAATCTTATTGTTCGCGTAACATGAAAAATCTTTTTCAAATACATAGAACATGTGATGAAACGGACATAATGAGATGAAGTAAATGTTTATTTTAATTTCTCTGTGATAGAGAACAGCTATTTATTCTTAATTAAGAATATGAAGAGTAGGTACTCTAAAAATATATATTTATTTTGGTGTACTTATTTACATTTATCATTTTTTATAGATCAATATTATCAAAGAGAATTAAATAGGAAAAAGAACTATACAACCAAATTCAACAATTATGCACAACTCGCGGCAATCACAACAATAATAAAAATCATTCCAAGATTAAACAATCGCCTGTAATAATTAATAAATAACAGACATAAACAAAATATAAGAAAATTACACAATAAACATCAGAAATGTTCACGAAATGTTATTAAATCCTCACGAACTTCATAAAATTTTCAGAAATTTTGGAAAATTATAAATTTTTCGAAACAAAACTGAGACGTTTCGAAATTTCTGCTTCGTTTCGTTTCATTCCATGAAACGTTTCCTTACTCACAATCCTAGACATAAGGAATCGGTAAAGACTTTGCCCATCTCTATTATGTCACTTTACTGGTCTAGTTCGAGCTAGACCAATAAATATGTATTTTCAACTTAAAAAAATTGACCAAAAATAATTAACTTAGATGGTTGCAGAAAAAAAATACAACATACTTTTCAATTTTATTTTAATGCCTTTTTATCTTTAGGAAAAGATAATTGAGAACAAACACTGTTTATTTAGGACGATGATACTTGCGCACCTCCTCATTTTAGGTAAATTTTTGTATAATGATTAGGTAGGTATTTGGATCCTTCTCGTAAAATTTCGTTGTTTTTGGAACGGTTTCCTAACTTTGATTTAATACCACTAACGTAATTTCCACTAGAGCAAAACCACTTCACATTCTAGCTCGACGCTCGTTTCGCTAATCAAGTTGTCATCATTTTGAGATTATTTAAACTAGGACAGGATTGACAGGTTATGACTAGGGCTGTCAAAAATGTTTCGAGGGACAGTGGCGTACGCGAAATTAACTAATACGAGAAACAATAAACTGTTACAATTTATAACAACTTACCCTCTTAACTAGCTTGATGAACTAGCTTGCTTATCACAAACTGGAGAAGATGTGTAGCCATTTTGCAGCATCAGGTATGTTTCTATGGTTATCTCCAAGAGTGATGTTCGTTTTGGTGAAAACATATTCTTATATTTTGAAAACGACCGTTCGACATCTACTGATGTAATACACGCATACGTAAAATAGTCTTTGAACGCACTTAACGGATCTGGGGCTGCACCATCAAATATTTGTCTTAATTTGGTAAAACCGATGTCTTTATTTAACATACTTGCGAACTTTTCTTTAACACGCTCATTTGTTGCGTCACCTATAGCGTGTAGCAGTAGATTTACTTCGTCCACTATTTGCAGTGATTTCGCTAACGACAACGCATTGTTTTCTAATTTTTTTATGTTTTCATATAATGGTTTATAGTTCTTCGCAATATTTTTTAAAGCTGTTTCAACGGAAATATCTTCGAATTTTGTCTGGCTTTCCTTAATAGCTGCAGCCTCATCTGGATTGAATTGTAGTATCACAGCTTTTATTTGTTGGAAATATTCAGCTTAATAAAAAGTTGCCTGCAACCATGTTCCCCAACGTGTAAGAATCGGCTGTGGTGGTTCAGGAATACCGGAACACTTGCTATGAAATGCACGGAGACGTTTAGGAGATTTAAGAAACACTTTTTTTGTACTTGCTATTAATGCATCCACCTTTGGAAAACCTTTTCGAACAGTTTCTGCCACAAGATGTAAAGCAAGCACTTTACACGTAACATGTATAAACGTACAACCTTGTTCTTGCAAAGAACGGCCTACCGAACGCATTGTCACGGCGCCATCAGTCACAAACATCAACACTTGACTTTTTGACAATTCAAATTTTTCTAACGTCTCCAGCACCACCCTGGTAATAATTTCGCTAGTACACTGACTTAGTCTTTTGCTAGTTAGCAACAGTGTCGGTTTAAGAGGGTCCAGTACTCGTACTGTAACATTTAAAATAGATTTTTTTTACAATTTGTTGTCTCATCAACAGATAACCACAGCCGTGTATTTTTTAATTCACATTTCATCTTTTTTACCATGTCTACGTGTACAGTTGGTAGATAGTTACATAACGTTGTGCGACTTGGTAACTTCACCTGGGCATTGTATTTATTCCAGAACTCTCGAAATGGTTGTTTACCGAGTATGTGCAGCGGAACGTCACAGGCAATCAGCATTAATAGTAAATCAAACATAAACTGTGTTGTCAAAGGCACGCCATTTTTTTTTATTTTTATGGTGTACACTATTTACGTGAAGTCCACAATGACGCTTATCCCAGCACATCAAATCTTTCTCGCACACTTTACAAATTATTTTAGCACCATCATAGAATAAATCCGGGAATTCACCTATGAATTTATTCACTTTGTCAGCAAATGGCCGTTTTCTATCCCTGCGTACGTCTGCCATGCTTTATTATTAAATTAATATCAACAGTATAGTACAACAAATAAAATAAAAACACAAAAACAATATGCAATACGCCCAAGTGACTTAACGTGTACACAACTCGAAAGCTACTAATAGACTGGACTGGAGAAAGAGTTTGGCGGTCAAGGTGAATGCCGGCAACAGTAAGTACATCTGTACTCTACGACTATCATACACAGAAACGATTTGCAGCTTTAGTTTTGACTGATATATTCGAGAATAATAGGAATACTACATTGGCATAATCTTTACTTATATAATATAAATAAATATAAAGAACTTTTTTTATTGAAAACCAAAAAAATTTCAAAAATGAATCATATTATAGCTTGGTTTCATACAGGTACGTCTTCGACTTACAATTGCTGTACATTTTAGGAAATATAATTTCTTATTCCTCTGTTGCAGCCCTCACAAGTCGACCACACACATTTTTGCAGACAAAAACATCAGATCTATATAATTATTTCGCCACTCGAACTCCACACGCCGTATCCTTGATAACAAAATAAAGTAGACTTGCATTCGGTCTTTTATATTCCCCGGAGGCATTTAATTGGTGGGTGGTTCTTAAAACTATGTACGTATGGTAAGAAGTGCGAATGAAATTCAACACCGTAAGTAACTGGTCTTAATTGAAATGTTTAACCAAAAGTTCTTTAGAAGCAAGTGTGTGCTGTAATTATTCTGAGATAATTTTAATTATTTATAATGAGAGTAAAGTGTTATTTCATTTACTTATCAACAACTTTGTACATGTATCGTTTCTAAGAACTTATTTGGCAAAATCTGAGTTACATTTTGATATCGAGAAAAAATTATATTATAAACCACAAAAATAAAATGTTATACTCTGAACTCCAATATGAAAAATTGTTGTCTGCCTGTCTGTGTTTGTGTATATGCAGGTCAGATTTACAAGTCAATGTAAAGCTAGCAATATTCTTATTCATAATGACTAATGAGTCATCTGCATTAATCAGACACTATTTAGAACAATATAGACAACAAAATGTATGTTTTTTGTCAAATGTAAATAAAATAAGATATGATACACAGAGTTTTAACACAACTAATTAACTTAATGTAGAAAGTTTCCTGGAGTTCAATAAACTTTTACACATTAAGTTATGTGATAGATACTCGTAGAGAGTACTAAAAAATGATTCACATAGTCAATTTCACAACAGTTGTTAATTAAATAAATACATTTAAATTATATTTATGAGAAACATCAATAAAAGGTCACTGTAACAGATCAAAACAATTCCAACTCTTTATCACACTAACTATACTGGGAAGACAAATTCATTTTGTGATGGTGAAGGCTTACATAAGACTCATAAATAGTGAAAAAGTAGGCCATTTGTCCAAGCAAAGTATAACATCATACTTACTTAACGGCAATGAAATATGCTTATCCAACACTTCTGACATACTAAAAGTAAAATTAAAAACTAATTGGAGTCATCTATGGAGTGAATTCTGTTTTACTAATTTCACACTAGATACACCCTAATTCACCCAGAAATTCCAACAGCTTTTTGGGATGAAAACATATAGTGCACCGTAAAACGGGGAAAAAGTAGCTTCCTTCTTGAAAAAAAATTTTTTAAGGTACAACCACTTGGGACCTTCACAGCATGATAGCCTAGGTCCTTGGCCATCTGTAATGGCCAATTACAACATTTTTTTGGAGGTCAAACTTTTTTTATTACGAAGAATGTCATAAATTTGTCAAAATTAATTTTTCTTACTTTTTCACACATCCCTCATGATATCTCCGGAACCAATCGAGATAATTATAGGTATTTTTTTTTAATTGATAAAGGAAATGTGGGCGAAGGTCACTGCTTTAATTTCGTTTTTATGGAAAATTTAATTTTTTTTGTAAAACTAGGTAAAACTGGAACGTTTACCTTCCTTGCTGCATTTTTTTTCGGTAAGCGAAAAACTTTTTTATTTTAAGGAATTTTGTCATACCATATGCGTATGAAATAAAGCTTACACTTCAAGGAAGTTTTTTAAAAAAAAGTCAGTTCTCTACGACTTATAGTTTTCGAGATTTTATTTTTTAAAGTTACGAGTTTTTCGATCCTAGATGCGCCTCACTGCGGCGCCACTCAAGTGTGTAGAGTGTAGACTATTGAATACAAGTAATCTTATATTATACATATATTGTCAGTTAGAAACAAACTTTTCTTTGTGTAATGTGAATGCGAATGAGTATTATTTTTATTGAGTTTTTACATATTATTTAATGCTTAACAATGGAATGTTTATTTTATGTTATCAGAATTAAAATCAGGTAATACAATTCTGGTAAAATCTGTTGATACTGATGTCCTGATTTTGCTTTTACATTATTACTGCGAAACACCAGATATGTCCCAAAGGAATATATTTATACAATTAGGACATAGTAAGAATATACATTTTTTGTCAATTAACAATATTGTGGCAAATTTAGGAGAGGAAATTTGCAAGAAAGTATTAACGATTCATTGCCTAACTGGTTGTGATACAGCTAATGCCATGTATAAAATAGGGAAGAAAACGGCATTCTATGTTTTATATAAAAATTTAAATAATTTAAAAGATTTAGAAAACCTTCCTTTTCTGTCAGAGGATAAAGCGATGGAATAAGGGGTAAAATATACGCTTTATTTATATAAGAATAAAAACAAAGATATAAAATCCCTAAATGAACTGCGATGGGACTTAACAACAAGTACAAATCGGCCAGCTTCTGAGCTGCCTCCTACTGACCATGCTTTTAGACAACATTTAAAAAGGTAATAATTATTTTTCTAGATCGCCCATACCTATTAAAAAAGAAACAAAACACCTACATGTAATTATTCTCTTTTTAGGTATAATAATATAATAATAATAACACCACATGAAATTACAACCCTCTTTGTCCCTGAAGGTCTGGAATGACCTTGTGTGGGAGAGGGCTACACATTTAGAGACAATGGACACACACCCAATGTCCGAGTATACTACGATTAATCTCTCTCACAGAAAAATCCCAGTTCCTCGACCGGGAATCGAACCCGGGACCCCGAAGTTTTGAGGCAAGTACATTACCTCTAGACCACGGAGCCAGGTGTCTGTATCAATTAAAAATTTAGTACAATAGCCATATACAATACATGCAGATGGAAGATCCAACTCGATACGGTTGGACATTTGAAGAAAATGTTTGGAAGGCAACTTTTTCTAGTCAAAAATCTGTGCCCGATATTGTAAGGCAAAGTTTGTCAATAAGATGTTCCGACAGGGTCTGTAACAACAGATGTACCTGTTTTGCTCAAGGTTTGAAATGCTGCAGTGAGTGCAATTATGCAAACTGCTGCAACCAAGGAACTGTCTAGATATTTTTTAGATTCCGACGTTGACGATTTTTAAAATATTTTTATAACAAGTTTTAAATTTATGTTTTAAAATAAATAATTAATTCGTATTTTTTTTAATTCAATTTTAGGTTTTAATGTATAAATATAATGGATTTTAAATAATGTGCAATGTAAATAATGATAAGTAAAACCAAAGTGCTTATGAAAATAAAATTTATATTAAAGATATGTCAAAAATAATACTTAATAGTATGCACCCACAACACGCATAGCACACTGATTAAAGCACAGTAGAACCGGGGGGAAATATCCTGCCCGCAGAAACTTAATTTCAAATAACAATAACTTGAAACGTACAAGTCGTAGAGTATTGCGCTTTTTTTTAAAAACTTCCTTGATGTGTTAATTTTATTCCGTATGCATATACTGTGGCAAAATTCCTTAAAACAAAAAAGTTTTTCGCTTACTGAAAAAAAATACTGCAAGAAAAGTAAATGTTAAAGTATTACCTAATTTTATAAAAAAACTAGGTTTTCCATAAAGACTAAATTAATTCAGTCACCTCCGCTCACGTTTCCTTTATGGACCAAAAAAAAAAAAACTTGATTATCTCAATTGGTTCCGGAGATATCGTGAGGGATGTGTGAAAAAGTACGAAAAATTAATTTTGACAGATTTGTGACATTTTTCATAATAAAAAAAGTTGGACCTCCCAAAAAATGTTGTAATTGGCCATTTTAGATGGCCAAGGGCCTAATCTATTATTCTGTGAAGGTCCCATGTGGTTGTACCTTAAAAAAATTTTTTGAAACGTTTTTGTCGGTTTTTCAGTGTACTAATAAATAAATGCCCCGAGAAGATACACGATTATTAGATCGAAATCTGGACATGCATTTCACATCTGTTCAAGATTAAAATACTCCTGTCTGACACTTGTTCATCCTATATCTCTACTGGTCATCTTGATCATACTTTCATGAATACCACAGCATACACAACAAAAACGTTCATTTTCAAAATACTTTACATCCCGGCGTAGAAGTTTTGCATAGGATACTATAGAATGTTTATTAATGATGCAAGTGTACGATGACAACGACAACCATAAACAACTGTTAATGGACATGATATAAGAGGTATGTCAGTCTTTGTAAGTTACACCATGCTCCTCACCGACGTCAGTCAATTTCTTACAACGGTTCGTCTTTAAAATGAAGTATCAGATAAAAGAAATATTTTTTTAAAAAACTTCAAAAGCTCAAATAAAACATTCCGTTTTATTATACATTTTCTGCATTTCTGTTTTCTATTATTCTAGTATCCGGACAGACTGTATACAGACTTTTTATTGTTGTCACTGCTAACCGTCACATATTTAATAAACTAATAAATATGGGATCAAACATGATTTCTCTGAAGTTTACCGTTTATGAATGAGTAAACCATTCTGAGAATATATTACAAATAACTCGGAAACACATACAACGATACAAGAAAGTTGAGATCTTTACGCTCAATAATAAAAAAACTCGAGTTTTATTATTTTTGTTTGCACGAAATCGAATACGGTATACCTTAATATCTTTCTCTTCGTCTACGTAGATGCAATCAATAGGATTGTCCCTAGAAATTTTGTATCTTCGATAATTGTTGGTAATAGTTGATAACAGACCAACTTTGCTAGATCACATTGAATATCCTAAATTAGGATACTATAGAATGTTTATTAATAATGCAAGTGTACGATGACAACGACAACCATAAACAACTGTTAATGGACATGATATAAGAGGTATGTCAGTCTTTGTAAGTTACACCATGCTCCTCACTGACGTCAGTCAATTTCTTACAACGGTTCGTCTTTAAAATGAAGTATCAGATAAAAGAAATATTTTTTAAAAAAACTTCAAAAGCTCAAATAAAACATTCCGTTTTATTTCACATTTTCTACATTTATGTTTTTTAGTATTCTAGTATCCGGACAGCCTGTATACAGACTTGTTATTGTTGTCACATATTTAATAAACTAATAAATATCGGATCAAACATGATTTCTCTGAAGTTTACCGTTTATGGATGAGTAAACCATTCTGAGATATTTTTTAATTTAATGATATTTGTTTATTCCAGAATTTCCGGTAGATAAATATATCTCGTATAACTACGGCATTATTAATCATTTTTATTTAATTATAAATATCAACGACAATGGTCAAGGTTGGTCTCTGATCTTACAACTCGATCTAGTGTAAGTCTAAGAAATTAATTAAAATGAGAACAGAAATACACTATTGCATTTTCAGTTTATAAATTATAAATCCCATAATTTGCAGCCAAAAAAGGTTATAATTTTTTTTTACAATAGTGTACCTTATGAGTAGCAAATAAAGTAGGTACTCAACACCTGAAATGGTTTACTTTGAAATTTCGTTCGATTTAATGCACTATAGCTTAAAAGTGAATAAAACAGTTAAAATGGTCAATTTAATATTAAATTAAGTGTAAGATAGATATACATATCTAAAATTGTTGAAGATTTAGTGTACCTAATATTACTGTAATCGGAAAAAGATAAATACCATCTAAATTTGAACACGTTTATCTACTTACCTTATCCATAACTTATTGTTGGTAAGGTCAATGTAAACAATTCAATGTCTTTTACTTCTTCAATAAATACAACAATAAAATAATTAGTAGGGCTTTATCCAATAAAAAAGTCTACTGGCTTTGATGAAGTATAATTAAAACGTATAATTAAAAAATCTTATCTCAACAAATATAATAAATTTGGCCACTACTGGCAATTTCAGAACGTACTAAAAATTGCAGTTCTAGTATCCATTCCTAAAACTAGCTTGGAAAATATTGAAAACTATAGGCCAATTGCAATACTGTCTTCTCTAAAACCGTCGAAAATCTCATTTCCAAAAATATTAACTCCCACTTAAAATTGCACTATTTATTAGTAAATAACAGTTTAGCCTCAGATAAGAACTTTTGGCAGAAAGTGGTCCCACCGAATTAGTTAAACAAATTTTAGAAAAGTCTAGCAGTCAGGACTATAGACAGCAAATTTGTTTATATAAAACTGAAAGTTAGGTATAAGGGGAAAAGCTAACTCCTTAATAATGGCATACTTCGAAAACTAAACATTTATTGTTAAATAGACTAATGCTCTTTTAGACACTTATCAAACTGAACTTCGTACCCACAAGGTAGTGTTCTGGGTCCTCTCATTTTTCTTTTATGTATCAACGACCATCTAATCGAGTGCAAAATTCTCATATAAGCAAATGTTACGCATTCAAACATCAGTGATAATTGATAGAAGTGAGACGGAAATTACTGCGAAAACTTACATATTGCGATGAATAAAGTGCGATTTTAATAATAAATTATTAATTTATTTTCAACATTTACCCCACGTTGGGTGCTATTTATTCAAGATGTTACGTGTGCTGTAAGAATTTTTTATTTCAGTTTTGAAAAATAAAAAAATATATTTTATTTTGTATTGGGCGCCAATTTTCTAGGGACAATCAAGAGGATTGTCCCTAGAAATTTTGTATTTTCAATAATTGTTGGTAATAGTTGATAACAGACCAACTTTGCTAGGTCACATTGAATACGTAATTCCTAAATTAAATATGTTCATATTTTATTATCTTGTTTTTAAAATCCACTAACAAACGACCTCATTATTATTAGCTGAAGATTACAACTAGGTTTTTAGCCTCTCTAGCAGCTGCAAGTTGATCATTCTGTATGTGTATCAAGGGTGTCATATTGTCTAAGGCAGATTTTTGACCAATAACTAGAACTGATAGTACTATTAAGATTTAAGTAATAGTCCATTGCAGTGTTAACTAGGGATGATAGATCTTCATTTATTTTACGACAAGCATCAGCAACCTCAGATGGTGGAAATGAGTCATATAATCGGGTATCATCTGCAAAAAAGTTACACCTACAGTGTGAGATGAAGGCTTTATAATGCTTAGTATAAAGAGTATAAATGAGCGGGCCTAAAATTGATCTTTGTGGTACACCAGATGGCATTTTCGTATTTTCTGGATATACATATGTTATTACTAACAACACATTGTTCTCGATTGCATAGATAATTTTTGAATCATAATATGGTGAAAAACATTATGATCCTAGGTATCAAATGTCTTATTAAAATCGTTACATTTCGCTTATCCACGTCACCAATATTATTAATAGTAATATTTAGAAGAGCTGTTATACAACTATAATTTTCCCCTAAATTCTGCCTAACATGTGGGTAATAATGCATTGCTAGTCGAAGTTGGATTCCAATTACCCTTTCTAATTGTAAGACTTTATATATTATTAGCAATATTGTTATGGGTCTTAGGTTTTTAAAATGAATTGCAGTAATTCTTCAAAGAATTTGAAGGATGAGAATGTGGACAAGGATTTGAGTATGCTGAAAGGGTTTGTTGATATACAGGATCAGCAGCTTACTTGAAGGAAAAGATGTTTAGCTAAAAATAAATAAATTTAGCTACTGTAAATGAACTTGTCTGCTATTTGGGCTCAGCACAAGCCACCGTCATACCACACCTGGAATTTTTTGGAAAAACTGGTATACGGTATAGGACCATTAATTCAACATAGCTATCTGTCATCTTTACTTTTTCATGTTAATTAGTTATGTCACATTTATTTATTTTCTACACTATTTAAACTTTAATATATCAGAAAAAATAATGCAAATAAAATAATGCAGTTGCCAAAACGATAATAACGTTAGCCAGTTTTCTATTAAAAAAAAATACTTCTCTCATTGAAATAATCAAAGTACGGTTCAGTTTATAGACGTACTTCAGTAGAAAATAAAATTTAATGCTGTAAAAAAATAAATAATTTTATGACTCGAGTGGCGCCACTTGCTAGAAGTTAAATAATTGTGATATAATTAATCAAACATAAACATTATCACATTACAAGTTGAATTAAATCGTTGCATAAGTTTGTAAATCGAAATGCAAAATTTTGTGGCGTTTTTAATCAAACAATTAAAGAAAATTAAACTAGTCACGCTTGTCAACAGACACAGACTCTTAAATAAATAGTTACACATCCCGTGAAATTTTTATTTATAATGCTCCTTCGAGGTCATATTCGATATGAAAATTGTAAATTGTATTTAAATCTTTCATTCAACACTCCAGTGCCAAAAACATTATTACAGCGATAAAAAAAAATATTTTTTGCGGTCATTCATATTTGCCCTTCGAGTAGCTACTTCACATTTGTACAATATATATGCATTTAGTGAGATAAAACTAAACTGTTTTTTATTTTGATTGGTCTCATAATTTGTTTACATTCGTATAAAATATTAATATATAATATACAGGGTTATTCAAAATCAAAAAGACGCTTTCTCGGCAATTGCTCATAACAGTTAAATGAAAAAACTTTTGAGTTAGTTTAGACTGTATTTAGATTGTACCCCATAAATAAAAATCTAGCGGGATTGTACAGGGTGTCCCAACCAAAAGTAGGCACCCTGAATAACTTTGGAGATAAAAATTTTTTTGAAAAATTGGTGAAACACGTCGCCCTTGTTTTCAAGAGGGACATATTTTAATGTAATACTTGTATAACTATCATCATCCCTCTACCCTACACGGCCACCTCCTCAAAAAATTCAAATGGCAAAGAGGGTCGAGTGATACATCTTTTGAAAGGTCTTTCAATTCTCTACATAACTGTGTATTTTTTTTAAACTTTTATGTATTCGTTCCTGAGAAATAATTGTTTAATTATTTTAGGTTCGGGAAATAAAAATAAAAAAAGCAGTTTAAATTATTGTATGTATTGTTCAAAATGACCCCCACCGACTTCCATACAGTAGTATAATCTGTCTTGAAATTCTGTACGAACATTTCTGAACACATCTGAAGTCAATAAAGGGCATTCTCGAACAATTCTTTCACGTAACTCTTCCAGAGATGTGGGTTTTGTTACAAATACCTTCGATTTTAAACGTCCCCACAGAAAGAAATCCAAGGGATTTAAATCGGGTGACCTAGCGGGCCACTCTACAGGACCTCTTCTTCCAATCCATCGCTCCGGAAACCGATTATCCAAATATGCTATAGCAAAATGTGGGGGTGCCCCATCCTGTTGAAAAAACAGTTCGCCCTCTAAAAGATTATCGTCTTCTTCGAGGATTTAGGTAATCATTGGGTCGATGTCATTTTCTAACAGATTGAGGTACCTTTCGCCATTTAAATTGTCAGGAATAAAAAACGGCCCGACAATGTGATCCCCTAAGATGCCGGCCCAAACATTTAACTTCTGAGGCCTTTGGGTATGAGTTTCCATGAACAAATGTGGATTGGTTTCACTCCAGTACCTACAATTGTGCTTGTTTACCTCCCCATTTAACTGAAATGTCGATTCATCAGAAAAACACGTATTGTACAGTAGATTGGCATTACCGTTTAATTGTTCACTAAAAATCTCACAGAATTCAAGCTGACGATCGGGATCATTTTCGTTTAATTCGTGTACCAATTTAAATATATATGGATGAAATTTGTGGACCTTTACAATTCGATGAACACTGCTTCGTGATACACCGGAAGCCTCAGCTACTTTCCTGATCGATTGAGTATTATCCATCTGCAAATGAACCAGAACTGCCACTTCCACTGCTTCATTCCTAATCGGTCGCTGAGGTTCATGCTTTTTTGTTTCCTACAGAACCTGTTTCCATAAATTTTGTTAATAATTGTAAAACACACTGAGAACCAACACTTCTATCTGGGTGATTTCTATTGAATATGCGCTCCGTAGCTCTAGCAAAATTATTATTTAAAATAAATGCTGACAATTTCTATTCTCTCCTGAAGGGTATAAACCATTTTGAGAACTCATTCTGGTAAAATGTATCTCGATTTAAAATTGATTGTGAACAAATTAATGTTCAAGGACTATCAAATACTTATGAGTCTTTTATTATTCTAAAACTAAACGGACAAGGAAAGTGTTTTTTGTCGAAAAAACTCGTGTTTATTTGAGAGCAAAAAATATAGTTTTTTTATAAATTCTAATACCCGGTGGCGTGTATTTTAGATTTTTTAAACGATTTCGATTGTGTGTAATCATCAAAAATTAAATTATTTTCCTTAAGAACGAATCGATACAAGTTAAAAAAAAATACACAGTTACGTAGGGAATTGACAGACCTTTCAAAGGATGTATCACTCGACCCCCCTTGCCATTTGAATTTTTTTGAGGGAGTGGCCGTGTAGGGTAGAAGGATGATGATAGGTATACAAGTATTTCATTATGTCCCCCTTGGAAACAAGGTCGACGTGTTTCACCAATTTTTCAAAAAAAAGTTTATCTCCAAAGTTATTCAGGGTGCCTGCTTTTGGTTGGGACACCCTGTATATGGAGATTTCGGCGATCAATAAATAAGGTGACTATTGCGACCCACCCTTTCCGGAGGAAATTTTTCTTCCAACCAATTTCTCATTATGTACAAGTTATGCGCAGGAGAACCATCTAACTGAAATATCATTTCAATTTGAATTGAATTGATATAGGCTGATCGTTTTAGTAATCCCACAATTCATTATTCAGAAAATTAAGGAACGATTGGGTGCTAACTATGCCCTCAAAAAAATACGGCCCTCTAGTTCTTGTCCTTAAAATTCTGTACCATACATTTACTTTTGCATAGTACTACCGCTTACGGTGTATGACCTAGTGTGGATTTTCAGAAGCCCAAAATCTGGAGTTTTGTGAAGAGACCACATCATAAGTTGTGACGGTGGCTTTATCGGTAAACAAAATATTTTCTAAGAAATTATTTATTTATTTATTTATTTATTTGCAATAATTTATCCAACGAGTGATAAAACCCAGTTACAGAATAAATAAACAAGAGAATATACAAAAAAATCCAAAATAGTGAGCAATATCGTACAAAAATATATAAAAATACAATAGCACAAAATATAACAACTATATAACAGTATGCCAACAGAATAATATAAATTAAAACAAAATATCACGCAATAAATAGAATATAAAGACATTAATGCATTAAATAAATATTTTTTATATCAGCAATTTTACCATTAAAAATATCCAGACTGTTCTCGATATTACTATAATTAAAGCACATTTGGTACATAGGCGATGCAATTAAAATGTTTGTACCAGAGGTAGGAAACATAACTATATTATTTGTCCTTGCACTTAATCTGGGAATTCTATATTTAATAAGTGAAGTAATAGGGGGCAGTCAATCTCATTATTAATTATTTTGCACAAAATATTACTGGGTGCATCACTTGTCTCCTAATTAAACTGCTCATTTAAAATTTATTTAAAAATAATTCTTGAGGTGTTCCTCTAACAGGATATATTCCCTCCAAAATGAAAATTGCAGATTTGAAAAATCTTCGTTGTATTTTTTCTAGGGCTATTATGTAAATATTATACTAGGATTTCAAACAATAGAATCATATTCCAGTTTGGACCTAACAAAACTAACAAACAACATGCGTAGAGTAGACCATTTATTAAAATCTATGCTGTTGTGCAAAACAAAACCTAAATTTTTGAACGCACACATTCTTCAATATGTTTAGAAAAAGTTAGTTTGGAATTAAATGTAATGAAAGTGGTACTAATATTTGGTTTAAATGGGGCATGTCGGCGTGCAAAATTGTGCAGTTTAAATGTAAAAGACATAGAAGACATGGTTATAACTTTACATGATACCAAAACCAAAAAGAAACGTGTATTAACCGTAGGATCAGAGTGCAACGGATACGAAATTTATCATAAGTATTCACGATTGAGACCCAAACAACTAAAACACAATAGATTTTTCATTTACTATAATCACGGTAAGTTTTGCAAGAATCCCCAAAAAGTTGCAGAATACCTAAAACTCCCAGAAGCATCCAGTTACACTGGCCATTGCTTGAGGACGTCTTCCAACTTCCTCGCTGATAGTGGAGCTGACATTCAAATACTTAAAAGGCATGGAGGATGGCAGTCAACTAGTGTGGCTGAAGGTTATATCGAGGAAAGCATCGCCAATAAGTTGAAAATTTCAAAAAGAATATTTCATCAGCAAGAACTAGTGGTACCTCAAAATCATTCAGGGATGCAGATGGAGAATTATAATATTTTTCAGGAAGAACAAATAGAATTGAATAAATTTGATGTTGTTAAGTTTTCAAATGTGAATAATTGTACTATTAATATATATAACAATGTTTCCAATATTTAAATAAACAATATTCTGTCAAACTGTGTTTTATTAACAGTGACATTACTATATAGTAAAGTGGTATTTCCTTGTGGTAAAGTGCCACTTTAATAAACGATTTTGAATTTAGTAAAACACATTATCAGTCATAATGCGAAAAATAAAATTATTATTATTTTATTTCAACTAAAAGCATGGAAAATGAGAAGAAAAGACGAGCAGTAAGGAATAATGAGATACAGTGTATTATTATGTCACTTGATAGATAATTAAAAATCTAGCCATTAATTTTTTTTATTAATTTAAATTAATAAATATATTACAAAATTTGATGGGTCACAGTGAACAACTAGTAAGAGCTATTAATATAAAATTCTATATTTAGGCTTTTTAGATATACCCGATTCATACCTACTATCAATTTTTTTTCAGAAAAAAAATCCTTATTATTGTTTCTTATTTTTTAACATTTTTTTTTAATTTATTGGACCTTGCATAATACACAACAAAAAGTTGTCATCAAAAAAAAGCAAGTTTCAACGAGTAATACAATAAATACAAAAAAAAAGTAAATTTCAATTCGTCAAAAAACAACCAACATACGGGAATGTGTCCACTCAAAGTGGAACACACTGTATACGTTCCAAATTATGCTTTGTTGTTTCTTTAACAATTACTGTTTATTTATATTATGCACAAAGATATAACCTACAATGGCTTTAAATTACAAAGTTGAAATGCAAACTAATGCGTACCTGTGTCATTTTGTGATTTTTTTTGATTGCGCATACCACGTTAACGAAACGTACTGCATATTTGAGTTTTTAACTCGAGATGTTTAATCTGTTTTGTTTCTATCCAAAGTATTTGAGAACATATAGGTTCTTTTCTAGAAAAGTGTATAGATGCCCACCTTCTTTGAATGACTATATAATATCACATTTTTCCAAGTTGGCTTTGAACGCAAAACTTAAAATGTACTGTTTGTCAATTGTGCTTCAAAATTTTCTAAAAATGATGCGCGTTATCGAAGCTTTACTAAATATGACAATTGGTTCGATTGGAACGGAAATTTACTAAGAAGAACTATATTATTATATACTTGCTGTAGCAGGCAGCCAGGTTAATCGAGCTTGGTCGAGATATCTAAAAAAAACTCTAATTATACTCACGGTAGTGGCATATCAAGGAGTACCACAGACATTACTGACAGAATCATTAAACGACGAGATCTACGTGAAAGAACAATAATATAATTAATACCATACAGTTGCAGTACAAATTTCGATGGATCAGGACTACCAGAATTGATGTAACCAACAATGCTATGGAGCTTTATTCTGGACCAAAGCCCAGAGGTATTGTTTATATCTAGATAACCGCAGATTACGAGTTTAGTGAAAGCAAGGTGAAAGATTTGTCGATATCATTATAGTCGACTGTGTACCTTTCGATGGTCCCTTTATGTGGGTATGAATTAGTACATATTTTCATAAAGACCTGAATATTTTTAATGAAAACTGCTAATATGTATTTGAAAAAAGTTTTGCAACCAATTGATGTACCGATATCCAAACATGTTGATCTTGAATATATTTTTATGGGTAATAATGCGAGGCCCCATAGGGCTCGTATCTAAAATGTATTGATTGAAATTGTAGGCATATACTGCATGTTATGGCCTGCTTTATTTCCCGACCTTAACCTCATCGAACACAGTTAGGATAGTTCGGCAGAATCAGAGATAAACAATAGATAATTTGTGTAATGCTCTTTTGGAAGCATGTGTATAAATCTCTAACGATTTATCAACAACACCATAAGCAGTATGCCTTAATACAGAGGTAGTAATATCAAGAGGAAGTCTTACATATTATTATAGTGATTTTTGTAATTAAATTGCGCATCTCTCCTCCACACTGCATGTTGCTGCAATGTTTGCGAATGCGCGGCGCGCTTGATCCGGAAGCACCTGAAAATACAAGCTTATTTATTGTTGATAATTTAGCTTGAGAAGTTTGTTTCCAGAAGTACCAAAGCTGAGTGATGAAATGTATCAAGACTTTCCAGCATTCGAGCTCTCAATTGATTTGACCAAAGTGACAGGCTTCCCCATTGCTGTTCGAGATACACACAAGGAAAAACGATTTAGGAAGCTTACTTCAAAACGGCCATAATATTACTGGTTCGTCGGAAATTTTAAAGGCTCGAGACTAGGCGTATGTCTTGCCGCGTATAGAGTCATTAACTGTTCTTTATCCTAGATGTTCTGTTATTGCAGATGTTTATTTATTTATTTATTTACTTTATTTACAAACTACAGATGTAACATCCATTTACAGATTGCAGTATAGGAAATATACACTATTATAACTGTAATCAATAATGTAAATAGAATAGTCATGAGAAAAAATAGAATAAAAATAGAAGAAGAAACTAAACCTAAACTAAAACTAATTAAAAACAACACTAATTAAAAACCAGAAAAGGCAAATTTTCCTCACATTAAACTGAGGATGAGGGAAAATGCTTAAACCTAATTGGTTTAATCTAAAAAAAAAAGTCATTATGGGACAGAAAATACAAAACAAAAAATAGCTAAATCAAATAGGTAAATTGTTCCTTATGTCCTCCATAATATTATTTTTGATGTGGTCAACGAATCACTAAAAATACCACAACAGTCTTTGTGTAAATTAAAAGCAGTACACATTGAGTTTACAGGTGAATTGACATGATAGTTCTGCCTAGGAGTGGTATAAGTAAATGTTCTGTTAAATCGTGTTTTTTTGTACAGGTATACAGAAATTAATCGAGCTAAGTAGCCACTCATCAGATATTTTAGAATTTATAATTTTATAAAGGTAAAAGATATTTGACACAATACGTCTGTTAGCCAGAGAGAGTAGGTTATATTGTTTCAGATTCAGCAAGTATTCACTTAGAGTAGTGTCCTGTTAGTATGAACCCACAGTGTTTTATAAATTTCTTTTGAATATTTTCAATCGCTTTAATGTATTTAATATAATGCGGATTCCAAACTATGCTACAGTACTCAAGTTTTGATCTGACGAAACTATTATAGAGTGTTAATAATGTTCTTTGATTTCTAAATTGCTTGCTGTTTCGCAAAACAAAACCAAGGTTACGGTATGATTTATTAACTATATTCATGATATGATCATTAAAGCTCAGTTTTGTGTCAAATTTGACACCCAGATCAATGGTATCAGTCACCCGTTTCAATAATTCATTATTCATTGCATAATTGAAATTAAAAGGATGTTTTATATAAGAAAAAGTCATAATTTTACACTTATTTACACTAAATGGAAGTTTATTAGTAATTGACCATTGGTATATGTTATTTACATTTACTTGAAGTGTGCAACACTCATCAATATTTGAAATTTCTTTGAATAACTTCATGTCATCTGCAAACAGTAGAATCTTGCAATCATGTATGCAATCAACTATATCATTGATGAACATTAGGAAGAGCAAGGGTCCTAGATTAGACCCTTGGGGAACCCCAGAAGTTGCAACATATTCAGGAGATTTGTAATTGTTCACAGAGACATATTGCTTAAGATTGCTCAAGTATGAAGATATTAATTTCATAAGAGCAGTAGAAAAGCAAAAACTAGCTAATTTGGATACAACAACTTGATGGCCAACCTTATCAAAAGCCTTAGCAAAATCCGTGTAGATTACGTCTACCTGATGGTTTCTTGACAAGGCTTCATAAGAGTTTTGAACAAAGTGAATTAGATTCCCACATGTCGACTTTTGCTGTTGAAACCCATATTGCCTTGAAGTAATTTTATTTTTGACTGCGTTATATATGTGCTTATAAAGTATAGATTCGAAGATTTTTGAAATATTTGTTAGTATGGCAATAGGTCGATAGTTATAGATTTCATCTTTGGGACCTGCTTTGTGTACCGGACATAATCTAGATTCTTTTAATACATCAGGGAAAATATTTGTTTTGAGAGATAAATTGAATAAATAACATAGTGGCGCAGCTAAAACATCTTTACAACCTTTCAAGATGTAGGCGGGTACATTATCGTGCCTATTGCCTTACCACATTTGAGATGGCCAATTGCTTCCAAGATATCACTTTCATCAACACTGTCTAGCACGACATTTTCATTCATACTTGAGTAATCGGTATTACTGAGGGAATACCATCTGATTCTGTGAAAACAGTTTGAAAATGGTCAGCAAATCCATTTGCAATGTTGTTGGGTGCTTCGGTGTGAAATCAGCCTACATATTCTTTTCATGGACGACAGCGCACTTAGACAACCAGAATTCCTTGCCGATGGCTTACGTATATTCTGGAATCATCCCAAGTGCATCTTGTATTTAATGCTTTTTAGAGGCATGCAATTTATAAACATCCATATGCAATAAATGGGAAACATTTTGTCTCCGATTGCTGGATGGACTAAATAGTACCCATCCGATGATTTGATGGAATCTAACAAACAACTGTAGCAAGATGCAGAGGAGAAATGGAAAACTTCACCTGTTATGTTGTAACCAACTAAATATCAACTATTATAATAGTGAAGCGATTCCTTCAAAGCAACCATACTGAATATCAATCGTGCCGCAAGGCATTGAGACAATTAAACTGCCCATTCCAAAAATTTGGAGAAGCCATGTATTTTAATCTGTATATCAAATAGTTGAATAGAATAAGAATATTATCTATTTTACGTAGGATACTTTTTCAGGAATTTATTCAATATTTAAAAGATTTACATTTGTTTGCTTGTCTGCAAAAGTTCACTTGCATTTCTTGTGTTTCTTTCGGTCATCTCAGGCCAGTGTTTGCAACTCTAGTACAGGGTTGATTACAGAACTTAGTATATAAATTAGGACACGTTTCTCCTGTAAAGATGATCAGCTCTTTGTCCCTCGACAATGACGCAGTTGAGACAATATCTTTGGCTTCAATAAGTACGGCTATAGAAGAATTTCAATGCTATCCTACAATTTCAAAACCAACAAATTTTGTTATTAACCATAGCTTATCGGCTAATCTTTATTTGATGTGTGACTGGTGCATTTTATATCAGATAACCAGCAATTATATCTAAGGCGTTAATATTAAAACAAATAAATTTTGTTATTATGAAAAAAGGACTGTCTACTCTAAAATCCAATTATTTCCTATTTTTCAGAGAAATTAGTAAGAAAATTGCTAGACTATAAAACTGTATTGAAAACATATCAGTAAACTTCAAAGAATAACAGGAGTAGGTCTTTGACCCGGATTTATCAAACCATAAAATAATAAACATTTTATTAAACACTAAAAAGATACAAGCTGAGACGAAAAACACCAATAATTAAACTATGGAAACTCACAAAGTAGGGTGGAATATTTCTATAGAGTGACAATGATTTGTTGTACATAAATCAGAACTTCTACAGCGAAATATACACATTGCCGTTCCATTGTGTACATTAAAAAAAAAATAAAAAAATAAAAAATGACCACTATGAAAACATGTTATGTATACCCCTTTGGTTAAAATTCGGTTCTTTTTCCAAAATTTGTACGTTGTTAAAGTTAAATCGGTGGTTTTGTTTGTTGGTGTGTTTGACGAGTGCTCTCATATTTTGGTTTAGAGTTTTATGCTGTATTTGTGTGTATATACTCTTCTATGTAGATATTGTTTTAATTGACTGTTACAGTCGTTGCAGTCCATATTGTATATAGTGTGGGTTTCAACTTCGGTATTAATAACTAAAAATAGTGAAAATAAGTTAGAATTTGACATATACAGAAAAGATACCAGTACTCTAAGATAAATCCCTAAAGACTCTCACCATCGTGCTCAAAAAAATGGCGAATTTTAATTTTCTAGTCCATCGTCTATTAAGCCTCCCCCTCAATAAGTAGAGGTTTGAAAACGAAAAGGCATTGGTTAAAGATATAGCTGCGAGTAATGGATAGACTGTAAGTTTAATAGATAATTAGAAAATGGAAGCATAGAGTCACTTCGAAATGCCTCGACCTTTTAAAATAAAAGAGAAAATCCGAAATTTGTATCAATTCCATTGATCCAGAATTCACCCGCGGTATTGGTAAGATTTTAAAGATATAGGTATGACAGTGGTTCATTCATAGGGAAATAAACTTTAACAACTTTTAGGCAATCCAAAAGACAACATTGAAACAAACGAAAAGTCGGGGATTTACGAAATTAACTGTAAGGACTGTAATAAAAAGTATGTTGGACAAACTGGACGATCAATTTAAACTAGATTTAAAAAGCATATGGCCCATCTCAAATATGGTAGAACAGATAAGTCTAGTGTTGCCCAATAAGCGTTTGAGAATAACCATAAAACAGATATTAGTAATTTAAGATTAATTAGGAATGCAACAAATACTAAATAGCTGGATGCATTTAAGAGCTTGAAAATCACTAAGGTTAAAAATAATATGAATATTGACAGAGGGCCAGTCCCAAGTAGCCCGTTTTATTAGTTTGTGGGGACAATAGTTTTGGTATATGTAAATAGGGTACATTGGTAGCATAAGGTTAGTTTTAATCATCTCCAGATGATGCCAATTTGGTTGGCGAAACGGGCGCCGAGTTCAGTATATAGTATTTTGGTGTTTCGTGGAAATTTATGTCAGTGTTATCTTCACAGCAAAGGTTCCAACCCACTCTAGGATGAAGACATAATTATTTCATTTTATAAATGGTACCAAATTGAAAAATAATAAGGTCAATAAACGAAACGTTATCTTTCTTAAAACTCAACTTTCGGATTTAATTTTTGGAAAAGAGCTTTTTAATTATACTAGTGTAAGATTAGTTTTGATTTTCATAACGTGACAAACGGGATGCCACAGGGCTCAGGACTTGGAACACTATGTTTTTAATTCACATCAACGACTTTACATAGGATGTAGTCGAAAATGAAAATTTTAATGCCTAATTTTCAAATAAACAAAAGGTCAAATTAATGCTATGGTCAGATGGTGATGAGCCAGAAGATTATTATATTCACATTTAGGAGAAAGTTCATTTTAGTTTGGTACATATTTTACTATTATCGCTATTGAAGAAGCCAGCACAGGATGAGTTGAATTATATGAAGATATTTGTTAAAAGCGTTTTTTTGTTTAATACCGTCCTTGTTTTGTTTCCCCTGTTCAGCCCCCTTTTCTATTAGCACTAAAAATGATAAGCATCGGTCATGCCGATTAATATCTATAATATTGTAGTAAAACCTTTTTTATACGAACAGTATTTTTACATGTCTCAAAATTCTGGATATTTATCAAATACAGAAATCCTTTCCTCTCTAACCAGTCCCAAATTGAACATAAAAGAGCAGTGTTTCTTTTAATAGATGTTTTGTTTTATCGACTACCTTGTGATGCATGTTCATTAAAGTTATAACGGGGTTACAGCTTATAACGTATTTAATCAATTTTTTATTTGAAATTTTCAAGGAAACAAAGCAAACGTATTTTCCGTTATTCCATGATGAGAAAAAAATTAGATCAATTATCTTGTCTACATGAGCAGACAATTATAAACTATATTGGTGCGATTTATTTGCTTGAAAACTCTTATACGGCGGTAAAGTTTTTGCTATTGGTTGTATAGTTACCGACTAAACGTGACAGTATGCGGTTAAACCATGACAAAATAAACAATGTCCACGGTGTGGTCCAGCGATATATGTAGGAATAAAGTTACCTGCGCACTCCATCGTCTTCACTTGTTTTAGTCGTTTCCAGTGTAACACACCTACATCAACATACGGGATCTCTGGTGGCTGGAGGCGACTTAAGCTGCTGGTACGGACTTTACAGGGAGATCTTTTTTCGGAAGTGTGTTACTGACGATGGCTCAAATAGTGTATAAAAATATAGTAACAAACCTTTTTAGTGTCTATTAAAATGAACAAATATGTATATTTTTATTTATTCAATCTAAATTTTTTGTCACATGTAGTAACAATGTTTAAACTTTTTACTGGTAAGTTGTAGGTCAATCTTCATCAGAACGTATAGCATAATCTTCATCAGAGCTTATAAACGTATCTGAAATGCAGTTGGGTATATTTTCCAAAAAATGTAACATAAACGTCATGTCAGACTGTGGTGTATCGTAAACGGGGAAACTGTTACAAAATAAATACCTACCTTATATAAAATTTAGCTGTATTCTCTGGCTTCGTTTTGCAAATTCACAATGATGTCATTATAAAACTTTTGCTTTAGTGACATTTCCTGAATTAGTTCCTTTTCTATAGATAACAGTGCTAGATTTGTTAATCTTTCTTAACCGGTAAAATTTCTAATGAAGTTTTTAATTCTTTTGACGCGGAAAAACTACGTTCGGTCGATGCACTTGTAGCGAGATGAGTGAGAGTTAATTCACACAATTTAAGAATTTCAAGGCAAGCTTGATTTAGTCCAAAATCATTAAGGAATTTCCATGAGTCACAAACACTATTTTTATTTATAACTTCCCATGTGTTATATATCACTGTAAGTTCGGATCGCAAAGCAGGAAAGTCAAAATATTGTGAATAATTCTTTTTCAGAGTCAGGTTCCGGAATTGTAGTAATATGACCATTACAATTTGTTAACTCTAAAAATTATAAGTTGTTAAAATTTTGAAATCTGGTATCTGTGTGTATAGAAATATTGTTAATTATTACTGAAAATAATCTGCACACATTTTTTGGTCTCCTAAGATATCAGAACGTATTTTGTTTTTAGTGGTTGAGTTTCTATCTTCAGTTGCTCAAGCTTATTCCATAGGCGATCAAGTTGTTCTCTTTTAGATAAAACAATTGATTTGAATTCCTGGATCTTTTTTATGCAGAAATTTATTGGATTTATTTTGTAAAACTACAAATACGTAAAACGAAAATATTTTAGAGAAACCGTGACGTAAAAGATTAAAGTTAGTGTCTGTTTTTAACATGTCCAAATAACCTCTAGGGCAAACTACTGTTTCGTGATCCCATTCCTCCTACTGATTTAATATTTTTTCAAAAAAATCATATAGTGGCTGACAATATTCAAACACAGTTTGCACCAATCTACCATTATAATTCCATCGAGCTGGAGCTACTTTGGGCTTTCTTTTATGAACCTCGGAATCTAAAGCACTCGTCCGTTTTGACGATTTTGAAAAAAATTATGCGTTGCCGCTTAAAGTATAAAAAAACAACTTGCATTTCTTGATACTGCTAACAGATTGTTGTAACAGTAAATTTAATCGATGCGCCATAGTGTATAAAAAGTGTATTTGGGTAAAGGTGTTTTACTTTAGTCTGTAGTCCCCCTAATTCACCTGCCATTACTGCCGAGCCGTCGTAACTTTACCCGACTAATTTTGACGCACAATTAAGTTCACCAACTATAGATTACACAATGTTATAAAGAAAATTTGATATTCTTTGCGTAGAAATGACTAAAAATCATAAAAAGCATTCTTAAAGGTCACGTTTTTTGATAGCATAACGCACAACCTTCGAGAACTGGCAAATATTTCTAACGTTAGTAATTTCATCTAATATAATTGCAATAAACAGAAGTTTCCTCTATTTCGCCCCGTGTTTTCTTTAATACAACCTCCTATGCACGAAATTAAATCATTTTGTGTAAAACTGGCAATGCCTTTAAATGCTGTCAAATTCACTAAATAGAATTGCAAGGTTTCATCATATTTTGCCAGCAAATTAATGGAATACACATAATTCCCCCTATTTGCAGAATTTTCCGATTCATCGTGACTCCGAAAACCAAGCTTATCTAAGAAACACACCATATCTTTAAATCTTTTAGGGATTTCGTATTTCTTGATTATATTGTTTATGGCTTATTCTTAATTGATTGTCAAAAGCATGCTCTAATCTTGTTTTACCAAAAAAATTTTCTTTAATAATGGAGTAGGTATATATTATAGACGACGAATGTCTTTTTATTAATTTGTGCAAATTATTGATTGATTCGACCTTTACTTGATGAAAATCCATTTTACAATAAACACAAAATAAACTTCTGTTTGATTTTCACAATTTTAATAAACTTTTGACAATTGTTTCGCCACACAGTGGCTTCGTCAGATGGTGAGTAGATTACTCACCATCTGGCTTGGTCCCACTGTGTGGCGAAACAATTGTCAAAAAGTTTATTAAAATTGTGAAAATCAAACAGAAGTTTATTTTGTGTTTATTGTGCAAATTATTTAAATCAGAAAATCATTTTTGTTCCATAAACTCTTTTCATTCTAAAAAAAGAAGACATGGCCAGCAAAATAAAACCGACTTAGTGTTGCAACCAGTGAACCTTTCACATTTTTGATAATTTTCCGTTTGGAAATGTCTTACATATAATTTATAGTCTGTTAAAGTTGGAGTTGGCCTACCTTTTAAAATAATTTGTATTTTACCTTCAAAATTATAAGATGAAAATCATACATCACATTCACCTAATATAGTTTCCGTTGTTTCAAAACTATTTTGCGAAAGTTGAGGGACCCGGTGTCTCTATTATGCTTAGCATGTAAGCTGTCTAGCCTACAGCTTTTTTTCTTTCATTCCCTCGGGCTCGTCTGAGTTGACTCCGAGGGCACTACAGCCTCCTGGGCTTATTGTGCACTCCCTATTTTGCTTTACTCTACCCATTCCAGTACCCCTGTGAAACTGATCAAATGGTACAGGTATACGACTGGATGAGTTCTGATGGTTTCCGGGTCGGTTTGTGTTTGCCCGTATATATTGTACCTCCTACGAGCTAATGCTTCGCATTCGAATATGATATGGTCCACGGTTTCTGGATCTTTCCCACATAGTCTGCAGTCTAAGTCGCCATCATACATTCCCATTGTTTGGAGGTGCTTTTTAACAGCCATATGTCCTGTTAGAAGCGCTGTTACTGTTTTCAACTGAAACCTAGTCATTCTACAGCCTACAGCTTACATCCGCACTAATTTTAAGTTTGTTTTTAACGTTTCTCGCGATTATTATTGCTATATTTTATACAATAAATAATTTCATATCCAAAGCCAATATAAACACTAATAATATGGAGCAACCACCAAAAAACACTTTAAAATAAATAAACTAAACGTCTCGATTGTACATCTAGCTCGCGTTTACTCACAAAATATTACACATTTACTACCGTATGTAAGTACGCTGTGAGAAAACAGCTTACATTCGACCTACTCACTTCGGACCGTCGTCGTCGGCATCGTGGTTGAGTGTTATCGGCGTCGTGTTGAAAACTTAATGAATTGCAACTTTGTAACTTAAGGCATTTTAAAACATTTGTTTTGACACATATCGAGTTCATAAGCGCCGTCGAAAGAAGAGATTGGGAGCAATAAGAAAATAAATAATATATTTTATTATTTTATAGTTCTTGTAAGGGAAGCTGTGCTTCCCTAGCATCCATGGAGAACACGCCACTAATGTCAGGTCAAGCCGTACCTAGGAGTACCGCGATATAATATGGATTAACTATCTGAGATAATTTTGCTTAACACATAGCAGTCACTAATATAGCTTGTCAACTGCGAAGAGGCTTGGTTTCCTATACCTACAAAAATAAAGGTTACTTTTCCCACAGCAACTACTATCGCTATACACTATTTGTCTCGATTTCATGCAAAACCTGGATTTAATGAGCAGACAGTAATCGAATAATAGAAAACTGGTAGACGACAAAGACAGTTGCTTTGTGCTACTGCCACATCGGCACAGAACAACGAGAACGAATGTTATTTATTGCGATGTTTCTTTCAGTCCCCGGCTGAAATCGACATTCGTTTGCGCAATGTATCACGCCGGGCGCCCTTAGTGACGACGAACATAGTAATCTCTCTCCACATTTTTTTAACTCTAATTCTCTTACTTTTTATCGCATTATACACAGGTTTTGCATGAAATCGAGACCAATAGTGTACATGGTCCAAAATCCACAAATAAAGCCCATGTGAATAGTTAGGGACTAGCTTATGTGCTCATTGTGTTATTGTGGTTCTATTGGTGATCTTAGATAGTCAAAGCTCATCCAGTCTTCCCTTTGCCTTTGCTTTTAAGATCTGTAACTGCTCTATGACTTTATTAAACATTATTTCTTCTATGTTGATTTTTTTTTTCGGAACTAAATTGGACGAAAATGTAAGAAAACCTCAATGTCTCATTAAGTCGACGTTTCGACAAAATTTATTGTCTTCTTCAGGACTAATGAGGTATTTTGTCAACACAATCATCATCGTCAAATATTGTAAAGAAATTAATAAAATAGCGTAACCTATATAGAATTACAGAGCAAATATTTCAGTGTAGTCAGTACAGAAACAATTTTCTATATGTGATATGATAGAAAATTGTTTATGTGCTGACTGCACTGAAATAATTACTCTGGGATTCTATATAAGTTACGCTATTTTTTTTTACAATATTTGACGGTGATGTGTTGATAAAAAACCAAAGACCTCATTAGTCCTGAAGAAGACAATGAATATTGTCGGACCATTGACTTAATGAGAAATTGAAGTTTTCTTACATTTTTATCTAATTTAGTTCTGACAAAAATATCAAACATATTAAGTAGTGGTGGATACGAAACGTTCATTGAATTATTTCTTCTGCAGACAGCAATGGAAATCGTTGCTCAATCA